>VZTN01003127.1:236159-256755 GCA_013400515.1 Erpornis zantholeuca | reverse complement strand
GGTTCCCCCTGCTTGCCGCGGGTCGGAGGCCGCTGAGGCCCGGCCGGGACCGGGAGGCCCTGCCCGGGGCTCGCTTGTCAGGAGCGGCCCTGCCGAGGAGGCGGCCGGGCCCCTCCGTGCCCTCGCTGGGCAGTGCTGCCGCTGCTTCCCTCCTTCTTTCTCCCCCACGAAAGGAAACGCAGAAACCATGAGGGGAAGGGAGCAGCAGATTTTAACAGCGGGGCAGGTATGAGCTGCTCTTGCACTCTTCGTGAAGGGCATCTTATTCTGTTGCCACGTGTGTGCCTTTTAAAAAGGGCAGCTTCTTTTGGAGCATAAGCTTCCTTTTGAGTATTTGAGGTATACAGCACCACAGTATCTGGAGTTATTCATCCATTCTTGATGATTACGTGCATCAGGCCATCCTACCATTATTTATTTGGTGGTATTTGGTAGCAGGGATCACAGAAACTGAAAATGGCCATCTTGTGAAAATCCTTTTTGAAGGCTGCTGTCACTTCAGACCAACCAGGACATCCTAAACAGTGGTGACTCTAATGTCTAATTACTTTGTTACTACTCGGCTAAATATTTAGACTTAAAAGTCAGAAAAAAATCTAGATCTGGGTAGAATACTTAAAATAGTTGATAGAGTGCAAACATAAAAATTTCTATAAGTCTGGGTTTTTTTCACTCACTGTATCTAGAGACAGTAAGACATGCTTTTCACTTCTCCCACTTTTAATTTAGGCAAAGGAGGTAAAAACAGACGACGAGGTAAGAATGAGAATGAATCAGAGAAAAGAGAACTGGTGTTCAAAGAAGATGGGCAAGGTGAGTTTTTACCTATAGTATGGCAATGTCATTGTTTTCAGTTCACATACTGTACATGACAGAATAGAGAGAGGTATTCTTACTGGGGTTGCATTTGAATTCCAAATGACATATTGGGTGTAAGAGAAAGACAGTAGGAAAAGGCATATTTTCAATAGCTTCACCACTTAATAGTGAAGTTTCCCTCTCCTTGACCTTACTGCAATGTTCTGTGTAAAACAACACTTAATCATTCCCTAGAAACCCCTTGATAGCTTTGTGTGAAGGTCTGTGAGCAGCTGGCTTAGCGGATGTGGTTCAGTCTTGCCAGTAATTGTCCCTGGAATGCAGAATCCCACTTTCTGTTTTGTACTGACTCTTTAACTTTTCTTGGATCCTTTGCTGAGCTCGCCAAAGTCACTGATGTGGCACGGCAGCTCATCTCACTGTTCTGTTCCCTGATGGTTTGGTTCACTTGGCTCCTGGGCTGGAAGTCTAATAGGTATTAAAACAGGAGCAGTAGGTGGGATGTTGTCAGGTGAAGTAAGGCACAAGAAAGTTCAGCCAGGGGATGATGACTGGGATTCCCATCTGCCCTGCCTTTGGTGACAGTGAGCTCATCTCCCTTTCAGCTCGCCCTGTGTGTCACACTCTGGTGATTGCTCACATAATGTGAGTGCTTTCCTAGTAACCAATTAATCAGTGGGTATATCCCTGTAGAAGAAGTGCCACTGAACTAATTTCTGGTATTCTGTGTTGGTTGTAAGCAGAAAAGGAGTTTATTTTTATGCACATGTGACACTTCAGATCCTTTCCATCTCCCAAGCAAAATCTGCTTAATGAAACATTATTCTCAGTTATGAACAGTCTCATGGTTCATTAGACTATCTAACTTATGTGAAGTTCTCCAGTATGTGATTTCTGCAGCTTAGTGAGGTAGATGATTAAGTACAAGGTGAAGACTGAGGGTAGGTGTTGAAGAGGTGCTTCATAGACTTCAGATGAAGTCTGCTGGTTGCCTTTCAGACAGTGTCTGATAACACCAGGTTATGTCCTTTCAAGGACAGTGGGGTGGTTGCCACAGAGCCTCTGTAGGAGGGATTCAGAGTCTCAGTGGGTGGTTATACAGGGCGTGCAGCTTTCTCCCACCTCAGTGACAGCACTGAGATGTTGTCCTTTAGGACAGTTGCTGTGATGCTGTCATAAACTTTCAGACTCTGAGTGTGACTCAGTAGCTCTGAGATTTTCTGTAGTAAGCATTTCAGAGGAATAAAAGGGTGGATGCAACCAAGAAGGAGCAGTATTTGAAAATGTTACATCAACAGTGATACAGAACTGTGATACATTCAGCAGCCTGTGTGGGTGCTCAAAGCTCCTCTCAGCAGTTCCTGTTTGATAAACTGTTAACAGCTAATTTGGGTTACCATGGAAAAGTTATTGGTTGTGTCTTGAAGCTGGATTTGTTCAAAAGTTTTGCTCTGTGGCACTTTGGGGCATGGCTTAATGGTAGACTTAACCGTGCTGGGTTATAGGTTAGACTTACTGATCCTAAAGATCTTTTCCAACCTAAATGATTCTGTGTTTCGGTATGTTACCATCTCTTTCAGAATATGCCCAGGTGATCAAGATGTTAGGCAATGGAAGACTGGAGGCATTATGTTTTGATGGTGTGAAGAGGTTATGTCATATTAGAGGGAAGCTAAGAAAAAAGGTAATTCTGAAGCATTGCAATATGAAACAGCAACATTATGCATATGTAATTGTAAAAATTTACATATATAGCTTGTTACAAAAATGAATATTTCTACTGCACTTAGTATCTTAAGTTCTTTTTTTGATAGTAAACTAGTCTGTCCTTCTGTTTCCATTGCTGGTACAAGAATAGGCAGCCTTTGGCTTTTGGGTGAAGCTCACAGTTGAAGGGCTGCCTCTCAATATGTATATTTCAGGGGAAGGTTTTTTGGCTGGTTATGAAATACTAGCTTTTCATATTGTAGAAAATTATACGTATATAAAATAATAAAAATCTCCCTAACTGCAAATTGAGAACTTGGTGACTATTTAGAAAATACACCTCCAATGCCCTTGTTTTGCTGTCCACTTTATCAGTTCCCAAAATATTTCTGTTGAAAGCTAATTTGCAAAAATTTGTACCTTCAGGGATGTCAGCTGTATGTGTTTGCACTCTTAACTTTGCCATCTGAAGATGGTGTCCCCCCTGGGCCTTGTTAGGGGTTACATCTTCCTGTCCTCTGCTGGTGTATGATAAGGAGGAGGTCCCTCACACAGTCTGTTGCCAATGAAAACAGACATTCGCTGTCTTCATTCTGGATTGTTCCATTTCTTTGGAGAGCAGTGAATGCACGTGTCATGGGATCAGTGTAACCAGTGCCATAGCTGCCTGCAAGAAACTGTTGAAGGTGGTGGAGAATGTGCATAAATAAACACCAAGTGCTGCAGAATTAATTTCTTGATACAAAAAAGCACTGCTTAAGAAAGGGAATTCCAACTGAAGTGGGTTTAATCTCCAAAAAAAAAAAAAAAAACCAAAGCAGTTGTGGGATAGAACCACTCTGTGCATTTAAAAGCATATTCTGTCTTGTGGATTTCTGGTTTACAGTTTTTAGAAACAACTCTGTTCATTTTCTTTTGCTCTTCACTGTTCTTGTTCATCACCCCCTTCATCAGGTTTTTCTTTAACTTTTGCCCTGGAGGAGCTCAGTGCACAGCATTCATGAGTGGTGCCTTGATGCATTATTTCTATTTTCTCAGAAGTTAAGGCTTGATAACCATCCTGTTGGCTAGAAGCTCTTCAGAAAAGTTTGATTTATCCTGTAATAGCTCCATAACATGTAAAAATAATGTAACTATGAGTATTTATGACCTTGGATCTGCTGTTAAAATATTAAATTGGGTATTTCCAGCTTACTGGTTAGAAAATTAAGGTGGTGGCTGTAGTGAAATGTTTCATGTCTCTCTGTAAATCTAAATGTGTTGTTTGGTTCTTGTGTTATACAACAAAAGTTGAATTTCTGTAACATATGTTTTCTCCTTCAGGTCTGGATAAATACGTCTGATATTATATTGATTGGCTTAAGAGACTACCAGGTAAAAAATTCAGTATAATATGCCACTCTAAGGAGATCTTACAAGTAACTTGATTTACTATTAAATTGCAAGCAGGTATTGTGAGGAAATTCCTGTCTAACTTTGCATTTGTATTTAGTTATGCTAAATCATGATTTTTAGTTTCCTTGTATTACAGGAAGATTGTAATGAGTAGACAAATTCTGGTTCAACTTGTTCTTCTAAATTGCACCCTGAGACTTTGTGAGTGAAGGTGCTTATTGTCATCAAGCTTGACCTTTTCCAGATGTAGCTGTTTGGTGCTTGGATCCTGTGGTATAAAGGGAGATTAAGTCAAGTACCAACCATTTTATTGTGATAGTTAGAATTTTCGGTAATGAGAATTTTTGATCCTTGATGTTTAGGCTTTTAATTTAAGAGGCAAATTAATTAGTAATTAGTTTGTACTTAAATTTCCAAAAATGGAGTAGCATAACTTTACATAATATAAACAGTAATGGGATACAGTTGTCAAGTTTTCATTAGGTGAATGCCTTTCACGAATGTTAGTGTTGTGTCATCAGTTGTTGAAGATAGATTCTGTTTCTGAAGTGTGCATTAGTGTTGTAAAACATTTAAGATACTGTCATTTACTGTATATATTAAAGTATTTAAAACTAGGATTTTTTTGGTTTTGACACTTCCTGATTGACCACCAAACACCTCACTCTGTGTATTGTCTGAAGAAAGGTTAATTTCAAAGGCATGAAACTGAACTTGTCAAGTTGCCAAATTCTCAACATTTCTCATTTGTCTCAAATTGTCTTTGCCTTGTTGCCCAGAGAAGTTCTGGATGCCCCATCCCTGGCAGTGTTCAACGCCAGATTGGATGGGGCATTCTGGATGCCCCATAGTGGAAGATGTCCCTGCCCATGGCAGGGGGTTTGGAAATAGATGATCTTTAGGTTCCTTCCAATCCAAACCATTCTATGAAGCTGTAAATTACTTGTAATTGGAGATAATTAAGTTATCACCCAGAAGAAAGGAAAATATTCCAATGTGTTTACTTCACCTTTAAAGGAACTGGAGGGGAAGGAAGAACAAAATGCTTTTCTATAAATACTATAGGTTTTAATCCTTTGTAAATAATAGTTGTTGTAAATAATAGTCTCCTGAGGTTAATAGTTTCATTTTTTCTTCAGAGATAACTAATACATTCTAATAAATTCATATTTAGGATAACAAGGCTGATGTTATTCTAAAATACAATGCAGATGAAGCCAGAAGCCTGAAAGCATATGGGGAGCTTCCAGAACATGGTAAGAATCTTTTCGCTTCAAATTGGAAGTTCATGTTGGACAAAAATACTCAGTCTCTCTTGGCATGGTGTGAGTGCTCTCCTTAACTTCTCTAAATTCCTTCATAGCTAAAATCAATGAAACAGACACATTTGGTCCTGGAGATGACGATGAAATCCAGTTTGATGATATTGGAGATGATGATGAAGATATTGATGATGTAAGTACTAAATGTGTATTTTTATCATATGCTTGAAGCTGTCATCTTTGGCAATAAGCTGCTGTTGTTAGTTCTACAGCAAGGAACACATGGGTGTTCAGGATAGCTTTGTTCCTCCGGGACTGCTTCAGGAAGTGGTGTGCTGCATTCATGTGCCAGCTTTCTGTCCTCTCTCCTGTCCTACAGCTCATTCCTGAGCTGACCTCTAAGCACATGGGACACTTAGTGTCATGCTGCTAGAACACACATAGAGAGCAGTCTGAAGGTGCCTAAAAGAAAATCAGTCGTTTTACCCCCCAATTCCTCTCTAGGGTTAACAGCCTCAGTGTCTAATAAGAACTGCAGAAATAATTGAGGGATTTGTTTTAAAAAACAAAGGCTTTAAGTCTCTGTTTTTGTTTACATAAAAGCTACAAAAAGCTGCATCTCAGTAGTTTTCTAAAGTTAACCATAATCTTGACTGTCACAATCACTTGTGTTACTGCTTACCACTAAACTGTGGTAATTGGTTATGCACACTCTGAATTTATAGTAGTAAAATTCTTACAACTCACATTTTATAATAAATTGCAGAAGTAGAATCTGCTGTGCAGTGTTTTCTGAGTTGATGCACTTTAATTTACAGCTGAGAGATGTATGTGTGCAGGGTCAGCTGGCTGAGAGGATAAGTAGTAACTTACTGAGCCAGTGAGTTACCTTAATTGGATAGACTGTTCTAAGTATACTATTATGTTTTAATTCTTCATCTTTTTAGTCCTCTCTCTGAGTTGATAATATGACTAATTCTTTTTAAATGGTGACATTATTCTGAGTTTTTTGATGTTCTCAATACATGATTCATTAGATCAAGTATTTTAAAAATATCAAAACGTTGAGGAATTTTTCTTCAGACTTTTGAAAATTGCACTTTGGGCCTGTCAGTGGTTGAGCTTATTGAATATTTAGCTCATTGAAGCTAGAAAAACTAGTACTGCATGCTTTTAATAATGAGGCTATTGTAAGACATCAAAGACAAGTAGCTGTAGGACAAATTCGCAAACTCATGGATCTGTGTGTGAGGTTAAGTGAGTATGTATGATTGTTTTTAAGCTTTTGTCAGCTCTTCAATAAAATATTAATATTACGCTTTAGGAAAGTAAAAGATGTAAAGAAAAGACGTGAGTAATCTTTCTGAGGCTCACCATCATATATCTGGAATGAAGTGCAGCTTCCAAGGTCATTGTTAATAGGAAGAACTTGGTGGAGCCTTTCCTTTGTTTTTTATGTCAGAAGAACGATTAGGAAGTCACTACTTAGGGAAGTGACTCTCAAACTTGCCTTTATTTTCATTTTTGAGAATCCTGGGCAAATTTATGTCTGTTCTGTTGATGTATAATTGCAGTTCTGCAGAATGCTCACCTGCATGACCATAGTATTGTCACAGAGCTGGTGGGGATAAAAGCAGGGAGTAATAGTTCACATTTAAAGAAAACAGGGTATGAGCTGAGGCAAAACCAGGACTGTGCTATGTTCAGGAAGTCTCCTGTTGAACTGTCAAAGTAACTTAAAAAAGAGTTGCTTGATGAAAAATACACTTGGATTAAATACATGGTGTGATGGTTTTTGCTTTTCAGATCTAATTTGGAACAGAAGTTTACATTCCGACTTTTTTCCTCCAAGGATTGTTCTACATTGATACTTCGATTATTTTTTGGGTGAAGTCCCTTACTTTTAAGAAGACTGAAAATTCTCGGTAAAGAGTGTAGTTTGTTACATCAAAAGGATTTATTTTCAATGTTTGTTTTAAAGTATTTATATTTCTTTAGAAATGGATAATGCTGGATTATCACAAAGGTTCAATGACATGCCACAAATATTTTGTCTCTTCACCAATTAGAGTTTTTACCTCTGGATGTAAGTGAGATACAGTGACATGGGTTGTAAAAGACTGCATTTTTCCCTCTTCTGCTTTCATCACTACAATTCCAGTTAAACTTGTATTTTGAAATAAAAATTGTTTACCCTGTAATTATCATGGATTTTGATTAAAGGCAAATAACCCAGTTCAGATTAGTATCAAATCATACTATGCAGTGTCTGTCCTTATACCCCTTGCCTTGATGTTAACTTTAAAAAGATTTTGATAATATAAGAGGAAGGCAGAAATCTGCATTTGAACTCACGATGCATGATGAATCTGCTTTTCGCGTCTAGTAGCATGCTGCTATTTTTATACTGATTTTGATAACTAAAAACACTCATTATTTCAAATATGTAAATTTTCCCTAGTGGAGAGAGGGGTGGGAGAGGAGTAAAGATGAAAAGTGAGCAGCATCTCAAATTTGCATTTTTTTTGGAAACTGTGGTTGGCGCTGTGGCCGAGCTGCAGCTGCAGACGATGAACACTGGGTGGCACCCGGCTGAATAGGGAGACACGAATGCAAAACCTTCACAGTTGGGTTTGTACTGAAAAATGCATAAAATAGGTTTTCCCCAAAGTAAATGGTTAACATTCTTGATATGTTAAACATGTAGAATATTTTTACATTATATAAAAGGTTATGTTAAGAGTAGAGTTTTATTTTAATCTGAAATTCCATACATTGTAAGGTGCAACATAAAAGCTGATGTGAACTTTGAGTAACAATATAAATAAGAAAATAAATTTGTGTCAAAAGTAGAAAGAATCTTTTCTCCCAGAATAAATCAATGAAACAAACTACCGGACAGATTCTTGTCCACCTTCAGACTGGAGGAGTCAGTTGAGAAACTGAATAAAGACTAACATCATCATGCAAATATTATTTTGTGTTAGCCTTAGTGTCTTTGTCTTTAATAATGTATTTAACAACTCTGAAAGCAGGTTAATGGAAAAATTCCTTTTGTGCCATAAAGATCTGATTCTTGACACTTGTATTCCTTATACAGTCTTTTTGGTATGATGTAAAGTGACTACCCCAATAGATAAAAACAAAATGGCTTTAAATACGGAGTCGCCTCTTTGCTTTACATGTTTTTTAAGGAGACTTAAACATTCAGAGCTTTTGTAAAAATATCTTTTCTTTTACTTTTTACTTTCATTATAGTGTCTCTTTTCCTTACATGGATCAGGTACCCATCTCTAGGAATACTATATTCTTAGTATTCAGTAATTTTGCCAAATATTTCATGGACTTTAACTATTTGTTGTAAAAACTTGCTAAATATTGAGGGAAAGATACTGCTAGTACAGCATTCTTACTCAACTGATTTTAAATGTATCAATTTACTGTCTTTGTATGCCTGTAAGGTTCAGTTGTGGTGTAATGTTTCAAAATAGGGCTTATAAACCACTCCCAAGCTCATTGGTTTCCTCATTTTATTCAGAAGGCTAGAAGGAGCTCTGAAAATGGTTAAAAGCTCTTGAAGTTCTTGAGATCCAAGTGCAGAAGGTGTCCCTTCACTTGTACTAGCAGGAAGGTTAGTGATTAAATTGCAGGGAATGTCTACTGAAGATTCAAATATTATGGGACCTTTACTTGCCAAAACTGATCTTCTGTATGTGAAATAGAAATCCGTGGTCAGTGGTAAGGGGAAACATGTACATGCTGCTGTACATGTAGGGAGGCTACAGTTCTCCAGTATAACACAGACTTCAGCTGTGGGTCAAAGATGAAACTGTTCCTGTGAGAATTGGTTGTGGTTTGCCCTGAGGTTCCTTCCGGTCTTTATTGCTCCCAGGTTCATGTCTTGCTCAACCTAAACTGCAGATTTTAAGGAAATTTCTTATTTAACTATTAATTTATTATTAGTGCACCAGCTTAACACTGTTAGGTTTCTACTCATAAGCTGGGCTGTATTGCCTTCTTGAGTACCCTTGGTCACCTTGTTTCTCCATCCTCTGCTAAAGTTCCCTTCACAGTCCAATCTAGGCAGCTTCATATCATCCCGCTTGCCTCTTTTCTTTGGGGCTGAAAAAACAGCTTGGACAAGAAGCTGTCTTTCCCATGTCTCCATGCAGGGAACAGTGGTACAACAGCAGCTGCCAGCTAGAGGATTGCAAGGTTGCTGACTCTAAAGCTATGAAAGGTGCTCCATCTATAAAAGTATTTCCTAGATAAATTTTTAATAATTCTTGTTTAACTGTGGGAACTGCTGCTGGCTTCTTACCTAGAGCACAAAATTGAAAGCAGGGATTCAAAAATTTCTCTCCCACAACTAATATGTAAACTTTGTGCTATCTATTTCCCACTTAGAGGTTTTCTCTGTGATTACATTTTGAAATTTTTTTTTTGTCCATTGTTCCGAATCTTGTTTCTTCACCCTACAAAAGGGGCAGCTGTGCACTTGCTTGGACAGCCCTAATGTTTTCCACCCTAGTCCTTAGCAGATACAGTCCAGACACAGCAACTGAAAAAAAGCATGAGAAGCAACCTCTCGTTCCCTTCTCAAGAGGAGGAGCTGGTAACCCATGGCTGCTGAGCCATTTATTTGTTACTGCTGATAGGTTGTGTCATGACTGTGCTTTGCATGTGCCAGCATGTATGTCTGTGGTACTGTGTGCTAGTGCCGTACAGATACGTGACACATGCCATAAATCTCATATATGGTACCATGTTAAACACACACACACCCTTAAATTAAGGTATAGATACAACTTGCAGAGGTTAGGCAGGCACAAGGGTTGCTCTGTCCTCTGGGTGATGTCCGTGAATGGCAGTGAACTGATGACCAAGGCTGGCAGGCTGCTCCATGTGGTATCCGGCTGCACTCCTGACCAGGTTCTTCATGATAAACTGGTAGGACTGGTGGCATCTCTATGTGTGAAATAATGCTGGGACTGCTGCTCCCTGAGGCCCTCTGGCCATAAGGAAAGTCCTGTTTTCTGGGAAATTGGGCTGTCAACTGTTCTTGCTGTTGAGCAAGCTCCAGTCTAATCCATAATTATTTGCTGTTATTGGGTACGAATATCAAGGGACTTGAGTTATCCTATGGTTCCCTGGAGGACTCAAACCTAGCTTTCATCTGTGAACCCTGTGGTATGGTATGGGCAGGTTGACTGCTTCATAGAAGAAAAACTAACTGTAGCTTTTTGAAAGATGTGTGGGAAGAGGAAAGTATTATCTGAAATAATTTTGCAGTAGTATGAGTAAAGCTTTATTTGTGCCTTTCAACTTGAGGCCTGTGGCTGGCTTTTCTGCAGGTAGCTGTTGGCATTGCTTTCTCATTTTGTTGCAAAAATGAGTCTTCAGAATTTACTTCTCAGGTTGTAATTGCCCCTCCTTTTGGAAAAGGAGAGAGAAGTAAGGGAGGATGCCTTGGCTTCGTTACATTTTTAATCACAGCAAGCAAGAGTCAGAGTTCCCATCGATTAATTCAGGTTCTAGCTTGTGCTCTTATCTTCCCCATCAGATTTAATGTCAGAGCTCAACATTGTGATTATAAAATACGATCGCAACCAAATAAAGAGGCAAACTGAAAACTGTGAGTACCTTCATTTAGTAATTGCAACTAGTTAGGTGGGAGAAAAATACTTTCAGAAAATGCACAGATGAGACTGTGTTGTCTGACCTATGAGCTGTTCTTCATGGCTTTTCTGTGTCTGTAGAGAGGACACTTGTGCAGTAGTTTTATTTATATCCAGGCTGCCAGCTCAAGGAAGGAGAGCTTCAGCAGAAGCTGACAGAGACTTTGGGACCTCTTACTGCATCACTTGCTTAGCAGTAAATTCTGTTTTGAAGCCCTCTCACTGTGTTTTGTAGGCACTCATTTTTCCATCTTGCAAATGTGAGTGGCTTGTCATTGTGTGTCTAAGCTGTGATAGTGTAGGAGTAGCTTCTGTTACCAGCACCTGTATTCCTTAATCAGCCCTACTCTTCTTTATGGTTAAATTAATGAATTTTATTCCCAGTTGAGGAAGATGATCAGCTAAATGCCTTTGTGTGCTTGGCTTCTGGAGGGAGCAGACAAACAAAAACCACATAGACCTTGACATACAGGAGCAAGTACAGCACCTCAGCGTCTTAGTAGGAAGAGTTTCTAGTCCTGGCTTTCAGGGACTCAGAGGGGCCCATATCTGAAATAAGTATTGCCAGCAATGGAAACACTTGAGATTTTTTTAGGGTTTTCCTAGGAGGTTACCTTCCTAAAGAAGCAGCTAATTGAAGCATGTAAATATGGGCTTAGGTGCACGTCTGGCTCTGGCAGCAACACAGTGGACACTGCTGTTGCCAGCTGGAGTAAATACAGCAAAGAGCAGCAGAAATATGGGAGGATCCCTGTGGGACACCCAGAACTGCATAGCTTATATATGTTCCACTATCAGTGGTGCTGGCTGTCAGGGAGCCTTGTGACAGTCCTCAAGACAGTGACAGGACACTCTGCAGGGACTGTGTTCAGCCTCTGTGCTTAGAGAGGAAAGCCAACTGCTGCACAGGGCTTGAGGAAACAGCTTCTGACTTGCACGACTTTGAAACTAACTGTAGTAGACAGTGGTGGGGGGTGGGGAAAGGAGAATTAGTGAGGTTTCTGAGAAGAATTTTAGTCTTGCTGCCTGATCCAGTGGAAAGATCATCCCTGCTCATGAAGATGTATAGAGAAACTGCAGGGGTTAAAGCTGTAGTCTTGAAGACTTGGCAAGAAGCCCAAGACCCTGAAAAGGTGTGGAAGACCTTACTGCCTGTTTACCCACTGGACAGTGACTATCACAGCTTGCCTTGCAAGTTGCTCTGGAATACATTGGGATTGTGGCTGACCAAAGGGAGTCTTGAGGCAGCAGCTCTGGCACAGGGACCCTTGTGTCTTAAACAAGTAATAATATGCATCTAGTTCATAAGCTTTGCTGAAAATGGCAGAAGTAGTCAGTGCTAAGTAACTGTGTGATGGAATATAAAGAGATGGATTTTCAGATCTGATTCTGGCAGCCCCGTTAGTTGAAAACATCTTAGAAGATGTCCTAAGACTCATTGGTGTGTTGTCCACAGGTCTTACTGTGTTCCTCTTGAGTGACTGGGTGAGAAGGAATGGGCACCTGTATCTCTCTGTGGTTGTCAGCTGCATCCCCTTTCTAGCAGCTTATACCACTTCCAGCCTAGTAATGTGCCTGGATTGCAGCTGTTAACCAGAGCATGGGCGAGTGAGCAGAAACATCTTCCCAAAACAGGGCACCAGTTTCACAAAGGCACTGGAAACGTGCAACAGCCTAGGGACTGTTTCATTAAAAGCATGAGCGTGCCACCTGTAAGTGGAACAAATACTGGTGTATTGTTATCCTGGCACTGACTAATGAAACAGTTGCTGAAAAGTGGAAAAAGCCAGTATTAGCTAGTGCTTCTCTGTATTAAATTATGCTTTAATTCTCAACAACTCCCTCCTCTGCCCCTCCTCTCCCCAGTTTGAATTGATGCTATCATATTGCCAGGTGTATGCTTTGTCCACAAATGGAGAAAGAGTGATCTCAGGCTTTATGAAAGGTTTTAAACTAAACTGATATAAAGCTAGTGTTTAGGACTACAAAAGTCTAGGTTAACTGTAATGTTTAGTATAGGATAATAGAGAAAATATTGTATGGTTACAAAGAGAGAACATAATACAGCCAGTAGCTGTATGTGGGTTTATAGGCAGTTTAGGTTAACCTATCCATAGTTATATAGGCAGATGTTGGAGAATCAAAAAACACTGGAGATGTGTGTCTTATCTAGGGCATGGGGAGGCTTTTAGAGGAAACATCTTGAGTGCCAAGAAGCCAATAACTTTATACTGAGAAGACAGCATGAGTGTTTCTGATTACTTCTGTAGATTGACATCTAAATCAATTACAATAATAACAGGGGGAAGGAAGGAGAGTATGACACCTAATAGTTTCCTTCTTTAATACCCAAGCCTTCCTTAAAGCTGGTAATTTCCTTATTAATGGTTTTCAAAATATTATTTACTCTTGAACAGGCTTGGGGGATTTGTTCTGATGCATGCATGCCTAAAGAGGACAAATTGTAAACCACTAAGCATTCCTCAAATAAGAATTCTGAGAAAATTGAACTTCCAAGATAATTTGGGAGTTATCAGTGATCCTCATAACAAACTGAAGAACACAGTATGTGAGGAGAAAATGAGATCCAGTGGAGATCTATCAATCAAATTCTGACTACGGGCCCCTGGCAGTTTACATATTTTTTAATGTTTTTCACTGTAACAATAATGAATGCACCTAGTTTGCACAGCTAAAGTACTAAATCCATATGATCTCTTCAGCAGATGTTATTCTATTGTAGTATTTATTATTCAATAAGAGGAAATCAGAAGCAGCAGAGCCCTTTTTCTCTCTTGGCCTAAACTGAATTAGTGATAGCCTGGGAACCTTTGCAAATTTCCCCGCTGTAATTCTGTAAAATTAGCCCCTTAATTATTTTTATTGTTATAGTGTAGAGTTGGTACTGACCACTTTAGGAAGTCAGTATTTGTGTTACTCTATTTCTCTACGGTTGTGTTGGCAGAATAATGCTGCATTAGTATAAATGACAGAAAAAGATGAAACTGACAGTTAATAAAACAGGAGAATTTCTGAAATAG
This sequence comes from Erpornis zantholeuca, assembly GCA_013400515.1. Classification (NCBI taxonomy): domain Eukaryota; kingdom Metazoa; phylum Chordata; class Aves; order Passeriformes; family Timaliidae; genus Erpornis; species Erpornis zantholeuca. Next base: position 242,853 of record VZTN01003127.1, on the reverse strand, counting down.
TAAAAATTTAACAGTGATCACTGGCAGACAGTATTTTTGGATAAGTGATTTTTAGGTCTTCCCCTGGTCAATACTCATTTTGAACCTCTGCCACGGTGTTTTATACAACAATTTGGGCAGCACAGCCTGAACCATCTCAGGGCAGTTCCGTTGTTTAGTTACTTAAGAAACCTTGCTTGCTTTTTTTTTTTTTTTTGGCAAACCTCTTTTTAATCTGGGTCACTTCACTGTTCCATTTGCATTAGTGCCAGCCAAGCTGAAGGAAAAATGCACTGGGAGTTGAGAAGAGCAGTGGAGGTACAGGTACTGCTGTAAGCTGGTACAGCCGCTGGAGGCTTAGAGGAAATCCTGGCCTCGAGCAGCTGTTTGACTCACAGTATTGCATAGGCTGGAAGGGACCCCTGGGGGTTGCAAGTCCAACGTTCTGTGCAAAGCAATCCAGTTAGAGCAGGTTGCTCATGGCTTTGTCCTCGTTTTTTTTTAGTATTTTCAAGGCTGGAGTTTCCTCAGCCTCTCTGGGAAATCTATTCCAGAGTTTGAAAACAAATAACATCATTGCATATCGTTGGAGCATCCTGTGCTCTGGGCTGTGTCCATTGCCTCTTGTTCACCCATGATGTGCAACCAAGCTCTGTCTGGCTCTCTCTTCCCCTCTACCTCAATTAAGTAGTTGCAGAAGAGTAAGATTTCCCCTCATCATTCTTTTCTCCAGGCTGAGCAAATCCAGACGTATGAATCTCTCCCCAGTATCATGTGCTCCAGTTCCTTCAGGAATCTCATTAGTCATCTGCTGCTCGTTTTTCTCATGTTGGGGAGCCCCAAAATGGACACAGTGCTTTGGATGCAGTGTCAGCATAATAGTGTTCTTCACTGCAGTCTGAACCAGGCATCTGGTGTATGATTTTTTTGTCCACTGCTGAGCTGTTGAAGCACTTGATCTGAATCACAAGATTAGAACTTGACTGCAAGGATCTGAGAACTCCTGACTCACCTCCCTGTTAGAGAAGGTAACTGAACGATTGACTGAGCAGAAATGGAAAAATACAATTGGGAAGTACTGCATAAAATATGTAGAAGTTATCTTTTAAATTTTTCTTTTTAAACTTGCTTTTATCTTCAGTGCAATTAGAAGTGCCTGTATCTCTACTGAAAACTGCACCACAGACAATGGTACTGGTTACTGTCATAACCACAGACAGATAGATCTGAAAGTGTTCAAAAATCTTAGAGCTAAGATGCAAAGGTGTGGTTTATATCTACTGAATCCCAGCTCAGAAAAGTAAATTCTGGTATGGAGGGTAGGACAAATTTCTCATACCATAAGAACTTTCAAAGGTGTACTTGCTTGAGCTGTGAGGTTCTGGAATTATTTCTAAATTCACATTTAAACAAAGTATTTTTCTTAAGCCCATAATCAGTCTGAGTGTTCATTCTGTAGGATCATTTGTTCATCTGTTGGTGATTGAACCACAGACTTTGCCGGGTGCCTGCAAGTCCAACTTTTATTGTACAAGACACATTCTTATATACTGTTCCAAACTAACAGTTCAGCAGCTAGAAACTTGGCTTCTAGGGCTACATCTTTTGCATCTCCAACGGCTACAGATTACAATCTCTTCACTTAATCTCCTGTTAACTATCCCGCTCTTTGTTTTGCCTCCTGCTTTTTGTCTTGTCTCCTGCTTTTTGTTTTGCCCACTGCCAGAGTCTGGACGCCTGTCTCTCTCAGGGCCCCACGCCAACAAAAGCCATTCTCCCTGGTGACATTCTGAATCTCCACATTCATCCTTTTATTTAATTAGCTTTCAGCTTTTCTTCTAGGGAGGTGCTTTCTGAGGAAATAAGTGCAACTGCTGGAATAATTTAATTGTTGTTACTCTGAGACTCTGTCTGTCCCAGTCCTATTTTAAACTCACTTTCTGTGTCGATCTGGATTTGAGGAGTGGACTGTTTGGTGGATGAGAAATTGGTTGGATGATCACATGTAGAGGGCAGTGTTCAGTGGCTCAGTGCTCAGATGGAGAACTATGTCAAAGGCTGTCCCTCGGGGTCCGTACTGGGACCAGTGCTGTTTGATGTCTACATCGATGACATAGCAGGGTCAAGTGCACCCTCAGCAAGTTTGCAGATGACACCCAGCTGAGTGGTGTTGTTGCCATACCTGAAGGATGGCATGCCATCCAGAAGGACCTGGATGATGTTAAGGAGTGGCCCATGGGAATCTGATGAGGTTTAACAAGACCAAATGCAAGGGGCTGCACCTGGGCTGAAGCAACTCCGGTATCAACGCCGGCTGGGGGATAAACAGATTAAGGGTAGTCCTGCTGAGAAGGATATTTGTGGATGGAAAGCTGGATGCAAATGGGCAATGTGTGACTTCTGCAGCTCAGAAAAACAGCCATGTCTTGGGCTGAATCCAAAAGCAGTGTGCCCATTTTCCTGGACCTTGCTTTTCCAACTAGCAGAAGGGGGAGGGAGAGAATTTTGCCCCTCTACTCTGCTCTTGGGAGACCTCACCTGGAGTGCTGCATCCAGCTCTGGTGTCCTCAGAACAGGAAAGATATGGATCTGCTGGTCCATGTGAGGGCCACGACTACAATCCCAGGGCTGAAGCACCTCTCTTTATTAATAAAGGTTGAGAGAGTTTGGGCTGTTCAGCCTGGAGAAGAGAAGGCCCTGGGAAGACTTTCTGGCAGCCTTCTAGAACTAAGAAGGGGCTTAAAAGAAAGATAGGGGTGAACTTTTCACCAGGGCCTGTTGCTATAGGACAAGGCATAATGGTTCTAAACCAAAATAATTTCATTTTAAACTAGTTATAAAGCAGAAGTTTTTTACAATGAGAGTGTGGAAACACTGGAACAGGTTGCCCAGAGATGTGGTTGATGCTTCATCCCTGGAGACATTCCAGGTCAGGTTGGACAGGGCTCTGAGCAACCTGGTCCAGCTGAGGATGTCTCTGCTTATTGTATCTGCAGAGGGGAGGGGAGGAGGTAGAGTTGATTATCTTAAAAGTTCCCTTTTAATTCAAACTGTTCTATAATCTAATGAAAAGCCCTATTTATTTGTCGCTGCCTTAGTGTCAGCAACCGCTAAAGTCAGTTTTCTATCTGCGATATTTAAGACAAAAGAGTCTTCAGCTCAATCTTCTAAGTGTCAGAAGTTGAAGAGCCCTTCCAAGGCTGAGCACCCACTGTCACAGAGAGGTGAACAGGAACAACTGTCACCAGTGGTTCAAACAGCACCAGCTTTTACTGAACTGCTGGATCAGGTACTGCATGAGACAAGGTCAGGTAAAAGGACATTTCTACTGCTTGGACCTCAACAAAAGAAAAAAAGGGGATCAGACATAGTGTTTCAGTCCATCCTCAGGTACTTCACTTTTTCTCCCCAGGTGCAAAACTTGGCACTTTCCTTTCTTGAACTTTATAAGGATTCTGTTGACTAATTTCTCCAGACTGTCAGAGTCCCTTTGAATGGCAGCACACTCATCTGATGTTTCATCTACTCCTCCCAGTTTTGTGTCATCTGCAAAGGGTGCAGTCTGTCTCATTATCCATGCTATTAATGAAGATGTTATGTAGTATTAACTCCAGGGTTACACAACAAGTGACTGACCTCGAGCTTGAGCTTCTGCCACTGATCACAACCCTTTGAGTCCAGCAGTTCAGTCAGTTTTCATTCCATCCCACTGTCCATTGATTTTGTACATATTTTATCCATTTCTCTACAAAGATGTTATGAGAGTGCTTTGCCCTGCGTTCTGGCCTTGAGATTCTCTTCCTTCAGTTTGTGATGTTGAAAGGAACGAAGCGAGACATCTTCTTTGCTGTATCAGAGTTGTTTATTTTTCTTTATCAAAACTGCGGAGGACAGCGTCCTCCCAGGACACCAGAGCAAAAAGGCAATGGCAGCTGGAAGGCAGCTACCTTTTATATCTTACTAACAACCATTCAAGAAACAATACGTATTTTATTTTGTTTCCAACACCAGTAAACCCTCATCTTACTGATATGTCTTTTCAATACTAACTTTTTTCCACCAACCACCACACCACAGGAACTGGTGTCAGAGAAGAAAGGAAGAGAAAGAGGAAAGAGAAGAAGAAGAAGGAGAAACCGACACCCAAAAGCATCCATCTTGTGCCCATATAATACATAGAACAAAATCTAAATCTACAACTAAATTCTCTGTGCTGCAAAAGCAAAAGGCTTTTCTCACTTCTTGGGTGTTTGCAGTTCATGCAGGATTGAGGGCAAACCTTCCCAAGGGCTCAGACCAACATCCAAGCCATCCTGGGGTGCTCTGGGGATAAACACAACCCCGGGGGGAGAAAGAGAGGTTTCCTGGCCTCCCTTGACTCCCACAAGAGACAACATTGAAAGCCAACATAGGTAACACTCACTGCTCTCCCTTCCTCTACCAGGTCACTTACATGATCTCATCACAGGGAGGCATAATCTCCACTTTGTAAATCAATCCTCACTACTCCCCAACACCTTGTACTCCTTCATGCGTTTGGAAATCATTCAAAACGTCACTTTCCCGGGGTCTGAGGTGAGACTGGCTGCCCTGTAGGTTCTTGGATCCTCCTTTTTGCCTTTCTTGAATTAAGCAGTGATATTTGGGTTTTTTTTCCAGTCCGCAGGAGCCTCCCATGATCACTGGCACCTTTCAGAGATTAGTGAGAGTGACCTTACAATGACATCAGCCAGCACTATGCTGTTCTAATTTACATAATTCAAATCTAGAAGAAGCAGCACATTCCATTAATTGAAGGATTTTCAGAGAGGAAAAAAACCTCATCCTTAGTTGTAAGTGACAGTGAATTTTAACCTTTGCAATTAAAGTAAGTTAATATTTGATTAATATCATACGTTTAATCAAGTTTTGACATGTATGACAAATATCTAAATGCAGCTCTGTGAAACTTCTGTAAAGTTACATTATTTTATTTTCCATGTGGGTGCATAAGGTGTATTCCATCATATACATTCTAGTTTTAATTTCTCCAAGTATGGCTGCTCTGCTCCTCTTGTTTGGGTGCATCATGTCCTACCATTTCTCCGCTGAAACTTTGAATACTGGACCCAAGCTCAAATCCACAACACAAGAAAGGATTCATATGTAGGGCATATATGGGTCTATACTGCCATCTGAGAGTTGGGGGTAAAAGATTCACAGTTCTAAACAGAAGACAAGCAGATTACTGTTCCCCAAAAAACAAGTAAAAGCAAGTTCTCTTGGTGGTGTTATCAGCGTGGGAATCTACTGGGCTGAGGTGTTATGGAATCAATATAGTTCACCACAGAATATGTCTATTTTTATCAAATCATTTCCTACAGAACAAAGAAGACAGATACTGTTTTGATAACAGAAGGCCAGAGAGAGGCTAATTACTGTTTGTTTCAGACATGTTGGAAGGTCCAGCTGAGTTTATATTCAGATTTTAATGTGGTAGAGGCCTAAGTCAGCTAAGTTGGAAAGGTGAATAGGTGCCAAGGCAAGGGAAAGAGGGATGTGGAGCAGAAGTGTGATTTGAATGCCTTTCCTTAGCGGAAGTCTCTTGCTACATTTCTAACTGCATAAAGTAGGTTGGTGAGAGGTGGTGTCCCAGTTAGGTAACTCACCAAGGTGTTTCCTGTATATTGAGTCTCCTCTCTCCAAACAAGCTAGGTGACAATCTTTTACCACCACTCATGAAACCAAACAAGTTAATAAATAGGTTTTTTTAATAATAGGCTTTATTAATAAGATGTGAAGACCTGAGACCTGCTGCAAGATCATCAAAATGTTGGTTGAAAGGTACCTCTGAAGGCTGTTTTTTAGTTTGACCAGGTCAGCACTAGACTATGTCAATCTTGGCTTTGCCTGAGTCTTGAAAAGCCTCAGAGATCCCTCCACTCCTCTGGACAACCTGTTCTAGTGCCCAGCTACTCACTTGTTGATTTTATTTCCTGATGCTCAGTCTGAACCTCCCGAGTTGTAAACTGTGGCAATTGCTCTGTTAGCCCAGCTGACAGTGATAAGAAGAGTTGGGCTCCAACACTTTTCAAATGATCCTTCAAACACTTGTAGGATGATGTTATGTTACTTCATAGCTTCCTTTCTACCAGCTAAGTCCAGCACCTTCAGCCTCTCCTCAATGACTTTATCAGCTCTCCACTGAACATGCTTTAATCTTGCCCTGTATCTTTCAATCAGACGAATCCAAAAACTATTTCAGGCATGGCTTCCCCACAGTGCCAGCAGAGATTATCAGTAAATTCCTGATGTGCTGGCCATGGCTCTAATGCACCTCCTTCCAGAAGAGCCATGAGTTCCTCTTCACCCTGGTGTGAGCTGTAACCCACAAGACTGTGACCTTGCCAGCCACTTCCTGGTCTCTACCCATACATGGGGCAATCCCAGCTTTCCAGAACTTTATACTTCTTATAAGGATCATGACATCTCTGTCTAATCCTTAAGCTTTTCAGGCTCCTTCTGGATTGAACCAGCAGCTGCTCCCTGACTTTAGTGTTACCTGCTAAGAGTGAGCTCTGCATTGCAGCCAGGTTGTTGATGAAGGCTCTGGATATGGGTGCCCGTATGAAGCCCACAATGCTTTGGTGATTACCAACCAAATACTGAGTTGTTGATTGCTACCCTTAGAACTTCCAATGTATCCAAACAGGTGGTTTGTCCAGTCCATTCTTCT
>VZTN01003127.1:164918-226245 GCA_013400515.1 Erpornis zantholeuca | reverse complement strand
TGCCGCCGCGATTTCCCCGGCCGCCGGCGGTGCTGCCGGGGCGGGCGGACGGCAGCTCGGCCGTGCCCCGAAGTGCAGAGCGGGGAGGCAGCGATTTGTAAACCTCGTTCTCGGCGGTGCCTGGGCCTGCCTGTGCCGGTGCTGCCCAGCCCGGGCAGCAAACTGGTTGAGCGGGTATGGAGCGTGAACGCCGCACGCAGAGCCCTTATTTAGGCACGGCTCCTGGTTAAGGTCCCTCCTCGCTGCTCAGCGAACATAACTTTTAACTTCCGAGGGCGAAAAGGGTGTGTGAGATGTGATGGAGGTTGCTGCGGTGTATGGAGCAGCATCTGGCAGGGGGTCAAGTCCCCCAACACCGTGAGATGTTGGGACCGAGGCTCTGGTGGTCGGGACCTTGGCTCTTTGCTTCACATGTAGGTGTTAGGGTGGGTCTGGCTGCTGTTTCTTCACATGACTTCCCCTGGGCTCGAGTATGTGATGAATGGTGATTAAGGTATTATGCAGGTGCTCATTATGCTTTTACCTTAATTATCTGGTATAAAGCCTCTGCTTTGTGGATGGTAAACCATCTAAACCTGGTGCATAAGAGGGAATTAATTTCCCCGTTTGTCCTAAGATACTGTAGTGACTAGTAGTAGCTTTAAAATTGCTTTGGGAGATAAAGAAGGATTACTATCCCAAACTTATGGAGTGGGAATCTGAGACTTAGACTTCTTTGAGGTAACACAGTGTGAGGAGCCAAGGGAAGAGCTAGGAACACCTGTGTTTGCTATTCCTCACCCTTGTCCATGTGCTCAGCAGTTGCAGCTTCTGCTGTAAGGCTGTTGCTTTTGAGCAGTCCAGGCACTTCTAGGGCCTGGGTCTCCATTTCTTAGTATTTGACAGGGAAGACAGGAGAAATTAGTGCTCAGAATTCATATTTGTGAGGGTTTTTTTTTCACCTCTTTTCTAAAGCATAAGGAATTCTGCCCAATATTCACTTACACTCTTCCAGTTTTTCCCTTTTGTGTTTTTTTAGTTCATACTTTATAAATTCAGAAGCAAATGATGCAAAAAACCTTCACAACTTATATTGACTAGTATGTAATCTATTTTTTACCCTGTATGAGATTGGGAATCCACAGAAAAGACAGCATGTGCTCTAATTAAAGATGATATCAAATGGGTCATGTGTTGTGGAGCATGGACAGGCACAGACACATGTAATCACTTGTGGTAAAGCATTGGCATTTGAACACTAATGCCCAAGGAAGGCAGTATAGAGTGGTCTTGGCCAAATTTGTTATGTTATTTGAATTGTCTGCTGGAAGATAATATATGATATGGTATAAAAGACTGTGTACATGTGGTGTGTGTTGCAGACAGCAGTATAGATGGGATTTGGATTTGCTGCAGCAGAGAATGAGGCTCTTTTTTGTGGGTCTTCCCAATTTTGTAACAAACACAACAGCTACTAACATGAATCATTAATATGGATGTGGAAATGATGCTCTCTTAATTCCTGTGTTTGTATGTATGTCTTGGTCCTAGAGTCCTTGTCTTGTTCATAGGGATAGGAAGAGTCTTACCTCTGTGTTCCAAAGTAAAATGCTCTTTCTCACAGTGTTGTCCCCCAAAAGGGGGACTGCCCCAACAACAAGCAGTGACTGTAGCCGCCGTTCCCCTTCCTAAACTTTGTACTTCTCTGGCAGCATCTGAGTTTTGATCTGTAGGATCCTTCAGTGCGGAGGGAATTGCTGGGATGGCAGTGCAAATGAAGCACTTCAGACTGTCTGCCCAGACCAAACTGTAACAAATGAACCTGCAAGAAGGAATTTTTTTGCTTCTCTTGGCTACTAGGGGAGAGAATGTTGTTAAATTGTTTGTAATTCTGCAAACAAGGAACAAAATTATATGGAACAAGCAAATAATATTTGCAGAGCTCAATTATATCCCTTTGCCAAAAATCAAAGGCATGAGGCAAACAATAGCCTGAGAAGAAACTGTAGGAATCCTTTTGGCAGGGAGTGTTAGGTGACCAAAATGTAGGCATTATTGCTGCTGCTGTCTATAGTAAGGGTAATGACTAAAGAGCATTTGAAGGACAAGTGGTTCAGTATTGAATCTCTCATCTTCCTTTTTACTGCCCAGTGAGACTTGCTTAATGTATGTGCTGAGAGGTTGAAATAGTGGACACTTTGATTTTCAGAGTAAAATGTGTTGGTTGGTTGGTTGTTTTTTTTTTCTGCATAGAAAACATGATCATGCCTAAAAGAATTTAAGATAAAAAAGTGCCATCTTAGACTGTATATCACTAGACCAGTTTGTGTGAAAGGAATTCATATGTGGATTCCTTTAAAAACACTGCGTAGGTTCTTCTTGATCTCAATGCTTTTCCAATAGCAATAGATTTCTTATAGGCCAAAATGACTTAAACAACATATGCTTACAGTCTTTGTACTGTACTGTTTTCTCTCATATATGGACTCTCAAGGTTGTTTATCCCCAAGGTTAATTTATATGCTGCTTTTCATGTGATGTTACCATTTGCAAGTATTGGCTTTACTTCAGGGCAGTTCAATTCACTACATTCTCTCAAGGTTACTATTTCAGTGTTTAGAGTATTGTAACGTTGTCAGGCTTTGTCTTTAAAAAAGAAAAAGTCAAACCTCTTTCCTTAAGTTCATTAAACTGCAGCAAAGAAAAATGTCTTGCCTTTGAATCCCAGGACTGCAGAAGTAAAAGGAATGTGTATCACTTGCAATGCACAGGTTAGGAAAGTGAAGCATCTGAAAACTTCAGTGTTTGTAAGACACTGTTGTATAGTGTCACATAACTCCATTTGCTTTGGTGGCTGGTGTAGCAGTGCAGCAGTGGAAGGGCATCAGGAGTGCTTTTTTAATATTAGGTAATTATTTCTAAACATGCTAATTGAAGATACGTGTACATATTTAATGTAAATGAAACTATATATCCTGTGTGATGATATTGCATGGAGATTTATGTAGTAAGGCTTTTTTTAATCTCATGAATAAATAAAATACAATTATAACTTTCTTGGTTATCAGTCATTTAATGTATGTGGAGCAAAACTGATGGGAAATTCTTTAAAAATCTTGTCTGTCATTCACTAGCAAATGCATGCAACACAATAGAGCATGCATTAAATTCTGTTCAGTTCTGGACTCCTCAGGTGATTGGAAAAAATATCTTACTTCCTTCTTGTGTATTTCACCTTTGCAAGAAGGCCCTGGTGTCAGAATTACTGAGTAGCTTGTTTGGCTCTTCTCTTTTAGTGATTTTGACCATTCTTCATGAAATCAGGTTTTTGCACCAGCTCTCTGATAGGGCATTGCAGCTTTCAGCCCTTTGTTTGTGACTGGCTCAAGCTGTTGAGCAGATCCTAGAAGCACTAATCCTCAGTTTAGATCCTATATCCATTTATATAGTGCTTTTTTTTTTTTTAAGATACTCTTTTTTGGACTTTTTATAAATAACTGCCCTGTACAGGTTGGAGAGAGATGAAGCTGAGCAGAAAGCTAATGCAGATTTTGGGAATACTAACTGCATTTAGTTGCTTGTATTACACACTCAGATTTAACTTTCTTGTGGACATCTAGTGGTTGAGAGGGAAAATCTGGATAATATGCTTAAATAGTGGAAGGAGCAATTATGCTCAGGCAAGGTTACTGGGTAATCAAATGAAGAGTTCAGAAGTGTGACAGGTTTTTTTTAAATCTGCCTGTCTTAGGATATTTCACATAATTTCTGAATTCTTTTGCTGCAATTGACTCGTGTTTGGTATTTCCATCACAACTTGATGTATTACTGGTGTGTTTTCTCTGCCTGGCATTATTGCATGTAGGAACATGGTATGTATCCCAGTATACTTGTGTTAAAGCAGCTTACCCGGTGAGAAAAGTGACTTGAAATCTTGGGTAGTCACATTACCCTGGACTGACTTTAGATAGGATACTTAGAAATATCTTTCACTGTGTCTTATCTCCACAATGATTAATGATGATGATGGGTCGCTGTGTAAAGATAAGAGGTAAGTGGGTTTCACGAAGTGGAAATCTATCTAACTATTAAAATGGGAAAAAAACCATTCAAGATTGTTATGTTGTTTAAAAGACTGTAATGCATCTGACAGACTTAGTTTGTCATTCAAATAATACACTTTTGTTTTTCTTCATTTGTATCATGAAGCTGTCAAGATCCTAAAACCCTAGCACTCTCCGTGGGTCTGAATATTGTAAGAATCTTAGTAAAGTACTTCTTGTTGCAGTTTAATAGGAATCAAAATATTTAATATGGAATTACTTCTGGTTTTGAGTTGTCATCTGTGTATGTACATACATAATGCATGTGCATTTCAGGCTTTCTGTAGTTGTAATGAACTAATATATTCAAATGCTTGATGGCCACTTTCTTAGTTTTCTTAATTTTCTTCTTGTAACTCTTAAATGCATTATCCACAGCAGTTACACTTTCCCTTAACTATTTCATATCTATGTCCTCTGTGATCTGAGGTTTTGTGAAGTATCGTGCTTCTTTTCATTTAATGTATTATTTGTGTGCATGTCATCTTTGTTTGCCAAATGCCAGATCAAAATGTTTTGCCCTAGATTCTGGAATGTCATTTTCACTTTTGCACTTGAATATCTGAAGGTTTTTGCTACTTCTTTCATGTGTTTGTGTATGATTTCCTTTGATCAAGGGGAATCTGATTATTCTCGTGGTATTGAGGTGCTGCAGACAAAGGTCTACTTTGCTGAGATTGATAAAGCATTTCTGTGATCTTTGCATAAACTTCAGTTACACAGCAGGTAGGTGCCTGTTTGTTTTTTTAGCAGCTTTTCAGTGAGAAGGTCCAAAGCAGTGATGAACAGAAGAGGTATTCCTGATGTTGTGTGGGGTTTCCACAGTTGTGTTGTGGTAGCTGCTTGCTTAGATGTGAGTTTGCTTTAAATAATTTTTCTCTGTGTGCCAAAGTTTGTTTCTTCACTGTGTTTTCATGTTACTTTTTTGGCATAAAGATGCCAGTAGCAAACTTCTCATATTAATGTTTCACTTTGGCTAAATTCATTCCTTTACGATATGGAAAATGCAGCTTTTCGTGTTCCAGTGTTACATATGTACTTTTTCCTTGGACCAGTTGGAAGAACAATGTTGACTCAATTTCTTATAATTATTTAACAGAAGAGATTGTTTCCTTGGTATCATATAATATTTATCTTTTTGAGCTCTGTTTTTCCTTATAAGACTAAATACACATTTGATGCAGTGTTGCACATTCAAATCCTTTTTTCTGGTTCATGAAAAATCTGGAAATGCTCATTTTTCTGTATTTTGTGTACGGAAATAGATGAAATTGTCCAAGCTTTCAAAGTCAACCCCTTCAGTAGTAATTACATCTGTTGTTTAGTAAAGTCCTTCCTTTGTGCTTGCATATGCCTTCCAAGAGGACCAGTCCATGGAATATGTATTAACTTGGTGGGATATGATGAGCATTTTACTGGGGTGTCTTCTGCTTTGGTACTTCATGCCAGAGCCAGCTGCATTGTTGGTGTTGTGCATGGTAGTACATCTGCTTGTACAAAAAGGAAAATGGGTTTTATGCTACATAACCTTTACCACTATCACAGGTGTATTGTGCATTCATCTAGTTTAGAAGAAAGTATATGAAGCTTCATAAATCTAGTTTTCTTTGTCAAAGAGTTTCTTTTAGATACTCCTTTTTCCTAGTGGTGATTTCAATAAATAAAATGAGTGAGAATGTATCACTTCTACCTGAGATTTTGATAGGATGGGAGTGTGGGTGTGTTAGATACAAATACATGATACCATGTATCAGTTTATGGATGCCACTGTAAAAGCATCTCAAAAAATCTTCAAGAAAAGAGTAGTAACACCACTACAGTTAGTACAGTTTTGTCTGTTTTGATCCCAGATGCTGGAGGATGCATTGTGATTTTGTTTCACTTAGGAAGTATGCCTTGCCCAGTTCAATCCATATGAATTATCAAATTACTTGTCTCATGCCAAGCCGAAGCCATCAAGTCTCTGCTTTATTGCAGAAAAATGCTCATTCAAATATTTACAGTTTGAAATTAATTTTGCTCGTGGGTGTGGTGGAATACTGAATTCTTCATGTGGCTTCGATGAAAAGAGAAAGATACAAACTTTCCGAAGGTGCTGCAGCATGCCTGGGTTTGTAACCACAGCAGGAGTGCTGAAGGGGTCTGGGCAGAGCTCTGCTGCCTTCTCACTTAAACACTAGATCAAGTGAGAGCTGGAAGAATACTCCAGTTTGAATAAACTAGCCTTGATTGTTGAGTTGGAATAAGCTTTCAATATACAATTATATTGGGAGTGAAATAAACTTAATTTTGAAAAAACTCCAGTCATGTGAAACAAAAATATTTTTTTAATGCTCCTAAGTTCACTGCATGACAAATCACCCAAGAAAGGCCTTTCCTTTTGTCCCAGAAGGAAAAATAGGACAATATTACAGTGATTAACCACACATCATTACTGTGATTTTTACATATTTTAAGTTATTTCATTTCCCTTCCTTTGGGAGGGTGGTATCAACAGATAGGAAGCACTTGCCTGTTGTTGGTGACTTCCCTGCATCTTGCTACTTTTCATTCCCTTGTTTGTGTTGAATGTGGCATCTGTACAGACCCACTGTGTCAGGGGAAAGAGACCTCAGGGAGTGGACTGGAATGTGCTGTCAGGGCCCTTAAAATGTTGACCAACAGTGAGAAATTATGACTTCCAAAATAAACAATGGATGGCTAGTTCTCCTTTCCCTCTCCTGAAGGGAGAGACTAGGGCTTTATTTTCATACTTAGTTTCTTGACTTTTGATACCATGCATCAGCCACAGGGCATATTTTTCCCTATGCTTAATGGTCTATTAATAGATGTAAGTATTTCCATTATGTTTCCTGGGTTTAGTGGTGCTAAGTGCTGTGGTTACAAGTAAACATGGCACTTTTCAATAGTCAGAGGAAGTGGTTTTAATGGTGCAGTGAAATAAGAGGGTGACCTTCTGTTGGCACAAATGAGTTTTTGATGAGGTTCTGGATGTGGATGCAGTGTTGCAGGATTGTGGGCCAGGATGTGTTTCATGGCTTGTTGAGGTCATGTTATGGCACTGAATGAAAATGTTTGAGGGCTGCATAGGGAAGAAATTGTTTAGGGAAAGTATTATGGACAAAGGTTGCTTTTTAGTGGCATTATCAGAACTGAAAGAAAATTTGAAACAAAAATAACTGCGCAGATTGAGGCATTTACAGATAATGGGAATAGCTTGGTTTTCATAATAATTTTTATATTCTCTGGGCTCTTTTGATCTCTTTCCTGCCTTTCAGTATGTTTTCCCTGGTTTGGGGTGGGATTTTTCTTTGCCTCTGAGGTTTTTGTAATCTCTCTTCTTATAACAGTCACTGCCTTTATCCAGTCTTCCCTTAAGTCTCATACAGCCAAAGGATGTCATAAAAAGAGTAAGTAGCCTATCTTTGAAATTTAATATATTTAATCTATGATGAAGTTGTCCAAATCATGTGTGAGTGGAACTGAAAGTCATGTTACATAGTACAAGCACATCCACTTTCGGATCCAATTTTTGTCACGACTGGTCTGTTTGAAATGTTGCTGAATACTGTAAGGGAAGTCTTCATGCAACCACTATGCCCCCTCAAGCATAGTGACAAGCTTACAGGCCATGTAGCAACTAAAAAGGTGTTTAAAATAGGACAGTGATGCTCCTGGAAGATCACTAAATTCTCTGTTGATAAAAAACCCTCCACTGCATAGAGCTTCTGATGCCTACTTGCTGATAATGGTGCATCTGTGCTATTGATAAAATGATACCCTACTAGGATAACTCCTAAGATTTTAGAAGTTGGCTTTTTGTTTTTCTCTCTAATGGAGTTTTCTTCCTTCCCTACTCTCATCCACTCACTCCTGCCTACAAGGTCATAAGGCTGGCCACATTGGTGAGAGAAACAGTGTCTCTCTCACTGCTGTTCTCCCTGGTGCCTAGAAAAAGGCATTAAGGGTAGGGTGTAAGATCACAGCAAGCGTACAGTATGCTTCCCAGAGTCACACAAATTATGGTTACAGGACTTAGAGATGTGTCCAGAAGATATATCTTGGCTATTTCTTCCATATGTACATATTCCCGTGCTCTAGTTTGCTTCTTGCTCCGATTTCACAATTACACTCAGTACAGTAATTCTTGCTCTTGGTGCCCCAGTGGAGCTCTCTCCACTCCATTCAGCCTAGGGAGGGGAGGGATAGAAAAGTGTGATGGAGGAGACTGGGCTCATCAGATGGGCTCCAGCAGGAACTGACCTCTCACCAGCCCACCTGCCTCCTGCAGTGGGAGCCCAGGGGGCTGAAGTAGCTCTGAAAATTTTCTTGTGGCAGCTGCAGGGGAGGCAAAGAGCCCATGAATAGGAAAAAGGTGGAAATGAAAGGAAAATGCATTCCATTTAACCTTTGCTTCAGGCATTACTATTCAGAAACAGAGAATCACCATATCAAAGAACTCTTTGAAAATCAAAGGTAACAAAAACAAATAGGTTGAGGAATGTTTTCTTAGTCTTCACAGCAGCTCTTGGATAACTGTGTTGCAGTGTGATGTACTTCCTTAAGTTATAGACTTGGAAAAGTAGAGTGGCAAAAGTTCTCCAGATGGTTTTCTAATGGCTATTTTGCCCTGAAATGAACCCAGATATCTACTGGTCATGCACAGGTCTTGAGAAATTCTGGTCAAAAGCTTCCATGGTATAAGGTAGTACTTGGAAAATGTAATTTTCATATTCTGACCTTCAGTCGCAATGGCTGAGAACTCTTGGATCTGATTCTAACGAGCAGTGTTTCAAGCTGATTTTATTTTACAATCCTTCATTAATTTGTACAACTGAAAAGTCTCAAGGAAGAAAACTCTTAAAAGGAATATGGAAAACTGCTCAGCAGCTAACAGCTAGCTTTAATTGCAACATTTTAGATTTGAAAGTATTCAGCCACCCCTATCTGTCCTCCAGCTGTGTAATCTAGTCCTTTACTTTGTGCCGTGCTAGAATAAACCAAATTTGGGTTTTTTGTGTGTCATTTGGTAAAAAAATATGGTGTCACTATTGTCTGACTGATCCCAAGTGCAGTTATTAGGGAACAGTGAAATAAATAAAGATACATGTTTATTTGTAGGTAGAACTAGAGTGACATTCTTTGAGTAAACAGTTTGGGGTCTTTGGGAATTCCCTGTGTAGTAGCTTACACAAACTGGTAAGAACTGATGGTGTCAGATTTGTAGAGGAAAAGATTTTCAATGTGCTTAATCTAACACTGCTTTGAGAAGTTGGTACAGGATTTGGCTCCTGGTTCTGGATTTAATGAAGCATGTTACATTGAAGTAATCTGCCCCCGAGTCTTCAAATGCTTCATCAGGCACAAGAATCTCTTTATCTTCTGCTGCTAGCTGACTGTCTCCTTTTGATTCAGAAATGTCCACTGCATCAATTAAAAAGTGGTAAAAGCAAAGACAAAAATATTTCTTCCTTGCCAGTTAGATGGTCCTCTTGCCTATGCAAAGAAGCCATACCAAAATGTTTGCTTGCTTCTTTGGGAAAACTTAATTTCAAATTTCATTTGTATTCTCAGATAAGAAGTTTGGATGATGATTTACTGAAAAAAAGTGGGATTTTTTTTAAGTTTCATTTTGGTTTTTACTTATAGCATTAATCCTCACTGAGGTAGAGAAGGTGGGTATAGTTGGCTGTTTGTGATGATACACCTGTAATTTTCTTTGTCCCATTGCCTGTTAGCCCAGATGAATCCATTCTTCCTTCTACTGTCAGCTGACGCTTAGAGAGCAGCCTTCTTGTGTGTGTGTAGACCTGTGCTTCCTTCTGCTCAACTTTCTTCTTACATGCACAGGACAAGATGTGGCTTTTGCTGCATCTCTGACTCCTCCTCTCCTCTTCCAAAATATTTACTGGTTTCTATTACTTCAGCCAACTCAACCTACTCATCCCTCTCCTCTTTTCCCTTGCATTGCATTGACAGGTGTTTCAAGCCCTGACGCTATCTTTTGATTTGTATCTAGGTGTGAAACAAAATTCTGGAAGAGTGTGGGATTCCCATGTAAGGGCTGACTTTCAGCCAGGGTGTTTGCTGGTCTGGGGCTCCACATTCAGCAGAGCTACCCTCTGTTGCCACTATCAAAGCAAAAAGCCTTTCCCAGGATAGGTGTGTCCTGAACTTTGTTCTGTCCACAGTTAATCCATGCCTAATCAGCCCTTGCAAGGAGCTCTACAGTCAGCTGCCTTTGCTGAGAATCCTAGGGTGAATGTATCTTTCCAGTGAGGCAAGGTTTCTGAACAGATAACCTCTTCTTACTAGACCAACCAATTACAGTCCAAACAAGGAAAGTTCCTTTCCCATTGGTCTCAAGAAGGAGCAGCTTGGTTCATGACAGGTGGAAGTGGAGAGGAGAAGTGGTGTAAGCCTTGAAGTTCTAGAGGCAGCAGCTGGTTCCTGCTCTAACAGACATGCAGGATTTTGTGGCTCAGCCTTATACACTGGGACAGAGCACCTGTGATTTTTTACTCTGCTGTAGCTGTGCTGCAGGGCAACACAGGCTCAGGCTGGTTCTGGTCAACTCAGTTCAGGTTCTAGAGAGGCACTGGCCGAGAGGGTGGGAATGAAAGTTCAGATGTCTGATTTGCTTTGAAAAGTATTGTAGTGGTTCCTGGCTTTGCAGGGTCATTACTTGCTATTATGTTTCAAGAACTGACTAAGTGAAGTTAAGACACATCTCTTTGGGGTTAGAACATAGTGTGGAACCTGTTGATGTGTTTTGGTTTCTCTGTGCTAATATCCAAAACTGCTTTCACCTAATGAAGCAACCCCAGTGAGTCATTTTATTAACTAAAGTTGTAATGGTGGAATTCCAGATTAGCAAAGGAAAACAAAACTGTTTTGTGTAAAAAAGAAATAAATTTTAAAAACCCAACCCTAACAAAAATCCCTTTTTCACATATCTTTCATGTCAGTATGTTTTGGATGTGTACTTCACGATTTTTAAAAGTAACTAAACCAAGAGAGAATTGCTGACGTGTCATAATAGTATGCAGTTTTCAGATTCCTTGTAAATGCTGCAGCTAGCAATCTTTTAAAGGCACTCTTGCAACAATTGCTAAATATTAATCAATTTCTAAGTCTAGTAAGTGCATTTAAGTAGGCAGGCAAGGCTCTTTTTTCATGTACTGCTGTTAATTGGTTCCTAGGTTTTTCACTGAGGTTTGCACTGTATAGTAAAGATAAATGGCACTACTGGTTCACTTCCATGGAAAAACATGATGCAGTCTCCATTTTCCTTGTTTGAAACCCTCCTTTGTCAAGGAAAAATGTCAGATTAAAGCTTTCTGGAAGAAGTCAAAATGTCAGCCATAACACTTAGCAAACTTGGATTTTTTGTTCTTGATAGGGTGGGATTTATAGCACCAGGCTGTGGGCACATCTGGAGCTAAGCATGCAGGCAAGCATATTGCTGTTACTCTTTTTGCAGGGACTCGGCTGTTACAGGCTTCTGCTACTTCTTTAGTGTCAAGTGTATTGTATCACTAAAGCAGTGGTAGCTTTGCTGTTTTTCTCTAAGATTTTTCTGGAGGATGCCAGAGTTAGGAGAGAGTAAGAGATCTTGCTGCCACCTACAGCATCAGCATTTACCAGATCTGTTCCAAGCACACACATGCAGTTCTTCAGTGTTTCAGGATCTAAGTTACTAAGATAGTTAGGGATATGCAGCAATTATCTGAAAAAGCACCTTTTTCTCTTACTTAGTTGAGCTGTGGTTCTCATTGGGGGCCGTAACTGGAACCCACTGTCACAGCCTTACATGCCCAAGGGCAGATTTTTTTTCAGTAAATTTGAGGGGAAAGGAATTTATGAGGCCAAGTACAACCGCTTAGTTTCAGATTTAAGAACTTTCAAAGTAATTATAAAAATTTTCTTGTTATTTAGCTTTGTTTTATTCAACTTGACAAAAAATTCAGTGCACTATAAATAAGGGAGGGGAATAAGGTAATGTTTTGAGTGTTCTGTAAAAAATCCTTAAATTTTTTTACCTTTGAAAATAGGGTATATTTTAAACTCCCATACCAATTGCCTGCTAAGTATAGAGAACTATCAGCTCTTAACACTTGCAGCGTGAGGGTGTGTGCTTTATAAAATGGCTGGCAGAACAAACTGCAGACAGGAGGAGTGAGGGTTTTTTTGTGTACAGCACAGACGTGTGGGAGATGGAAAGTTAAACTTTGGAACAGTAAAGTATTGAGAAAGCAAGGAAAATCTCCACCTATTTCACATCTCATCTTTTAAAATATAGCGAGATGAAAGGTGTAATTGCATTTGACTGACAGAATGAGAGTAGTAGTCAAATGTGTTTTGAGAGAGGAGGTTTTTAAACTGTGTCTTCATACATGTGTGTGGAGGCAGGGGGTGCACTACAGAGCAGTATATGTTGGCAGGGATTTTATGAAGAGCACGCTTTATTTTAGGAAGAGTTGGAAGGAATAGATATGAAACTACTTTTTTTTGAGAAGCTGTAGAAGGAAGCTTAAGGTAGCTGTCTCCCTTGGAGCCCTGAATGGGAATGTGATAATAAGGGAAAAGGCAGCCTCAGCAAAGGCAAATCTCGTCCTTGATTTTAGGGAGGAGAGGTCTGGGATGTCTACATTTCAAAGCCGAGACACTGAGCATCCACATGTCTTGTGGATGTACCTTATGTTGATGTATAAGCAGCTGCGAGGCAGCATGGGGTTAACCTCAACTTGTTGCAATTGTGGAAAGCTTTCAGTTTCAAAAACCTCTCTGAAATATGTCATGAAAATTTTAGTAATCTGATTTTTATGCCTCTGTTAATACTACTGTAGCCTAAGTCTTAAATAATGACCGATGTGAACCACAGTTGAGGTAGCATGGCCAGGATTGACAGCTCTGATGTCAGTAGTAAGGAAACATTCCATTTTTTCTTTTTTTTGTGTAGAAGCTTCTAGGTTCTCTTGAAAACAAAGTCTCTCCTTCAGATATACTTGCGTAAGTTCTGGCAAGTTATTCAGTGATTTTTCTGTGGCAGCTGCCTGTTCTCTGAAGAACATTGTCAATGAGGAGAAAATGGTAGGAGGCTCACACTGATGTCTTGTGTGGGAACTACAGAATATTTGCTGTTATTTACATGTAGTATGTTCCTTTGGTAGCTGATGCTACCATGACATGGCTGTGGTTATGTAAATGTTATCAATAATGAGCAATTGGTATTGTTTTAGTTAATCCTTCTTATGATGCACTGATTTTTTTTCTCCAATATTGAGTACTCTACTGTAAAAAATCTTTATTAGTTGAAGTCACTAACTCATGACATTTGTTCTGATGTTCCCCTTCCTACTTAGTTTACTTACAGAGGTTTGAGTTTTGCAAGGAAGACATGTTTGCTAATCAGTGACTGTGACCTGATCCGCTAGAAGGGTAAAGAGCTCTTCAATCACTTGAATTTTAAAAATAAAAAATAAAAGTGGCAGGGGGGAGAGTAGACAAGACATTGGAAAGCAGGTGGGTATGTTGTTTTGTTTTTAGTGATGCTGACTTAAAAGCAAGAATGAAGCTCATCATTTTAGTGTTGAAGCTCTGAAAAACTATGGGGAATAAATAATAAGACACTTAAGCTAAAATTGAGCAAACCCATGCTTAATAAAGAATGACATACAATAAACAGGGTCCATATACATTCTTATTCGGTAAAGAAATGTCATTAGTAGAGAGTAACTCATCAATTTTCATCATAGTCCAGTTATATATTTATTTATAAATGTAAAAACGTAAGGGTTTTGCGTGTTGATTTTTTTTCATTCCTTTAGTCAAATCTCTGCTTTTGTTAAAGAATCTTTTAAAAGGAGCATCCTCCTTCTATTAGATGATCCTGGAAAAGAAAATCAATGTATGAGGTTGCATACTGGAACATCTACTAGATATGCATTGACTTTAGTACTCTTTAATCCTGCATGTAAACAGAAAGAAAAATGCTGTTCAGTAAGACTATTTTTTTCTTTCTGTTTGTTGTTTTTCACCTTCTGGTAACTTATTTAACTTTTGAAGTTTTTATATATACACACGCACACACAAGTTGTTCTGAAGTGTCCTGTATTTATTTGTACTTAGAATTCTTCTACACAGAGTTGCAGGAAAGCAAATGGTGCCCATCCCTGTGGTTCAGTGGGATTTATTGTCATGATGGGAAAAAGAATAATGGGATTAAGATTAAATAAAGGTCGAGAATTTTATGTTGGCATTACTGCACTGCTGTTGTTTCCTAGTGACCTTTTGCAAGCATCGCTCTTGCTGTGCTTTCATTAAACTATGAAAACTCTGAACTCTCTTCGGGTTTGTTTCTTATCTCTGAGGTTAACAGGGCATGAGTGCTGTCTATTTCATGCTGCTCTGAGCATTCAGCTTGAGCAAGTGCTGAACCTGGAAGTGTATGTTGGAAAGCTATACTGTGTTAATTTGTTGAAACTCTGCTAAACAGTACATGCTAATAAACATTTGCACGGGTTTGTCATAGGTGAAGAAGATACTGTCAAGTGCAGATTTGTTAGTGTTACATCAGGAACTGGGTTCACTTCATCTATTTTACGCATTCTACTTAAATGTTTCAGTTCTTATGAAATTGGTTTTGAGGCTGTTTTAACTCTTTAGCAGTCCAAGGAGATAATTATGAAATTAAGTCCCTTAAATTTCAGTTCCTTTGCTAAGATATTTTAGCCAGTTTCTTCCATTTTTCTCAGTCCTGCTGTTCTGTCCTTTCATTCCCTTGAGGTCTGTTCCTCTGACCATGTAGAAGTGCTGCCTTCATTCAGGAACCCAAAGGCTGATTGGTGCTGTGTAGAGTAATATGTAATGGAATTGAAAAATGTGAGCTTTAGGTAGTCTAATTGTTAGAAACCCTGATTTTAGAGTGTGCTCTTTTAGAAGCCTTTGATCCTTAGCTGAAGATTCATCATTAAATGTCCCTTCCCTGAAGTGATCTATGTTCACCTGCTTAATGTTCTTCATTTGTCATCAATAAAAATGTGGTTTTGAGATTCCCCCACCACAAAAGAAAAGTTTAAATAAAAGCTTCTTCCTTTGCTTTTACATGTGCAGTGTCATTTTTCAGCTGTTAATAGCAGGCAAATGAAGACAGTTGGTATTTTGAAAATACCTGTAGAAAATCCTGCCGTTCTCTGTGTGTGCCCTTATGCCTCACTGGTGGGAGAGTGCACAAATAGCATTACTGTGCACAATTAGGTTCTCTGCAGGAATTCGTCTGACATCTGTCTGCCCTGGTTATCTTGGGCTCCCTTTGAGTGGGGTGGAATAGGCACTTCTAAATTCCTCCCTCAGGAGGAAGTGACAGGTTTGAATAGTACCCCTGCTCTCTGTAAAGTGGGTGAGAGAGAAGCTGAGAGCAGCATCTCTCAGAGGTGAATGTCTGTTTTCTTGGGCAGTGAAGTTAGGCTGAATCACCCCTTCCTGGTACACTGGAGGTGCTGTAGCTGTCCTAATGTAGTGCTCTGCAACTGAGAAGACAATTTGTGAGCTGCCATCCACTTTATGATATGCTGACAGCTGTAATAGTTGCTTCACTCCATGCTGCTCAGGCTTTCAGAATGCTCAAGAGGCACAGCAGGGCTGGTTATGGCCCCTCTGTACGCTGTTGGAGCTGCTGCCTGCATGCCCAGGGGCAGGAAGCTGGGTGCTCTTTACAAGTCGGGTTTACCGTTCTTGTGAAGGTTAAGTGCCAGTCTGCGCTGACATTTTCCATTCTGTAGCAATGTGTTGCTACTGGTTAGCAATGCATGGAGCCACTGCTCAGTCATGGCCTTTCTCAGAAACCTTTCACTGACTGACAAAGATGTAGCCAGTGGGACGTTTCCAGTGGCAGCAGTTCGTTCCGAGCTGCTGTCTTCTTGCTATGGCCTTCCATGGTGTGTGACTTGAAATGCCCCATCTAGGCAAGAGAAAGCTGCTTGTGAGCTGTGTGACTTGTATGATGGGCAGGATGTGGCCAGGAGGCTGTTGGTGTGGTACCACTGAGTTGGTTGTTGGTAATCACTTCATTCAAACCACTTACCACTTCCTTTAAATCTCTTCTTCATTTAAAAAGGCAGGCAAATTTCATAGGATGTTCTATTTCAATTATAGGTATGTTGATGTGTTGTGAAAATATTTGTCATGCTCTTGCTTCTCTGGCTCTGAAAGTTTATTTTAATCATCAAAAGCATTACTGTTCTGTATATACTGTATATCAATATAACCTTTGACCACTGAGGTTACAACACGTACCACTTAAGCAAACACTATTTGTGGTGTTTTAGCTTATTGTAATCTAGTAATTAGAAATATGGGATAGAGGTTATGAGAATTGCCAGTCCTTGTTTTAGAAAAGTCTGTGTAAGGTAAACCCATATATATGTGGATTCCTGTGAAGTCTGTCAATTCAGCAAAGCATTTGAGACAAGCTTTCAAAACATTAAAAAAAAACCAACCCAAAAATCATCAAGCTTCAGGCTTTTTATTTGAATTTTCTTTTGAATATACAAACTGTTGATCCGTGTAGGGTATTTTTAGTGTTAAATTGAGGGTAGTCATGAAGACTAAGACTTAACATACTGTATTAATTCTGTTTATTGGACCTTGTTACTGGGTACATGTTTTGCTTATTATGTGCTTCCTGGTGAATGCAAGATTACTTTCCAGATGCAACTAGAATGCCACAGACTTAGCAGGCTGTGTAGCCCCCTGCATTGGAGATGAAGCCATTACTGATGCTCCAAAACTCTGAATAAACAAAACCTCTTTTTTTGCATGATTTGCTAAATACAGGTAGTATTTCATCTTTGACCAGTTTTCTTGCCAGAGCTCCCTTATGTAATTTTTAATGCCTTATTACTATTATAGTCATTGAGGGACAGGGACTGTGTTTTATCTTGTGCTTCTAATGCATAGTACAACTCTTAGCCTCATATTAATTACTTTGTGCATTTTCTTCCTACAATAGAAAAGAATATTATTTTTCTCGAGAAGAAAAAACAAAATCTATTGAAATAATATTTTGTTTGAACCCTTAAACATGGTTAAACGGGAGAGTAAAGGAGTGTCTTGAAAATAAAGGAACAAGTGGGAAATACATCCAAGCTAGACCATGGAAGAGAGCATAATCTCTGGAAAGTTAAATTTTAAGATTGCAAGACAAATATTTCTGAGGAGCAAACTGGCAAAGGCATAAAAAGAACAATGAACATGTCACCTTTCATACAGACCCTGCCAGACTTTGTGGTAGGTTGTGAAATGGTCCATGTGTCAAAGAACAGTCAAGAAACATAAGGCTTTGTCATGGAAGCTTAGTTACTCGCTTTAGTGTTCTGTGTGGAGGAGCTTAGGGTGTTTCTTGTCCTAGTCTTTCTTAACATGGAATGTACTTTAATCTATTGCTTCAATTATATTTGATGCTAGAGGAAATTAATATAAAGGTTTAAAAGCTCTAGAGAACTGAAGAATGAAAAATGAAAGTTTTCAAGCATAAAACTGAGTAGGTGAAATATGATACACTGGGAAGAGTCTATGAGCTTTCTGTATGATAATGTTTTGTACAGTTTGGCTTCTCACAAGAGGTCCTCAAATAGGCAAGGTGGAGCGATCCAGAAGAAGAAGTATGCTTAGCTTTTCTAAAAGATGTTTGTAGAAACCTTCAAAGACACTAAACATCCTGGAAGATCTTTACTATCTGGTAATCACCAGATTATTCATGATTGATGTGAAAAGATGTGTGAATACTGTGATGGGGTTTCCTGTTGATAAAGTTTTAAGAACAGTCATGTAAAGTGTAGTCACTAAAGCTTGTTAGAAAAATGAATACCAAGTGACTGAGCAGTAAATGGCAAATAAATTCCAGTGTATACTGGTGCAGATATATGTCAGGAGCAATGCCTGTGGGACACAATACCTAAACAATGAGGTATTTTGAATTACCCAGTAACACTGGGGAAGGCAGTCTTGGAGGAGGGCCAGTTTGTGGAGGACAGACCAAGCAGTGAGGGTGACAGGGGACCAAAGCCTTCCCTGTGCAAAGTCCCTAAGCTTGTGAGGGTGGGTTTGGCTGGGATCCCTGCATGTGCCTCATGCCTGCGTCTTCTTGAGTAGTGAAGTTGCCTCTTAGCCTGGAAGAGTCTTTTGTTCTGAGTGGTGTTAATGATCATTCAGAACCTTGTTTTCTCTGGAGGTTTTCTATGCACTACATGTGAGTGAAACTTTTTTAAAAAACAGTAATTAAGGGTTTGTGATAGAACTATTCCTAAATATGATATGTGATTTATTTTTAGAGAGAAACTCTATGGGTGATGTTAGAATTATTGATGATAATTTTAAGTAATTTAAAAAACATGATGTCTCTACAGAATTTGGCATACATGAAGATTGTGTATTAAAAATACCTTGACCCATTGTTTGCAAATCTATTAGAAAGGTAACTTTCTGCAGAATATATGCAACAAGGAAAATTTGTCAAACCTGTTTCTTGTAAAATCTACAGGTTTACTCTGTATTTTGTGCTTTTTTTTCTTGTAGAGATTAGGCATCCCATTTCATAAATATGTAGCCATAGTGTAGACTTTCAGAGATTTTCAATTATCTGTTAAAGCTAGGAGTAACTTTGAGAATGAAAATTTAATTATATAGAGAGCGTTCTCTTTTCTTCCTTATTCAGTGTTTTCTGTTTTAATCAGATATAAAGGTAATCCTCCATACCAAAATGAATTCTTTCTTACTGGTTTATGTTCAAAGGGACTTTTTAACTTGTCCTTTAAAATCCTAGGGTGGTTTTAATCAAGATTAAACAACTTTCTTTTTTACAGAAGCCAGAAATTTTTTTTGTTTTTTGAAGATGATGATGATGGTATTAGTAGTAGTTTGTCACAAAACGTCTGCACTAATGCTGTTTCTAGAACATACATTTTCTGGTGCTTCTGAGCAGAAAAGCATGTAATTTGTCCTGTAGATAGTCAGATGATCTTGTAATTGTGTAGTGGTATAAAGTCAAGTCAGAGTTCTTTGGTCCTGTTTTTGCTTTAGAAGGCTATTTATTCTTACTGTGCTGATATTTTAAATAAGGCAAATGGTGTTTCTGATGGAGTTCAAATATCACAGCTTTTACTGTAAACGGGTCAGTTCTTAATGAAGTTCCAGATTAAGTGGAGCTAGTGTACTGAAGACTTAACACCATGCAACATTTCCATTTTTCATCCTTGATATCCCACCCCCCATCAGTGTCCTGCATGTTAATTTGTGCACATGGCCTTGTATGCTTTTTCTCCCTCTGTTTCTCACCTTCAGGAATGCAATCACAATATTGTATTTGCTTGTTTTTTCATCCTTGTCAAAATGTCCACATCTTTATCTCCTCTCTGTACTGTTATATATGTCCTAGTTGTCCAGAGCTGGCCTCTGCAAAGGAAAGCAATCCATGCATGTCACTGCCATGCTTGCTGCTATTGGTTTCAAGTTCAAATCAAGAGCATTGCTTGGCGGTGCTGCAAATCTACGTGCTCTCTTTAAATTTTGTGCTTGATGAAGCAGTATCTGAGTGAAATCCTATTCTTAGGTGTCTATTAGATGCATACCTTGTTTTTCGTTCAAATATCCTACTTCTGTATCTCTACTCTGTAGGGTACAGAAGTTACCTTCTAATTCTTACATCAATTGGACAGGTTTGGAACACTGTGTAAAGTGCTGGCATCCCTGACTGCATTTTTGCTTGTTTTGTGAATCCCTGTTCAGTCAAGACAAGGAGAAAGAGAGATCCCTTCCCTGCTTTGCCATATCCCAGGCAACAGCATTTGGCACCCTGCTGGTGGTGTATCCCATTTGTCTCCCTGTGCAGCCCTGAGACAGCCTGCTGCCTAGCCCTGCTTCCTTGAGCTTGGCTATTATGGCTGTTTTGACTAACCTTAGCCTAAAGCTGTACAGTCTGTTCTAAGTTTGGCTTATTTCATGATGATGCAGACTATTTATTGTGCTTTTCTTTTTTGACCCACAGAAGAATTACTGTTAACAATGTGCAAAAGTACAGTGATATCAAAGAACTGAAGTTTTGACCCTTGAAAAGGGGCATAGTGTTCTGAACCCCTCTAGGCCCTGAGGTAGTGCACATTAAGGGAATTTTCACTGGATTACTCTAAAAGATTGACTGGCTCTGTAAAGTATTCTGAACTAGGGCTTGAGTGACTGCAGAGAATACAAAGTAGAATTTTAAGAGCATGTACTTAAATCCTCATAATACCCTAAATTTGTCTTCCCACATACACTATTTGCTTCTGTTTTTTTAAAAAAAGGCTTTTTTTGCCTCTGGAGGCTTTCAAAGTGATGCTCTTTCTTCCCTAGGTTCCATATGCCAAAATAGTTAGCTTGGTCTGGATTTTTTTTGTGTGCAGATGAAGGAGGATGATGCCACATGCCTTATTAATGTGCTCCTCAGTGTTCTCAAACAAATAAGATAAGTAAAAATAAATGGTCTCAGTTGCTGCAAGTAAAAGCCCTTCTTCCTTGCCCTGTAGAGCCATCTGCTTCCTGGATTTTGATTCACACAATGATGTTCTTATGGAAAGAACAGGGCAACGATTGCCTCCCTGTACTTGGCACTGTTGAAGCTGCACCTCAAGTTCCTGTGCCCATTTCCAGGCCCCTCACCACAAGAAATATCTTGAGGGCAAAGGGACATTGTTGTCCCAGAGCTGGGGAAGGGTCTGGAGAGTGAGTCAGTGAGGAGCAGCTGCATCTCTTTAGCCTGGAAGAAGGGGAGCTCAGGGGAGACCTTATCACTCTCTAAAACTACCTGAAAAGACCTTGTAGCCAGGTGGGGTTCAGACTCCTGCAGGCAACCAGTGACAGAAGTAGAGGAAATGACTTCAACCTGTGTCGGGAGATTCAGGCTAGATATTAGGAAGAATTTCTTCACTGAAATCATTGGAACAGTCTCCCTTGTGAAGTAGTGGAGTCATCACCTCTGGATGGGGTCAAGAAATGACTGCTTTAGTTAACAGGGTAGTGTTCAGTCAAAGATGGGACTCAGTGATCTTGGAGGCTTTTCTGACCTGAAGGCTTTTATGATTTTATGATTCAATGAAAAGGGCATACATTTGAGTTTATGGATAAAGTTGAAATACTGCAGCAGATTTAATAGTCTGAAAGAAACTAGTTGTCATATCCAGGCATTGTGTTTAAGTGTATGATTAATTAAATAAACCCAAGCATTAAACAAAATCCTAAATCAGACACATCAGATTGTGCGGCTTAGGTGTAAACTTCCCTAATTTAGGCAGGTCAACACTCACCTCTTAGCTTTAAAGACCTATGATGTCACCTTCCTCTCATGTGTCAGACAGTTGCCTGCTCCAGCTGTAACCTGCCAAGCCACTCCAAGGTGGAGGTGATGGTGCACAAGTGCTGTGGGGCTGGGGGTGCTGCTTGGGGTGTCTTTTACTTTCCTTGCACTAGCAGTGCACACAGTGGCCCTCCCGTTCCTCTCTGCCTTGACCAGCCAGTGTACAGTCACCTTTCCGGGGCAGGCAAGGAGCTGAGGGATCTGCTGTGCCTTTGTGCAAATGTAAAGCAGAAATCCCCAGATAGGATCTGCTGCTTGTAGGCTTGAGCTATTTTGGTTAGGCATACTTTGGATTGCGTGTACCTACACACACGCAATTTAGTAATTCTGTTCCCAAGGCCAAATATTTCTACTTGAAGCTATTTTGATACAGTGAGTAGGATGAAAATTTTCTTACTAAGCCTTAAAAAGTAGTCAGAAAACAACCTAGTATTTTCAAATACCACGCTTGACTGTGTGACAGACTTGCTGGGTGAGTAATCTACATGAGTTATCTGTAGAATACTCATCACCTTGGTATTGGAATACTAAATCATGCATGGTGTGGATTCATAGACTCCATAGGGACTCTGATGGCTTGTTCTGTTCTTTGCTTCTTGGGTGCCCAGCAGCCCTGCAGCGTAGCTGCACACTGCCTGGACATTATATGGAGTAGGTAATTCTTCCAAATACATTTCAGAGGGGCAGTCTGAACATAAGCCTTGCTGCAGGAGGTATTTCTATCTGTCACAGGCAGCAAGCCAGTCCTGTTTGAGACACAGCCTTGCACGTGGCCATTAATGGATTTCTGCACCTGCACAGAGCCGTCCTGATTGTGGCTGCAGGAATCGAACTGTACAGTTCCATTGCAGGATAAAAGCACATAGCTATGTCATCCTGTAGACCTCCCTCACTCCTGGAGCATATCTGATATGTTAGTCTACATTGTAATGGTTAATAAGTTTTTTTTTCTGTAGAAGTTTAGAAGCAGAGCTGCGATACTTCAGGCTGCAACTACTTACAAAATCCCATAATTATGTCTTGGTATGGTAATGTCTTAATTTCTTTTAAATAAATTGACTTCCCAGGAAAAGCTGTTACACTGAGAATGAACTTCATTTGTCATTTACAAATAAGTGAATTTCATAACAGCTTGAATGCCTTATGTTGAGCTGCTTATTTCTGATTTAATGAATAATGAAAGAACTGGAGGACATTTCATGGTGGGCTTTTTGTTTTATTTTTTAATTGCATTATTTGAGAAACCTAATAGATTTTAATAATTGTGAAATCAGAGACAAGCTCCTGTTGCCCAAATCAGTATCCCACATTTTGTGAAACAAGTGGGTGTGATCCACAGTTCCTCAAGCCAGTTGACTAGGGCATATATATAATCATGAAGATCTATTCCACTTGCAAAAAATTGGGTATTTTTGTATGGAAATTAGATTCTGAGCACCAGAAGGCAGTTATCAAAAATACCACTTGCTCAGCTGCTGTAAGCTGGCCCAGTTCCTCTCCTGTGGCTTGGATCTTGAAATGAAAGCAATACAGTTACTTCTCACACTGCTGTGGTTCCAATCAGATATGTGGCTTTGCTGATTATCACTACTTAAATGTGCCTGGTTTTGATTGCCCTATTGCCCTAGGAAAATAATGCCCCAGTATATTGGTTATTTTTGTTACTAAATTTGAAGCTGCTGTAGCATAGAAATAATAGCATTCAAATGATCTCCTCTGCTATAATTATGTATAGTAAATGAGAGCCTAGTACTACTCACTGCAAAAGGGAATTTGTTCTGAAATTGACTGTAAAGTGCTATAAAAGCATTACTTTAGTAAAGAGGCAATTTTCTTTTTAAAGGACTGTGTGCAGGCTCACTCCAAGTTAGCAACATTAAGGTAATCACAATATTCACAAAGTAAAAACAGTGTATGTTGTGTGTACAGATGCTCAAGGGCATCCTTTTGTGTTGAAATGATGGCTGCAGGATTGGTGACTGAAAGAACTCTTCTGTTGTGGCTGGGGTTTCTGGTGTGGGTTTTTTTTGTTTCTTTTTTAAAAAATTTTTTACTCTGGTGTTATTTATAAAGGAGCAGGTCTGCAAAGTTGGCTGTGTTCCTTCATCTTGCTTTCAGTGATGTAGTGCAATAATGTGAAGCTTTTAATTGGCCTGTAAGTGGGGACTCTGCTGTGTCTGTGTTAGCTCCTTTTGCTCGCTGAACCAGTAATAAGCTCCCTAAGTTGTTCTGCTCACTCAGCTCTCACAAGTGACAAGAAGAGCCTGCAGCACCCACAGCCTGCCTGCAAGGACCCCCAAGCCATTCCCCTCTCCTGATCCCATTTATTGGGGAAAGTTTTTTTACATCTTTACAAAGCTTTTCTGCGCAACCGAGCCTGTCGCCCTCAGTTTCTGATCACTGCTTTGAAGTGGCTGTGGTACCCAAAGACATGCTTTGAAAAGTGGTGTATGAAATAGAAATGATGGTTGTTTTGGCTGTGTAGCATGCTAAGATGTTGTTTAGAAGGTGGCAAATAAGGATTTAAAGGTTAAAAGCAGAGAGATCTGAGGACTCAGAAATGGTAAGTTTACAGAATTAAGTGTCTTTGCAGATAAGTATAGGTGAAGTGAAAAAGGGAAGAAATATTCCTTAGTGGGGGTTCAGAGGTCAAGTCAAAGCCGCTTTAGCTAAGGTTGAGAAAGTGAGATGATTTTTCAGTATATCATAATTATAAACTTATTGGTTTGTTAGTTCTAAATGATGTGATATTTTCCATTCATAATTTCAAAATTGTTATCAGTGATTTTTCTATGGAAAGAAATATACTGAACACTAGAAAGAAATACATTTGGGACTTGCTGATTGTATAAGTAGAAACAAACTGAGAATTCTTCTGTCAGGAAGGAGGCAATGAGCAAACTTGGGAAGATCCATTTGAAGTTAAGGTTATATAGTTCTAGCACTTATAAAAAGAAAGTTATCTGCATCTTTCTACCTCTCATGGAAAAAATAAAACCAGATAGAGTTCTGAGTAATGCCACAAGATAAGCCAACTTTAGTCATAATAAAAAGGATGCCCAGGACATCATCTACGTATCCTTGAATCCTTTTAGACAAAAACATGCTGATGTTGTTCTAGTTTGGGTCAGGTCATTGCAAGGATATTCACATGTGCCAAATACTTGCAGATTACTTCTATATCATGTTGGGGTGTGTGTTAAATTTTGAGAACAAATCAGAAGTACTTTGTAAAAATCTAGCATTGTCTTTGCTTTTAGGTAGTTCTGGTGTACTGACATAACTTTGTAATTTTTTTTAATTTCACTTTTACACTTTCCCTGATCTTTAAGCAGTCAAATATCAATGCTTATATACACCTGAAGTGTAAGGCAAGGCTTGCAGAAAACACTTCAAGTTAAATGTCACTTGTTTTTCTGATTGCCACATTTCCTTTAGCCAAATTGTTTCAATTCATCTTACAAGATGGTGTTAGTATTCTCTTTTAATAGCTTAAACTATTACAGTTACAAGGGAATTAATTATGGGAAAGTATTTAGCTGGGTGTAACAAATAATTATTCTTTCAAGTATCCTCCTATATATATTTTGATTAAGGTATGACTTGGAAGCTTAAAAGTAGAGGCATATGTATATTTTAGAATCAAATTATGTTATGGAAGTGTGATATTGAAATATGGGTGTGTACATTTTATATAGGAAATGTAATCTAGAATTTTGAGGCAAGAAATCAACAGCTGGTTTCTAAAAGCCCTATATGATTTAGGATGAGTTTGGGTTTTAATTTTGTAGCTGAATAATAATCCCTCAGTGAAGTTTGAATGATGGAGGGCATCATAAGGAGTAATGCTTAAAATTAAGAGTAAGAACAGGTTTTTCATTGGAGGATTTATATCCCATCTCAATCAGTATCAGTATTTTTATTGAATATTTTATTATTGAAATAGTACTGAAAGCTGAATATTGACATCTGGATACTGATTAATAACTGATACTTTTCATCAAATACTTCTGGATTAATTTGGTTCAAAAAGGAAAATAGACCTATTTTCCTAGTCAGCTGAGTACAAAACATGTTTCTGTTTCTTGTCAAGGAGCACCCAGATAAGTTCTATAAAATGTAAGCTTTGAAATATTTATATTTTAGTACTGTATAATTCATTTGTTTACATTGATTCTCTGTTTTCTTTTACTGGAGTTCAGAGGGACTCTTAGTGTAAGGTATACTGGAGAAAATTATGCTTGTACCTCTCTTAAAATTGACAATAGTACCTAATCTAGTCATCTAATGTAAGGAAACAAGTGCTCTTTTCTACTGACATTTTAAGACTGCTCTATCTTAATAGTGATGAAAAGAAAAAAGCAGTGGGCTTTTGTGTTGTGTTACAAACATGCAAAAATATAATTCTTTGACTTATAATTAGCACAGTTGCCTCAGATCATTTTGATGCTCCTGACTAGGCTGCTGTCCTGCTTACAGTATACTCCAGGACCCCACTGCTGGTGTATTCCTAGAGCTTTAGTAGGAGAAGAGCATCCACCTCTTGCTTCTGCCCTTTCATCTCTGCTGCAGCCTGATCACCTGCTCACATCTTTCTTCTGCCCCACTGGGTATCAGCAGGCACTTGTTTTTATTTTCCTGCTCTTCCTGTTGGAGAACAGGCATTTACCCTGGAGAAGAGAAGGCTCAGGAAGACCTCATCACCATATTCCAGTACTTAAAGGATACTTGAAGGGTGGCTACAAAGAGGGATGCAAGCTCTGTCCTCCAAGTAGCCACATGGAGAAAGCAAAAAGGAATGGTATCAGCAGAGGCTTTACCTCTATAAAATAAATATTTTTTTTAGTGACAACAATAATCACTGTAACAGCCTCCCAAGGGACATGGTGGAGGCCCTGTAACTGGACATTTGCAAGATGGGGTTGGACAGGATGTTAGATTATCTCATCTGGGCTCTCTTGCCCATGGAAGATTGGACCAGATGATCTTTTGAGGTCCTTTCCATCCTGGGCAGTGCTGTGGTTGTATGAACCTACAACCCTGCCTCACCTTCAGGGCACAAACTCTAGAAAGCTGCAAGCAAATTACATATTTGCAGTACCAAAAGGGAAGTTTTGGAGTAAGAGCTGATGTGTGATTTTTGTAAGGAAGGCCCATGTATGGTTTCTCTGTGAGGCCTGGAGCTGCTCTGGGTCAGGAGCAGCAGCCTCATGGCTGGCGGGGGTTGTAGCAAAGCCCATGGAAGTGTTCAAACCACCTTCCCGTGTGAATGCAGTGGCTGGGTGCCAGGGAGAGGCTTCATGGTCCTGAAAAATACCTGTTTTTTGGCTGCAGGCTTCTCAAGCTTCCTAAAACAGTGAGCACGTGTGGCGTGCATGGGTTTCCTTGCAGCTGGTGTATTGGAGCATGCCAGCCGCCTCTGACAGCAGAGGGCTGGTGGCACTTGCCCTGCCAGGGATGTTAGGTCAGCCCCTGCAATCCCTCGGGAGCTTCCCGGGGCGGTTTTTGAATCAGGGGAGATGTATGTGATGGTGGGGTGCAAGACAGGTGTGCTGAAAGCCGCAGGGCTGCAGGAACAGTGTGCTGGATGTGGCAGATGGCATTCTGTGTGAGGGGTAAGATTCTGAAGGGAGGCAAGAGCTCGTGCAGATTTGTGCTGAGAAGTGGGGAGGTGTGGGGCATGCCACAGAAGGGGCATATATGCATAGGCAGGGCCTGAAGTCAGGGAGCTGGTTTTGGTGTAACTTGAATTATTTCAAAGAAGAAGGGGAGAGACAGGGAGAGGGCATCTTTATCTATTTCTTGTTCTCTCTTCAATCATAAGAGAGGAAAACTGCTTAGAATGAGGAGAAACGGCAGAACTCAGCATGCTGGTACTCTCTACAACCAAATTCCACAAAGGTGGAAGCAGGTAATGATCCTAGTAAACCTGAAGTGTCTTCTCAGAAGCATTGTATGCATACTTGTATTTCTCAGGTGAATATAAATACAACTTGTTTTCTTTGCTAAATAAGGTCCAAAAATAAACACATGGTAACACCACCACTGAAGCTTAATGTGTGTATTGTTCTTTACACATCAAAATTTTTAACATGGCTATGACATGCTCAGTGCTGCCCATTTGACTGATTTCTGGTCTGCCTTACACAGGGGGTTGTGGCAATGGTTTTTCCATTGATATTTGAGATAACTTTCCTGCCCTTAATACTATTTCCAAGCCAGGATGCTCACCAATTTTCAAGGTTAAATAAGCCTGCCATGAGATTTCCAATGAATAAACAAACACAGGAGGTGTTTGAAAAGATAGATGTTCACACAGCACTACTATTTATCACTCTGCTTATAGAAAACTCTTCCAGTTTTCATGGTTTTTGTTTTTCAATTTCTGTCCTCCCCCTTCAACCATATATATAATGTGGGAGGAATCTTATCTATCTAGTCACACTTAAATCTTTTTTTAAATCTTACTGTTTACTCTTGATATGGTGAATCAATCTAATATGGCTGAGACAAATAAATGTAAGAGCTAATCCAGTCTTTGGCTCTTCATATAACAGTCAACACTTCCAACAGAACTCTGCCATCAAGAAAAGTAGTCCTGAGTTAATGATGTGCTCACTATATAAGGTATATGTATTTTTGCTTATAAAAACAGTATTTACAGAGTGCTACTCATGGATTCTTCTGTAGAAGTTAGCTTTGTATAAATCACAGCAATCGACCTATTAATTTTTTTGTAAAGTATGGAAAGTGCTTAGAAAAAACTTGCATCCACATCCACTTCCAGTGAGAGGAAGGAAGCTCAGTCGCCAACATCACCAGCTGGAGATGTCTTTGTCCGAAGTAATTTTGAGTGCAACCAAATAGCCTGCATTCATACACTTTTTATATTCATGAGATGAGGGAAACATATATGAGCTCTTCAAATAGTGTTTAGGAATGCTGTCTTTGAGATTATTATGCTGTTTGCTTAAGTGGTTGTCAGAAACATCCTTAAGAGCTCCTCTTTAACAGCGAAGGAAATCATTGTAGCTTGTCTGTGGCAGTGGCAGTTATAGACAAGACTCAGGAGAGGCTGTACTTTACTTTTTATTCAAAATAAACCCTGCAGAGTGTTTTCTGAAAACAACTCTTTGTGCTGGCTGTGGTATTACAGATGAAAAGAAGAATGATATTATTTCCCTGCTGTTGTATTTCTCAGCTACACTGTGCAGGATATTGTCTTCCATCTGGCTAGATGATTATGATATTAATAATGAGAGTTGTTTGCAAAGCAGGGTGATTTCATTTTCACCTTGGCTGCTTCCCATTTTCAAACTGAAACCTTTCAAATTTCCTTCCGGCTCTACCTTTATCAATTTCAGAACTTGCTGTGCATGTTTGTATTGGGTTGTCCTGTTTTGGTTTTGTTAATATGTGAGTCTTTAACTGGGTTTTAATAGACCTATCACCTTGGACTTTTAGAGCTGCAGATTTTATTAGGCAAGTAGCCCTGGTCTTTTAGCTGAACTGCCATGGTGGATTACATAGGGTAGGAATCTACCGTTCAGCAAACGTGTTCAAAAGACCCTTCATCCTAAGTCTTGTTTTTAATGTGGCAAAATAAAAATACTTCTATTTCATCACTCAAAACCTGATGATTCTCATTGACTTTCCAGCCTTTAGTTTGGGGAAATTTTGATGAGTAGTATGTCCAATAACTTAGGAAGAAGGTGAGAGGTTAATACAAAGCGAGGTTGGGGAACCCAAAACATAGCTGCGTAGGTTTAACGTTTTCTTTCCCCTGAAATTGTTTTTATCTGTTCACTTCTCTCTCACTCATTAAGCAGGAGTGGCTGCTGGTTTCTTGGGATGTGCACTACGGAGCAGAATAACTTCTCGTTCCCTTCTGTTAGCAGCTGGTGGCCCCTGTGCAGTGAGCAGATGGATGGTTTGCTGGCTTCTGGTTACTTGTGCACCAGCAGCCTTTTCTGTGTGTTAAAATTGTTTATTTATGAATATCTTTTATGTATAAAATATTTGACGCACCATGACCATAGGCATGAGTAGTGGGCATGTGTTGCTTATTAAAATAGAAGAATGTAATAATACCAGTTTTAAACACTTTAGTTCAGTGATTCCTGGAAGCCAGGAGTGGAAAAAAGCATGCAGCTTTCTGTCGCAGTAAAAAGGATGAGAAATAAAAAGGAGCCTGGGAGACAGTGAGTGTGGTCCTGTGCTTTTGCAGGGCTGTTCAGTGATGGTGTGCAGCCTGGGCTCTCTGTGTGCAATGAAGGAGGTCCTGGCCTATGAGTAACAGAGATGTGGAGTTGAGCACTTTGCTGGTTCTGTCATGTGAAACCAAGGAAAAATTCAGAGTTTTATGCATCGGCAATAGCGCAGCACAGTTTCTGTGCTCTCTCCCCCAGCACTGAAGAGTGGGCATAGCAGTCCCATGCCAGCAGGGTGGTCAGCTGAATCCAGGGATCCAGCTGGGATGAGCAGGAGTTGGGCTGGAGGTGGGGCTACCACCAACTTAGCCCAGAGGCACAGCCACTCTGCAACCCCAATTTGGATCTGTCTATATGGCATCGACCCTCTCTCTGTGCCAGAGGTGTCTTCAAGGGAGTGGTCTCCTGTGTAAAACCCCTCTTAATATGGAGGGCAGATGGGGGCAAGGTAATTTCAGTGTTTACCCAAAACTCTCATGCTGTCCAGTAGATCTGTTACTGTGTGGGTGGTCAGGGTGCTTGGATCTTGGTGTTTGTGGGGATTCCTGAGATCTTGGTGCATTTTGGTTTTGTTTTGCTTGCAAATTCCTTTGGATTAACCCCTTCTGTTAACCCAGTGTCTGTGCAGTTTGTAAACAGTATACATTTTTAATTAAGGGGTTTCCAAGTAATTTTCAATGCCTTTAGCAACTATTTATCACTTGTAATTTAGTTTAAATTGTATAATTCGTGGGAAATTGTCTCAGTCACTAATATGAAACTTATCTGCTACAGCCCATTTATTTTTGAGGTAGAACATACCAATAGGACATGTTTATATGTGGTAAACCCTAAATAACTATATTGCAAGCAACAAAAAAAGGTGTTAAAAAGACAGTCTAACTTGAATAAACTTGGTAGATTGCTGGAAGATAAAAAAAGTTAGTCTATTGATAATTGTATGGTATTTCCATAGCTGTGTTGCTTGTGTTGCTTGCTGTGTTACACTTGCACCAGTTTATCCCAGAGGTATAGCTGAGAAGCTATTTTTTAAATAAAAACGCCTTTAGTTTTGTAGGATCCAGACTAGGAATTGTTTTAAATAATTAAGGATGTTCTTATTATGAGGAAATTATGTGTCTCTACTCTGTAGCTGTGATGTCAGCTCTGGCAGCCTGAGAGGCAAACGGTCTCACTGGAAACCACAGTGAGATGTTAAGGGCAAAGATAAGGAGTAAATTGTAAACAGATACTCAGACACTGAATTACTGTACAGCAAGATTTAATGGTACAAATGTAAAGAACTGAAGTTCTGTGTAAAGCTAGAACTATCTTACTGGTTTTGTGACATGAAAAGAAAAATAATCAGATAGGAAGGAACGTAGTTTGGGATTCAGGGCTGCCTTTGGGGCAGGAAAAGGTGATGAGATAGGTTGTTACAAGAATTAAACTAAAATTGCTGGGTTTTGGTGCAAAATTTTAAGCATTTGGCTGTAAATTCCTACATTTTGGTGCCAAATAAAAATATGTTTGTTTTATTTGCAGGATCAGTCAGGGTAAATTTTCTGTCAGTAATTGTTTTATTAAAACCGCAACTGCAGCACATCAGAAAAGAGGGAAGAACAAAGAATAAGAGAAAATTAAAACGTAAATTTGAAATAGAATAATACCAGCTCACCCATGTACAGGCTAATTGTAGACTTGAGATGTCTAAACACACATTAGAAGGAATTAAGCCAACTGCCTCTATCTTTCAAAATGTATAATTACGTTGTATTACAAGTAGATAATTTAATTGCTAAATCATCATTCTAGTGTTTTCAAAATGAATTGGAACTGAGTATTGCCTGCCAAGCGTATGTGACCTTCAATTCCTCGCATTCTACATGCATTTATCTCTATTGAAGAGCTTTCTTTTTATCCCCACGAACTCATCCACACCACGTGTTACTAGACTATGTCATAGCATTAAATAAATCTGTGTGCCAAAAAAGAGTCAGATGTAGTGGATTCAGTGGATTCATTATCTCACACAGGAGAAAGCCAAGTGGCAATTCAGCCACCATCAACCTTAATACTTTCATGCTACTATTCACGTGTGCAGATAATTATCTTTGTTTCCTTTTAGTGCTTGGTATGTTTCATGCAAATATTTTTTTCAAACTTACCTGTCAGTGTCCACTTTTTTAGCTAAACAGTGATGTTTTGATAAACGGCAAGCACTCAGTTTTTCATTGTGCTTTTTATAAATAACCCTAAAGACATTAGCACTGAAAATTATTCTGCCATTATTGTTGGTCAGTTTATCTTGGCAGTTTAACATTGTAACACTGGATTAAGCTTCTTTTGCAGTTCTCATTTTATATGTTGTCTCTGCCTTTCTTTAGGCCTGCCAGTTTAAATGTCAGGCAGTTAATTAAATGTTCCGAATATCAGTATAGCATAACATCATATGTATTTTTCCTGAAATATTTAAACTGTGTGTTTAAAGCTGGTTTTTGACTAATCTATGTACTCTCATTTTTTTTGGTTACCTTTATTGCAGGTGAATTATTCAGAAAATGTGCAGAAGAAGATAGAGATTTTTCTCTGAACTATTAGGTTTTTTTAAAATATAGTATGCAAATTTTTGTATTTGTTGTTTTTAGAAACTTCCATGAGTTTTGATAGATTTTCTTGAGTTCTTGTGAGTTTTCTTTTTACCCAAGACCATGTTGTGAGTAGCTGGGGCCTTGAAGATAGGAAGCCTTTATCGATGTAGGGCATCATATACTTAATATGCTGCATTTCTTGAGGTATGCAAATGAATAAGGATTTTGATGCAGGTTTTAAGTGTCTTGCTACAATTTCAAGAACTCAGTTGTCTGTATGTCTTAAAAAAGAAATTAAATGTAGAGGATCACACCTATTTGTCTGTCCATCCTTCTTTCTTGTCACCAATAATTAAATGTTGAAGCCATCAGTCAGCTTTAACCAAATTTGTCATAAATGACAGTCTAAAGGGTGCTATGTTCCTGCAAAGATGATAAAACCAGGTGATGCCACAGGATGCAGTAAAAGCTTGCCTCTGTGTTAATGGCCTAAAGTTCACCACTTTCAGGAGGGAATTGTTTATGAATGAACCTGACCTCTGGGAGCATTTCAGTAGAGAATCTGGTGCCAAGGCACAGCCCTGGAAGAAATGAGGCTTTTCATTGCCCTGTAGAAGGTTTTTCTGAAACCACTTGTTTGAAGAATTTAGATTATCAGAAAAATGAGATTCTGTAGGCCAGATTTCTAGGTCTGCCCTTACGTGTGAATGAGAAAGGAAAGTTGCATTGCAAAGTGCTACAAAATCATGTGTAAGAGTGTACAAAGGCAGAAGGAATAAAGCAGGAAAATAATTTTGCCTTTTCTCAAACTGTGGTGGAAGACCCGTAATAGCCTCTTAATAGATGTCTGCCATTTTGACAAATACAAACAACTTTTTTTTTTCTTAAAACATTTAAAATCACTTTCTGCTTGTTCT
This sequence comes from Erpornis zantholeuca, assembly GCA_013400515.1. Classification (NCBI taxonomy): domain Eukaryota; kingdom Metazoa; phylum Chordata; class Aves; order Passeriformes; family Timaliidae; genus Erpornis; species Erpornis zantholeuca. The sequence continues at coordinate 193,077 of VZTN01003127.1, read as the reverse complement.
TCTGCCCAGAAAGCATCTGGACACTGATGTTGCATTACTGACTCTAGCACTTACATGCCGGCTTTGGACTTTATTCGGAATCAAGTCAGTCTTTTCCAGATGGCTGAAGGATCCAAGAAATGTCATTCTCTAAGTACCTGTATTTTCTTAAAAAACAATGTGCTGGGCCAGTGTCTCTGGTCTCTGAAATGAATTCGGTAAACAGTGAAAAGAAAACCCTGTGCCTAAAGAGTGCATGTGTGTGTGCAAGAGCCTCTTTGTGTCTGAAGGCTCTGAAATGCTCATGCCAAGGGAATATCAGCTGAGTCTCCATAATTCTCCCCTGGTGTCTGCAGTGGCTGCTCCTGTACACGACTTGGCTTGAGCAAGGGCAGAGGCAGACTTGTCACAGCAGTGAAAACTGCACTGTAATATTAACTCCATATTTTGACTTGTTTCTCTGTGGGCCACGAAGGTCACAAAAGAGGGTAGGAGACACCAGTGCAAACCAGAGTTTCCCTTCATCCTGTGTAGTTTTACCGCACATCACTGCGAAAGTTTAGATGAACTTTGACAGAAAATACTGAATACAGGATCTGATCTCTGTGCTAAGCACTCCTTACTGCAAAGCTTAGTGACTCCCTATGTTTTAATTGGCCTCTTTGTGTTGGCCTAAGTGTGCTGTCAATCCTGTATTCAGTGTATGTTTTCATCTTATCATATCATTTAAGCACTTTGCATACACTTCTATATTTTGATTTATCCCTTGATTTTATAGATTTTTGTAAATATTTGTATATGCTCCAGATTCTTACCCTGACAAAACCCCAACCTTCTTCTTTTTGAGACTTGAAAAGTCAGTGGATACATAATGCACTCATCTCTCTTGTGTAGAAAAGTTTGGGTTTGGTAAATGATCTTTATTATTGTTCTGTAGTTTAAGAGCACCATGAATAACGTGATTTGTGTTCTGAGTTTGCATAAACAACTAATACAATTTCTAGCTGGAACTCAGTGAATAATCCTCTGAGCAATTACAGATTAAACAAAGATTTATCTTTTGCAATGGTAAAAAGGCAGACTTAATATTTTTTACATTTGTTAAGGTATTGAATCTCCAAATAAATTCCACTTAAGAACATTGGTTCACATAACTCTTTCAAGGGATGCAGAAATGTTCAGCCTTATTTGTGTATCAGTCCATCTCCATGCTGTCTCTTACCCTTGAAAAATAATCTTCCAAGTACTAACCTAATAGATCTAAGGTCTTCTGTTTCCACAAAATGCAAACATTATCAGAATGGAGCAGGATTTAGGCAAGGGGGGTGGGACCCAGCATGTCTCAGTTCTCACTGTTTCCTCACTGACCTGGACTCCTTCAACACCAGCCCCATGCATAAATGAGGTTGCCTGGGTCAGTGTTAAGGCAGTATCCACTTTGGGATATTTCCTAGACTTATAAAAGCTCTAAGTAATTGAGACCTTTTAATACAGTTCAAGGGTTGAAGAAGGTCCTTGCTTTTGGAGCCTTGCCCTTCAGGGGGCTTGATTGGTTTCTAACAGAGACAATGAACAGTTTCTGTGCTAACAGTGGCCAATATTAAATAGTTGGAATGAGAACAGTCATAATAAATGGTCGTACAGAGATGCATACATTAAATACAAAAGGATGTATGTAAATGTCATATTTTTGTTCTCTCTCTGGGGCAGTGAAGTTGCCGGCACAGGGTCAGGTCTCAGCAGTGTCTTGAAGGTGGACTTGAATGTACTGAAAGCTTTGTGCTTGGAATTCCTTGAGAATCAGAAGCTCACAGCTAAAGGACAGGTAGAAAAGTAAGCAGAAGTCCCAACAAGGACGTGTTAGGATCTTGATGGAAGAACTAGAATGATTAGATTCTTCGATGAAACTGACTGCATAAATGCTGCAGGGAAAAGTTCATGTTCTGGATTTAAAAGTGTTTGGATCCCACCATTAAATGATGTGCTATATTAAGAATTATATATAGGGGCCAAGACTGGGAGATGCAAACCCAGGAGCTGTGTGGAATACACTTTGACGAATTGACCATAAACATGGTTAAAACTGTATGTCCATACAAAATGTTATAAATATGAGCGGTGTTGATGTAGTACATCTAGTAAAGTGCAAGAAAAAATGTTAAAGACAAACATTTAATTGTTAAAGCTTTTCTTTCCTACGAGGACTTACTGTGCGTGTTCCTAGAATAAATTGTTTTGGTTTTGACCATCAATGGGTGTTCTCCCTTAAATAAATAACTCAGAAATATAATTAGTGTGAAGCACAGCAAAAGCAGTATTTTAACTGTTGCTCCTAAATATAGCCAAGTCCACAGAGGATGAAGTTCACTTGATCGTATGTGCTGTGGATTAATCAGCTTTGCTTCTTTTTATTTTGGAAGCTTTTGCCAGATCACAGGGAAAATGTGCTTTCTGCATCTGATGCTCGTAGCTGCTTCTGTTTGGAATAATGCACTGTTTCAGCAATGTACGAGGTGTGGGTAGAGCAAACTGGAGGTTATTTAGGTTAGTTTTTGATAGCTGCATGTCATGTTAGTAAGTCATCAACAATTTTTTTTGATAGATATATATAAATGGAAAATTGCAGATGGGTTCTTTTGTTAAATGCTTTATATTCACTTTGCTCGCCACAAAAAACAGAACAGAAGCATTCTGAAACTTTCTTCAAATTTTCAGTTATGGAGGATAGAGTATAGTGGTAGATGACAGTAATGTTAAAAACATAATTTTACTATCTAGAGAAAAAAAAATTAGACCTGCTGTGGTAATGAAGGCTATGCTGGCAACACCTCACACCTCCATAAGCATTGTTAGGAGCTGAGTGTGTTTTCTTGGTTCTCTAACTGTACCTTTGCTGCAACTCAGAACAAATCCCAATGCACCAGTATCTCTTGTGCAATTTCTAGTAAATTAGACTTGAAATGAAAACAAAGCTAGTAAAAGGGATCTGCAGACCCATCCCTGTACATACCTTTGCAGTGATAAGTTTAAGGTCTATGCTGTGCTGTACAAATTGCCACCTCTGAAAAGCTCATTCACAAAACCTCTGTCTTCCAAGTGGGAGTCCTTTATTTGGAGACTTTTTTTGTTTTAAGAGTTTGATTATAGGACTTTTTTTTTTTTTAATCTTTATTGGCTGGCCCATCTGCTTTGCTGCAGAGATCCATGGCCTGGAGAAAGGCCACAGTGAAAGGCAGGGTGTACAAAGACTGCTGGAGCTTCGTCCAAAATGCTGTCCTGTGACCCTTGAGTCAGCTGGAATTAGAGATTTGCAGCTGCCATGGACTGGTGCTGTAAGAAGGAGCTCTGGTAGCACAATCATGGCCTTCAGCAGTGCACTTCAGTGCCTTGAGCTGGGCAGCTTGACATACTCCAGGTAACTGCCACAGTGAGAAAATCATTCCAGCTTCCCTCTTCAGCATGAAGCAAAATCTTAGTGCTGGGTGCTGGTGTGGGGGCTGTGGGAGTGTCTGGCCTGCAGGTGGAGGCATGACAGCCACCCAGTGCAGAGGGGAAGTGACCCCAAAGAGCCTGAGCATGAAGACAGGAGCTCAGCCCAGTGTGCTCCAAGTTACCTGGGTGCTCACACTGGGGGAGCCCTGTTTCCTATAGATGGTAAGTAATTGCAAGTACTGTCTCCTGCACCTTTGGTTTTAAATTTGCAGCATGGGGTGCTGCTGTGAAGGTTTGATCAAGGATTCAGCAGGAAACAACCTGCAGGAAAATGAACTGTGGTGCACCTCAGCTGAGGTCAGCTCCTTGCCCGCCTGAGGGCTGTGCAAGGCTTCCACTAAAGCTCTTCCTACCCGATGAGGGAAAGCAGCTCCCTTTGCTTTTGCTGTCTTTATGCACTTCAGCTGTCACTGGAGGGTGCAACACAGCAGTGACATTTGTAAAGCCACCAAAGCAGAAGATCACTATTCAGTGCCATACACCAGCAAAGCCAATTAACTTGAACAGGAAGTGGGGTTTAATATGCATTCGGGAATTACAAGCTAGCTGGAGGTGGGAGAAATGGATGCTTACAGTTCCCATCTGGTCTGCTCTTGCTAAAAATATCTGAATTTCTCAGTGAGATGCTAGTTTTTCACTAAGCTCTGGTTATCTAATACCTAGTAATCAATATATAACATCAGCAGATGTTGATACATAAATGTGTATTGTCAGTCCAGAAACACTTTTAATTAGGAATTGAATTGTGCTAGACTACACTATACACATAAACACAGCTATAAATGTTCATGTGTGTTAAATCTGGGAGAAAGACACTGTCAAGTGCTGGTTAAGCCTTCGGACTCTTTTCTGCCTGAGAGATTACAAAAGCCCATAGGTAAAACATCAGTGTAGAACACACATTGGACACAGTGTTGCTGACTACATCTAAGTACTATAGATCCAAAACTTTTTTTCTTGTTCATTTTGGTTACAAAAATTGTTGCCAGTAAATGGAATTTCTTTCATTTTGACATGTATGTTCCTAAAAATGTGGCTGCTCAGGTTAAATTTTCTGTAATGGAAAAACAAAGTTGTCTGATCCTAAAAAATTTCCCTTAGATAATTTGAACAAAATAACTGTTGGGGGTTATTGTCTTACACTGAGGCTTTTTCTTGCAAAAGGCAAAGTAAAGCAAACCAGACAAGCAGTGTCTACAGTATTTTTAGCTACTCTCCTCTCAAGAAATGAATTTTCCATTCAGTGTTATAGTACATAAGTGATAGAACCTATTTTTCCCTTGGGGACTTGGGGAGTGGGGGTAAGCATGGTCTTCCTGATCCTAACAAGGTATTTCCATATTTTCTGTTTTAACGCAGTCATTCTGCTGAAGTCAGTGAAACTAGTCTGTGCAAATTTATCAATGCAAAATTGTATATACAAGTTGGGACTATTGCTGATTCAGGAGATATGCAGTGAGTGAACAAAAGAAGAAAAGTATTTCAGTCATGGAAAAAAATCGTGTATTTGAAATGTTTATAGCTTTGGGGTTCGCAGGTTGTTGTTTTAGTATAAAATTTCCAGCTAGTGCCACCTTGGCAAACCCTAGAAGTTTCAAAATGTTAATTATGAATTAGAAACAGTATTTTGGTTTGGTTTGGGGTTTTTTTGAATTTTTGGTTTGGTTTTTTTTAATCCTTTCCAGAATGCACAGTGTTTCCTTTCAGAAGGTTGTTGGGTGGGCTGTAGAAAAGGGAAGATCTTACCTAGAGATGCCAAATGGGTCTGGGGTCTAGTGGTGCTTGAAAAATACAGCTGTAAATGTTCATGTGTGTTAAATCTGTGAGAAAGTCACTGCCAAGCTCTGGTTAAGCCTCTGGACTCTTTTCTGCCTGAGAGGTTAGGGAAGCACATGAATAAAACATCAGTGTGGAACACGTTGGACGCAGTGCTACTGCTTGATAGGGGCTATGTGAGGGGCTGTCTAGCAGGGCCCTGCTCAGTAAACTAACTAAATAACAACACTAGATTAATTATCTAGTGTTTGCATAAGTAAAAGCATTCTGCTAATGTATCTTACCATTCTCTGAGTGCTCCTGAGGTGCACAAGCTGTGTCTGCTTGATACTGGAGTCTCCTTGGGGCACTGTTAGGGATGCACACACATTTGTACACAATCCCATGTAGTTGATTAGGTGTGTGTGAGCTCATGCAAAACTGAGATGATACGCCATTTATGTTTTAGCAACTTTTTCCTCCCCATGCAGTAATTAGGATATTTCTATTAATATATGTGTTCATGAAATGACCTGCATATACTCTGTGTATCATTTCACGGTTATTTGGCCAGCATTTTGAAGCAATTTCACCCTAAACTTAAATAAATATACTAGTAGTATATATTTAGATACTGCACTCTTTGTGTAAGTGTGTTTTACAGCTGAAGTTCTTGATTCAAATGGATAATTTGAAAATCCAGGGTGGAGACCAGGAGCATAAGGCAGGTGTCCTAGTTGTTTAACCAGAGCGTGCAGTCTCTGACAGCTTCTCTGTTCTATCTGCCAGGCCACCTCTCAGACAATTAGCCTGGGGGTCTGAAATGTCACTGTTTGGCAACTGTTTGCCTTTAATGACTTCATCCACTCAACATCTTTATAACAACAAATAGACATCCTGGTATTTTAATTAGCTATAATGGAAAAATGCTCCTTTTTCTTTTCTGGTTATATTTGAAATCCAGCCTGGCAAATATAAAAATAAAATTAAGTAGCTGAAAGTGGGAAAATTCTGATTCTTTGTGTTAAGATTTTTGAATGCCGTAGAATAAAGAGCTTTTTTAATTAAAGAAAATGTAGAAAAAGACAATTATCAAAAAGGACAACAATCCACTAAATCTTACTGAACCTACCTGCAAAGCCCTTGTGGGGCTCTGCCTGAATGTTGCATGTTGCCTCTACCTGAAAGCCTCTCAGCTATATAAGAATTAAAATTTAGGAAAAGTGCCTTTTGCCAGTAGAAAGTGTCATCCAGGTACAGTCACATGCAGCTTTGTAACGTTCTTCCCCCTCAAAGTATAGTTAATAGCTGAAAACTTGAACATTTATTCATTCAGAAATACCTAGAGGGAAATGGTGACAGGTGGAAGATGTCTGTTCATTTTTGTCTCAAAGAACAGTCCCAAGGGAGAGAAAGCAGGTTTTTAGGGAGCAAAGCCTTGATTTTGTAGATGAAGATTAGATTCTTTGAAATGACAGAGCTTGCCAGCAGAACAGTGGGTGGGTGTCTCAGGATCGTCTGGTCCCACACAAGGCCACCCATCGGCAGAACTGCATCCAAACCGGGAATTTCACTAATGCAGCAACATCAGTGTAGGTGACACACACTGTGGCAAGGGTCCAAAAGTGTTGGACAATGTCAGGTAGAATGGACAAAGGTCTAAATGTGTTGAATGTGGTCATGCAGGATGGCCAAAGGTTTTGGTGTATGGAACACTGTTAGGTAGAACTGGTTTCAGTTTGTTCTTGAACCATAGCTCTTCTGTGTCAGGATGGCCAATATTGCTTGCTCTTCTTGTGTCAGGATGCCCACCAAGGGCTTCAATATCCACTATGTATAAATATATTGTGAAACCAAATACCATGGGGTATTACAGAGGACAGAAGGGGGTGTGGGTTCAACAACAAAATAGAGACCTTACATGCTGATGATTACTCAGGTGTGATTTCTCAGGAGAGATGTCCAAGCAGCCTGTTGGTCCTTTTGGAATGTAGTCTCAGCTTCCAATAACCTGATTGTCCTGCCTGAGTACTTGTCTTCTCACCAAAGACAGGATATGGATTTCGAAAGGCAGGGCTTGCCTTGTGTCTCATCAGGACAGGACAGCTTTCCTCTGTCTTGAGCAACCACCAAGAGGCTTTCATAAGCAGTATGTGGAGCAGAGCAGCGTGGACATGTTCTGGTGCTGTTTCATCAGTCTGAATAGGTTTACCTTGCCCGTAAAACAGGGTTGAAGCAGTGAGTAACATGTTGGGGTTTATTTCTGTGCATATTTATTTTCAAGTAACATAAAAGTACTGAAGGAATCCTGCAGCATTAGCAGGATTACATTATTGCTGCAGGTCTGCTGCTGACATTTGAACTGGTTTTACATTATGGTCTTTTTCTTTAGAAATGCTCGTTGTAACAAAGTCCTAGATGAACAGTTGGCCCTCAATAAAAAAATGAGGTACAGTCTCAAGGAATTATCCCAGTGCCTAAGTGCATGCCTTTAAGAGTGGGGACTTGGTGCAAAGGAGACTTTTAGGGAGGGCTGAGAGGTAGAATAAGAAGTAGCAGCAATTTGTGCATGTGCATTTCCTAAGAGTAACATCTTCATTATTATTTGAGCAGTTTCCTTATTCCTCTGCAAGTCTGGGAGTAAAGGATTATTAGAGAATTTCTGCCTTGTATTCATTACTCTGGTTGGCAGAAGAACAACCAGCCTGCATTTACATCCTGACTCTAAACATGTTGTTAGCTGTTACGTATCTCTCTAAGTGGGGGATCAGAGGCTTAGCTGTAAATATGAGGAAGGCTCAGGATAAAGCTGTGTATACAGACTTAACCTGAGGTCACTTAGCTCAGCGAGAGCGATTTTGCCGTGGGGTTTTGTAGTTCATTCAGACCTTCTCCTGCCCTCTGCTGGCGGTTCCCTGTTACGGGACAGGGATGCCCTTACACTATTCCCGGGATAGCTACCTGTGCCAGCTTGCTACTTGCAGTCTCCTTTGGCAAACAGAATTTGAATTCCTGTCATTAAAGAAATTTCTTGTCACGGGTAACTGCTGTGCCCACTGCATTTATAATGTTATATGAATATTATATGAAGATGCATAAAGTACAGCAGTTTTAGCCTTTGAAAATCATCTTGAGGTGCAAGCTGTTGCCCAGGGATCAGTTATTCTGTCCTTCGCAACTATATTTACTTTCTGAAGGCAAGCAAGTTTCTGATTTTTGTGAGGCATGCTGATTTGCAAAGTCAAGTACTTGAGTTAAGAAATGCCAGTGTTGAGGATGGCAGTACTATTTTAATGCTATTCTTGCCATCTTCTGTTTGATGCCTGTAGGTAGTAGAATGCAGTTTTCCACCACTGTTTTTTTGGGGGGGTTTTTTGTATGTTGGTTTATTGCTTATTTAATGAGCAGTAATTCCATGTATTTGTAGTTTTACCTGTGATGTAGCCAAGTCTGGAGTGCTGTTCTCTAAAAAGCCTTCAGGTGTAGCTCTGTCTACTTTTCAGTTTCAGAAAGAAATGAAGCAAGAAGCACTAGTAACTTTGAACTTGGTTCAACTCTTATGCACTGAATGAGTAAACAAAGGGATATAAAAGGAAAAAAATGTAATATATATGTAAGAGCAGGCAAAATAAAGATTGTAGACTGTTTCAATTTTGGTACATTCTCATTTCTTAAGTATGTGACATTACAGCCTTGATCATCTTTTAGTATTTTTTGAATTGGGTTGAGATATTCAATTGCTTGAGAAGTACAGTTTTTCAGGTTGGCTATCACCTTTGATAGCAGTTGTGAGCAAGGCTTTTAGATCCACTTCTGCCAGTTGCATTCATGAAGTGATCAAAGTAGAGATAAGGTAGCTGTGATTTTATTGATAGGCATAATGGGATGTATTTTTGCTGAGGGGTTTCTGAGATAGTTACAGTAAGCAGGACAGTGATGACAATCAGTGCAGGATTTTGTGAACATAGCTCATGGACATGAACTCCCTTGCTGCTCCTCTCCTATCCCTCCTACTTACCCCCATTCTAGTTTCTGTACTTTAGGTTCCACCTCTCTGTCTGAGTTACATCCTTTGCCACAGAAGACCTTAAATCGTGCCTCTGCTTGCTTCTTTCCTTTTCTCCATCCTCCTTGTTCCCAAGCTCAGTCTTCCATCTTTGGGCTCTTGATCCAATCTGAATTTCACATCCCTCTGCTGCTTCTAGCTTGAGTTGTGGGTTTCATGTTTGTTTGACTTCAAAACCACTGAAGAGCTTTCCATTGGAGCTGTAATATACCTATGCTGACATCAGAATTCACCTTCTTGGCTACTTATTGCAGGCCCCTTCAAAAACAGTTACAAACCTTTGCCATGGTTGCTTTACTGAGCTCCCACCTCTTGTCTCCTTCCTTGTCACATCTGAAAAGAAAAGTCAGCCAAGTGAGCAAACAAGTGGACTAGTATGGAAGTAGGATGAGTCTTTAGTAATAACTAAATATGTATTTGACCCACAAGTTTAGTTGTAATTAACCAGCTGGCAGCTATAATCACATTTTTCCAGGGAACTGGCTGCCTTCAGGTAGTTGCAGTCTGTGTGTGGTGAGGAGGATTAGAGATGGTCTTTGAAGGTGCTGCTTGGGGAAAAAACAAGCTGTTATTGTAACGAGGAACAGCTGAGACCCCACCTTTCTCACCAGTCACCAGGGTCCACTGAGGCTGGCTTCCAGCCTTCCTACAGAACAGTGCATTTTATAGGAAGGTACTTTTTACACAAAATCTTTGCTCCCACAGGCAGGATGCCTTTGGAGAGGAACCTACAAGTGTGACTTTTCAGGAAGTTAGTTGGGGTTACAGTCTGTGTAATTTTTCCATTCATATTTATCTGATAAAATTAATAAGTGCAGTTCTCAGAGCAAAAGGAATGGGACTTAATTAGAAATCAGTAACTCAGTAGGGAGCCCAGATAATGATTGCAAGGGATGTAAACTGTGCTGAGAGACACCATGCCTGTTTGCCCTGCAGCACTGCTCAGACCTCAGGAGATCCTGAGAGAAGAGGGAAGGGAGGGCACTGGAGGAGGCCCTGTCAGCTGTTTTAAGCAGGTACCATCCTCTGGGTGGTCTGTCAAGGCACTTGGTGGTGGCCTTACCCCTGCTGTTGCAGAAGGTCTATCTAAGGTCTATCTGGTGCTTGTTCTGCAGCATGCAGGCAGGTGACCCCAAGGCACCTGGTGTGTCATGCTCATGGCTTCCTTAAATTGGGGATTTTCAGCTGATCATGCTGTGCAAAGAACTGGGGTGTCCAGATCCAGGTACAAAACCCTTAGGCAACCTCCTCCTAATCAAGTATCCTACTTTTAGATACCAACTCCAGGAGGAAGCAAAGTGTTTCCTGCCTGGGAAAGAGGGCAGGAGGGCTGCTGTTTCCATAGCCTCATCCAGCAGTAATTGCTGGTTGTTGAAATGAGCTGCTGCTGAGCGAGCAAGGAAACTAAGGGGCTGTGCTCAACCATGAATATGAAGGCTGGGACTCCACATAGCTGCTTACTGCTTTTCTGAGCTGTCTTTTTCTTTCTAGCCAAAAAATGTAAAATGAGCTTACTAACAGAGATAAATGCATCTTAATTGCATCCTTATGGTTTTTCCCAAGGAAGTTTCAAGTTTTGAAACAAGCACTAACATCATGCTTGTTTGCTCTGAGAAGAGGAGTCAGGCATTTACACTGAGGAACAGTGCTTGCAGTTCAGCTCTGGGTGGGAGACTGTGCTCAAGAGGTACCCAGATTCCTGCTTGTTAACCTGCCTACATGCAAGAGCAAAATTGTTTTTATTACTGGAGTTGTTAAATGCAGTACTTAGGATTGCTTTTTGATGGATTTTTAAAATTTCTTTTGGATGCTTCTTTAGTTTAGTTAACAGCTTTTTAAACCATTTTTTCCCCTCCCTCTGTCTTCAGCTATTGATGGATTTCTAAAAACTGATGAAAGACAAAGACTGGCAAAGGAAAGAAGAGAAGAAAGGGAGAAATACCTTGGTAAGTTGGCAGAAGGTGTATGTATTATTTACATATGCATTTTAATAAGGTTAACTAACTAACAGCATTTTTTCTGTTCTGAATTTTAAATCTTGTTGTTCAGTCTTTTCCAAGTCTTTATCACTTCTTCTAACTTAAATTATAAAAAATAATCTGTCTTTCTGGATTTCCAGTCAAATATTTAATATTCTACATTTACAAGTTGACTTTTTTTCTCTGATTTGTGTGCTTTTGAATATAGGTTTATGTTCAAGATACTGCTGTGGTTTGTGAAAATACCAAATAAGCCTTGAATAATATGTAGGATGATTTGGTAAAGCTACCTCAATTTTAATCTGTTCAGTTTTAGCCATATCAAAATACATAATAATTCTTTAGTATGGCATTAAGGCATGTACTTTTCTGTAAGTTGTAAAATGGTTAATCTTTCAGGAGAATAATAAAAAACCCTATTCAGTTCATGAATAACATAAGCAATGGTTTCAAATATGTTTTAAAACAATCAGTTATTTTTAATCTGTTAATAGGACCAGGGAAATGTTGAGAGAATTCTAAAATATATATGTGAAAAGTATAATTATTTATTTAAGGGGAGCAGGTGTATACACAATTAAAATATACATATATAACTATATATGTGCATGTATAGATATACACATATGCATACATAAATGAAATTAACTGTTCAACATTGATTTGGACTTCTTATATCTTTCTCTATGTATATAAAAAAGAGTTAAACAGTTAACTTCACTTTTCCTCATTGTAATGGCAAGGTCAGTAGCAATGTTCCTAGAGATTACCTGACAATACCTAGCAGAAGGAATTGTCAGTGTTTTATGATTTTTGTAAAATTTAAGGTAAACATATATTTTGAAGAAATGTCAAGTAAACAAGTACAGGCACCTTCAAAAGAATCATAGGAAAGTACTGTTTTTCTTGCATTGAGTAGGCAAACCGTTGACCATTTCTTGACAAAGTCTGGGGCTTGAGACCAGTGACTTGACATTTTTCATTAGCATGGGCGTGGTCAGCAAGATTCCTTTTGATAGTTCTGGTGAAAATCTGGTGCTCTTTAGTACTTAGTCTTGCCTGAGCTTCTGTCTGTCTCGGGCTTACTTCTCTTCCAGGCATGCTCAGAGTAGGCTATCTCTTCTTTTCTCCTGATTATCCCTTCTTTCCTTGTTCCCAATAAAGTGATATGATGATTAGATTTGAAAGGACTTGGAGCAGAAGAGGACATGAGAAGGAAACTGAAACCTGGAGAATTTGGGAGTAGTTGGCCCAGGGGATTTGGAAGGTGGTGTCTGCAAAAATGTCCCAGACATCATATATGCCTCCTGGAAACATACTTCTTTAGGGTGGGGTTCATTTCTGTAATGGGGAGCTTTGGACTTTGGTCACAGCTTGACTTTCTTTTAGAAGTTCAGAAAAAAAGTAGCATGTTCCCCAGAAGGTCAGAGCTTTAAGCAGTCAGCAGGTACTATGTAGCAATAGGAAGTAACTTTTTCACCCAAGCCAAAACTCATTAATCAGTGGTTTAGCATCCCTATTTAAGCAACAAGAATGGTACATGTGTCCATGATGACAGAATTGTTTACTTCTCTGTCCAGAATCAGTGCCAAGTTTCACCTACTTACTCAGAAGGTAATCTTAGCACAATCTCTGGACACCTCACTTTATATTTGGTTTTTATGAACTCCAGCATGCTTTTTTTCACCTGCTCTACCTGAAGTGGCTAGCAGCTGGAATAATTAATGCCTGGTCACTTGTTATCCACTGTCTCTGAGATAACTTTTTCTGTTGACAAGTCTGAATCTTCATGCATTCAATCCGGGCTCACTGTATCGCTGACACTCCCTGTCCTGAGTGGGGAGTGTGAGTGGATTTTCATAAGGCAAAAGGGGAAGACAACATCAACTGTATTTCTAACAAGAATAAGCTAGAAGATGTTCTGAAAAGCAGGCTGGATTTGAGGAACAAGTATTGTAGAAGGATTCTGTATTCAAGGGAAAGAAATTGAATGGAAAGGATCTGGGTGTTGGAAGGACTCTGGCTTTCACCCAGGGGCGTGAGGATGGAGTGGGGCTAAGAGCAACTGAAAGTCACAGCTGTAGTTAAAGAGCCTGGGGGCAGGAACTGAGGGCAAAAGGCAAACTGAGGGCAGGGTCTGAGGAGAGGGATTCGGGATGGTTGGGCAAGAGCCTAGGAACGATGGGAAGATAATGTGAGAGAGTTGGAAAGGTGATGATGTGCTGCACAAGGAAACAGGAACTGAAGAAACACAGGCTGAATAAGTGAGCAGGAAGAAGGACTAGCTCTTGTATAAACTGTTAATTCTGGCTTTCCCTGACTTTCAAGTTCTTAGCCTGGCAGTATTCCTTCTTTGATATTGGCTGTATGTGTGTTGGTATGTGACACTACAGGCTTGTGGGTATGTAGGCATGCTAACTGAACTCCTCTTTCCTGCCTTTTTGTGGAATACACTTGCATGGGAAATGGGTTTTTCCTCTCAATTTGCCACATCTATTCTTGCTACTTGTTCTCCTATGTGCACCTGAAGCAATAGTCCAGTATGTATTGTTGGAGTCTGAATTTCTGAAACATCAGGGTAATGTCCCATGAAGATTATTGCTCTGGTTGGAATAAACTGCTGGGCAAACCTTCAATAACAGAAGTAATTTTTTTTTTTCATGTGAACAGGCAGAAGTGGGTAAAGATGTAGCACCAAATTATGGGCTGAAAGATGCATTTTCAAGACTTCACAGAAAACTTAGCGTATGTTGTTTACATGTGCCTATTTTGAAGGCAGCTCTGTAATAAGAAGCACAGTTTTAAAGAAATCCCAGGGGGTTTTACTTCAAGATATATGCCTGATTTCCTTCAAAGCTTACTAGGAACAGTATGTGCGAAAAAATAATTTGGCTTTAAGCTTCAGAGGGATCTGAAACATAAAGAAAAGAAAATGTTAAACTATTCTGTATACTGTTTTTGCAGAGGAAAGGGGTACAAACTGGCACCTTGTGTACAAGAGCTTCCCTATTTATTGAGCAAATATACTAATCATTTCAGCACTTCTGTGCAGTGTATTTTTAATCTTAGTGGACTAAAAGCCTGTGTACTTGTATTTCTTGTTTCACACTATTGTTTCATGTTACCAAATAGTTTTAAAGTAGAAGAAAATTTGCATTAAGTGAAATGTACCTTTTTGTCTGCTCAAGCTGCTAGGGAGCAGCAGATACTAGAGAAGGAGAGAAGAGCAAAACTTCAATATGAAAAGCAAATGGAGGAGCGATGGAGAAGACTGGAGGAACAGAGGCAGAGAGAGGAGCAGAAGAGAGCAGCTGTTGAAGAAAAACGGAGACAAAAGCTTAAAGAGGAGGAGGTAAGGTCCCCTGGGAGATGTATGGCAGCATTAAACATGGCTGAATATTGACATGCATTAAATGATTGGGGGTGGGGGCAGGACTGGAGACATGTGAGCAATTACTGCAGGAACTGCAAACCACATCACCACAGCTGTAAGTAGTCTACTACTGTACATCAAAAACACCTTCCAAAACAATTGTGGGGTTTTTTTGTCTGATCTCCTGGAATAGTCATCTATTGTTGCTAGCATATCTGGGACTCTGATTGTCAAATATAAAGCACCAGCTTTCTGGAAGAAAGTCTTTAAAGATGAGTGTTTCCAAAAAGGGAAAGATTTTTCTTACTGTTCTATTTACTGTCCATGAAACAGAAATCACGTTTGTCAAAATGTGTTCTTCCATTTTTCCTTGGTGACAGAAACTCAGAAATTTGTACTTAAAGCACTGAAGAATCTAGGCTGTTTAAAAATTCTAGCACAGAACAGAATCACATATTTTTAAGCATCTTCATACCCTTCCTCTCTTCTATCCTCCCTGCTGAGATCATTTAAGGTTCTTTTTTTTGCTCTAGTGAGTCCAATTTCTAGTGCAGCATTCTGAATGCAGGGTGTGTGTGTATATCTCTGCATGACATTATGTAGAGAACTGCAAACACTGCTACCCGCAACTGATAAAGAATTAATGATTTTTGGAAAAGGGGGTAGTGTTAAAAAAAAAAAAATAAAGCCAAAAGAAAATATTTCCCCAATTCCTAGTAAAAAAGCTATAGAAATCCACAGTTCTTAACTTCCTTTTTTCTGCCCCCTGTCCTTTCATCAGAATAACTTTGCTAAACAGGTAAGACATGTCTGCATGATTTCAGAAGAACATACAGCTGTTCATTGAATTCTTTGTTTGATTTTTCACTTTAACTTGAAGGGAAGATTATATCCTGTCGTTCATTGTTCAGCTTTAACATGTTCATTGTGCCTTCTATGTAGTGGCTGAGAATTCATTTTAAAATATTTTGTCATGTGGTTTGTTTCAAATTCTTTTAAGAAAAATAGGAAAAAGCAGAAATAAAGGGTAGGAGATCTCTCTCCTATGGTAACAGCATTGAAGGCATGTGCTCCTTCCCCAGCATTTCCTGCTGTAGTAACCTCTTTGTAACTAAGCAGAATCAATTCCCTTTGTGAGGGGAAGGGGCAAGTAAAAAAACTTCCAAAACCCTGTCCTCCAAATTTTCAGCAGAGCAGGACAGAGAGGCAGAGAGGTGTAGGAAGAGCGAGTTATCTGTCAGCTTTCCCTGCCTGCCTGGTTTGCCTTTGCTGGAGAAATGAGAGCAGAGTTGTTGGATGTGAGAGGCTGTGACAGGTCAGACCCAAAGTGTCTGTTTAGTGGGGGCTGACCCCATCTCCTGTAGTGGCCTCCAGCACTTCCCCAGAGATGGGCATAAGAGGCTGAGCACACTGTGATGTTTTTCCCAAGCATCATCAAGCCTGTTCAGCTCCCCAAGACACTGCACACGTGAGGGGAGACTTCTGCGATGGCGAGGGAGAGGCTCCTTCCAAGTGTCTGAGTATAATGTGAGTACCACTCCTAGCTCAGCTCGCCAGGCCGGTCCTTTATGCCTAAAGTGTCCAAAGCCTTTTTTGGAAGCTAAAGCATGCCTGGGTCTGGATTCTTTCCCTTTCCTTTCCTCTCTGCTCCTTCCCCAGGCTGAGAAAAGGCTATGTGGGCAGGAGGACAGGAGAGGATGCTTGCTTATTTGGGGATGGATTAAACCTGTTGGGAGGAAAAAGTCCAGGAGTCTCTGAAGGAGCAGAGGGTGCACAGGGGAATAATTTTAGAACAGGGGAGGGTCAAAGAAGGAAGGCAGGAACAGGAGACATCATCACCTCCTAGCTTCCCTTCACAGTTTCTTGTCCCTCATTTCTCAAATTCTGTTTGAATTCTACTAAAGGATCTGCCAGTTTAGCCCCACCTTCCCTGGCCCTTGCTCTTGTGATGAACCCCTCAAACTCTGTGTGCATAAACAGTGCAGGTCTGAGTAAGGATTGTGATGAACTTGCAGCTCCCTGAGCATTGCAAGTTACTCACTGCTTGTGAGTCATTCTGGCCATTTAAAACCATCTTTACTGGAACAGTTTTGAACGTGTATTTCCCACACCTGGGTTGTGGGGGAAGTGTGTGTGCCCCAGCCATTGAACCAGTGTACAACATCATCTTCTCAGCATTTCTCCTTTTAACACTCTTTTGTACTGGCTGGGGACTCAAGTACCCATTTTACTTATCATCAGGTGTCTGAAATGGCAAGTAGAGAGATTTTCTTCCTTGTTCTCTGCCTTACTGGTTGTCCTTTATATTTTCCCTAAGTTATTTTTCCTTGTTTTTTAACACAGCAGAAAATAGTGCACATTTGTGATAGGAGCAGGTTATATAAATCTCTCTCCACAAAATATTGTTGTTGCATCTGAAAGCGTCTGAGAGGAGTAGCTCTTAACAAACTGGTGGGAACTTGTTGGCTCCTATATCAGAGCATCCTCTGCTTGACTGTTTTGTGTGCAAAGGGCTTCTTAAAGAGGTGCCTAAATTCTGATTTATTTTGCTTACTTTTCCCCCTCTGCAATGCCAGATAAGATATGGTGGTTGTAAAATCTCTTTTGGTAGGAATCAAGGTATTCTGTCAGGAGTTCTTTGGGGCAGCTGGAGCTTGTTGCAAAGCCCAGTGGAAGTGCCCAATTCTTCAGAAGGAACTGAATAAATAATATTTAGGAGTTACTCTGTCTACATGGGCTGTATTTTTCTTATCTGCAGAGGTCTTCGGTATCACTGCCCTTCCCTTTGTATTACTTTTAAAGCTGCCCACTTCTTTTAGTAAAAGCAGTCCTTGAGCCTTGAGGAAAGCAGCATGTTGTTCTACTGAAGTGATTTGAAAGTTTATTCTGATAGGGAACTGGACAAAAGCAAAGCTGGTCTTTTTTCAGTTAAAAAAGTTTTCTATCTTGAACTTCCATGTAACTTGGAAATTACACAGGTTATTGGGAAGAGATTGTTTTGGTGCACGTGTTTTGTTTGTTACATTTGTAAAAAGCATGCACTTGGACACCAGAGAGCGAAAAGCTCTCAAGATCTTACAGCTTTAATTACTGCACTCCGCTCCTAAGATGAAGCCAACTGATAATGTCAGGAAACAGTGAGCTACTTACATATAGCACCATATATAAAGTGAAGAGGAAGAGATGATTTTGGGCTTTTTTAGATGTTTGTGTTGTAGATGTGAAGAGATTGGTTTAGAATTATTTGCACAAATTATTTTAAATCATAATGCTTGAAACATTATTTTTTTCCTTGTTGTCACATCTGTGTTATATTTTACACAGAGAAAAGGAAAGTACTTAGTCAAATTGCTTGTCTTCTCACAACTGAGTTTTGGGGGGCAGTTTTCTGTTTGTTTTCAATTCAGACATTACAAATGTTTGTTCTGTTGCTCAGACTGAGGAAAGCCTGCACGCATGACTGGATTTTGGAAAATAACATATATTTTAGATAGTAGTAGTAGATGGTTCTCTTCTATGCTTTTATTCAGTCCTAATTTAACCCACATGCAATGCTTGTGCATTGTAGGGTTTTGTGTGTGAAAACTCACTATATCTTGAGAGCAGATGTTGTTTCCTCTATCTGTAGCTGTTAGAGTTCACAAATGAGATCACATTTGATATGTTTTCAGGAAGGTGTTTAATCTATAACATAGACTGGAAGGGTTTTCCACATTGTTTGCTGATGAAGGAAAGCTTTGCCTTGTGGTTTAGTTTTTGTCATGGAACAAATTATTAATGTATGGGTTGTTTATGCTATGCTTCCTTATGCCTTATTTTTTCTTTGGCCTTTCAGTTTTGTGCCAACTTTAAGTATTCTTAATAACTATCCTTTCTTTGTGAAAAGCAGCCTTCATATTGTTCTTTATCTAACCTATATCTGCAGAGGTTTCGTGAGTTTTAATAATTATGTTCTATAGGGCTTTAATGAAAGGCTCTTTGCAAATGAAAATGAACGATCCTCTCCAAATAATATATCTGAAGATTTCAACCTCAGATTGTAGGTAACTTTCAAATGGGCTTTCAAATGTGTATGAAAAGTCATTTAACTTCTTTAATCTATTTCACCATGCATTTTATTCTTGAAACAATACTTTGATAGTGGGTGGTGTAAGTGTATTCTGTGGTTTGCAAACCATAGAAACTTGCTTACTCCAAGCATCTTTTAAAAATCCCCAAACAAGAGAGCAAACAGAAATAATTGAAACTTGACTGTTTTAATCTTATCTTTTTTGATTAATGAATAATACCATTCATTAGAAATGTGAAAAAAAGGTTCTGTGTAAGTATGCTTTAATGAGAAAGAAATGGGAGGGTGATTTTTTCCTCTGGTAAAGAGTGTGGGTAGAAAGATAGTTTGGGGCAAAATGCATAGTAGAAGAAAAGAAGCAGACTGTTGAGAAGAACTGGTGATGAAATACATGAGATTTGGAAAGATTAAGCACAGAAAAGGGACTCAAAATTAAGTTAGAGAGGTGGGAAGCTAAAAGGAAAAAAGAAGAAATATGTAATCCAATGCCAGCACACACTGGATTTAAATGTGAAAATTGTATCATTGGGTAGTGAGAGGAGAAAGACTGTAGCAAACTGAAGCAGAGAGGAGTGACTTTGGATTCCAGAGTCGAAGTTCGTCTCCTTTTCCCTCGCAGGCTGTTTGCCAGCAGCCGATGAGGTGTTCAGGGCTGTGTGGGGGTTTCTGTGCTGATGCAGAAGAGGCTGCACTTGAGCCCTGTGATGCTGCGTGTATCTGCTCTGTAGGGAAAGGAGAGGAGCGAGGCAGAGCTCTCATTTTCATGCCTGCCTGGACACTGATGGCACTGAGGAGACAAAGGGGGGGAGGAAGCAGGGGGAGGGCAGGGAAGCAGCTGTCTGCTCTCAGTGGTCTTTGAATGATGTTACCTGATAGACTGTAAGCTTACAGCAGGACTGGAAGCTCATCTTCCTGGAGACAGCAGCAGAAATCGTAACAGCAGGGTGGGTCACCTGGCCAAAAGGTAACAGGGATAGAAGAGCTAGGAATGATAGAGGATGCAAGACTTTACTTTCTTTCACTCTTTGTATAGAGGGTAAGAGAATATTTTATAGCACAAGTGATTTGTAATAACATTAGAAGATAACATAAAGATTAAAAGGTAGTGGCTTTCTGTTAATACTGATGCTTAACTGGTAGCAGGATTGGATGAGGTGGAAAAAATGAGTTCAGAAATAAATTACTGCAAGCCATGGTAGTAGAAGAGATTCTTCAAAGATGTGGAAGAGGCAAAAGTATATTGTAGATAGCCAGAAGATGATGAGAGGACATCTGGCAATATAGAATACCAATGACCAAGGTCAGAACCCCAGGAAGGTACGACTAAGTTTACAGGTACATGTATGTATGGAGTATGTAAAGTATGGAGATGACTGGAGGTAATCTGATGTTAGGGTGTGATGTGCTGAAGGAGCTTCATCAGAGACAACTGGCTCAACACCAGTGCAGAGCCTGAAGGAGACATACTTGAACAAAGACTGGAATTTTTTGGTAAAATATCTCAGGAAAGGGCAACAGGAAAGCCAGACCAAAGGTGTTAATCAGTGAAAGTTATCTGACCAAGAGATGAATGAAGGGCTTTCCACACATTTATCTGAGCTACCTCAAGATACTGGAGATAGAGCAGGGGATTGATAAAAATCAAAAGGGCTATGATGTAATCACAGAAGCCTGCAGGATCCAGTTTGAAGTGAATAAGAGTAGGAGTTTTATACTAAACCAGAAGGACACAGCAAAGGCGGTAAGGAATAACACCAAAAATACTAATAGGATCAAAGGGCTAAAATTCACTGAGGCAGGAGCTGGAGGCAGCAAGAGCAGACTTATTTTTCACAGTAGGAGTTGGGCTGCTGAAATGTGAGGGTGAGGAGGTTGCCAGATGCGAATGAGGTACTGGGAGGAGGAAGGGAAGAGTTGTAAGATGATGGAACTGTGGGTGGGGAAGAATCACATTTTATCTGCTTGAAAGGAGGAAAAGAAAAGGTGCAGGGATCGTGGCCACAACAATAAATCACAGAGAAACTAGCAGAGGGAGGAGGTGGGAATGAAACTCAGTGGAGGTCTTTGAGTGAGAGTCAAGAGGTGATGGAGAGAATAAAGTGACCATACTTAGCTGTAAATTAAAGGTAGAGCAAGATTTGGGGAGGGAAAAAATTAATTTTATTCTTCCCTCTGTGAAAATCCTAAGTCATGGAGAAGAACATGGGGTGGTAGGGGGGAAAAAATAAATCTTGGAGCAATATGATCTAGGCATGCACTAAATAAAATACACAGAGAAGAAAAAGAAATCAGAAGGTCTTAAATGCCTAGACTTAAGGAACAAAATAGAAGAAAAGAGGGAGATTTTGTAAAAATAAATAAATAAGTAGGGCATCCTGCAAAGTAACCTACTTTGGGTTTGAAGTGATCATTTATCTGAGTGACTAGGTGGAGCCACTGGCATTGCAGCAGTTTAACTGTGCTCAGAAAGGGCTAGGAAAAAATCCTGATGTCTGCATAGACAAGAAGGAGTTAATGCTTGTCGAGCATTATTCTTATACAAATTAAGTCCAGAGCACAGCAGCAGCCTCACCAGCAGGAGCAGATGCTAGGCAGTGATGCAACCTGTGTTATTTACTTAGGCCTCTGTAGTGACCTCAGTGGCTTGCAGACAAAGGATACACATATCTGGAGGTAGGTAGCATGCTGACACCTTCTTTATTCAGTTCTTTTTCTTTTATTGCGAGCAAGTTCCTGCAATCATTTTGTGTGGAGCAACAGGGCGACTGTGTATTTTTAGCATGGTTTCAGAAGGCAGGGGAGGAAGCCCCCAATGAACTGATGGAGATTTGTGTCTGGGTTTGTACCAATATTACCAGGAACGTTTAGAAGCCATGATGCGCCGGTCCCTCGAACGCAGCCAGCAGCTGGAACAGAAGCAGAAGCGATGGTCGTGGGGAGGAGCACTGGCTGCAGGCTCAGGAGGCAGAGATGGTGAGTGAAACAGGCTGCCTGCATTGCAGATCGGCAAGTGCAAAATGCATGAGATTGTGGAGATAGTAAGTATGATGGCTTTGTAGTTAGGGTGGTACTGTAGGGGCTACTGCCTTGGGGCGTGAATAAGTGCTTTGTAATTGCTTGCCTGGCTTCCTCTCCCTAATACCTTCTGTGGAGAAAGGTTCCTCCTAACTTTAGGAATGCAAATAATTTTAATAGAGTAACCAGAATCTGTTTGGAGGATGCTAAATGCTAAAATTAAAATTGATGCACTGTCTCCCTTATTAGCTTCTTCCACATTGTCTTCCCAAGCACATATTTAGCAAATTTAATATTCACCAAAGGACTAAGTGCTGTCTAAGGCTTGCTAAAGATGATCTGTTTTTGTTTGGTACTTCTAAAAACCTGATGGGAATTTCTAGATGACTATGCAGCATGTGCAGTTTAAAATAGTTTGGGTTTTTCTGCACTTACATTCCGTTACTGCTATTTTTGCTTTGGCTTCAGAGGAAATTCTTTTCATTATGTAATCAGTTATGTGCTGCTTTTATATTTCAGAAAGATGTATATTTTCTCTTTTAAATCATATAATTTATTTAAATTTATCATGTTTGAATAAACTGATGTTATAGGGAAAAATGCCCAATGTTTATGTGTTAATAACACTTACTCTCTTTTAAACAGTATGTAAGTATTAACTTTAAAATGGCAAACTCTGTTTCATATCATAGTTTTAATTTGTCATTTAAAAAAGCCAGGAAATTAAATATATATAATAGTAAAATAAATCTCTTATACTTTGAGAAAGAAACAAGTTTTCTTTGTGATGCAGTTTATGCTTAATTCCAGCTCCCCCAACTTATTCAGTAATTTCTTTCACCTCTTTTTGCTCTGATTTCTCTGCTGTGTAGGTGAATCAGAAAATACCCCACCCCCTGTTCTAGGTTTAGCTGCCAACACCCTTCCTCCAGACCCTGTGACCTCTACTGCTCCTGCTGATTCCTTCAATGGTATTTCAGAGAATCACAGTACCATCGTGTCTTGTTTATAATTGTTCTAATCACTGTAATCCATCCACGGATCTTGTTCTCCCTAACCACTGTTTTCTTACCATTTCAGTCTGGTACTCTACAGCATTACCCTTAGTGATGTAGACCGGTGTCTTTTTTATTTCCTTTTAATTTTGCCATGGTGGAGCAGTGCATGCCTCACATTCCAGCACAGTAGAGGCATTTCATGGTTTTCTCAGTAACTGTAGACTTCTACTGCTCAGATTCTCATCCTTGTTAATTCTGCGGGTGCTCTGTGTGTGTGTCTATAATTACACATATATTTGACAGTTCTAATGGACGTGCACAGGTGCTGTTGAGAAAAATTTCAGTTGCACAGTAAGAAAATGTGTTATGAAGACCACGTTTCATCAAAACAGCCCTCTTTTTCCATCTCAAAGGCCTTCTGGAATATTTTAAGAAAAACTAATTTTGGTATAAAGAGCCATGTTATGTTTTCAGCCTCCTGAAATTAATTTTGGCCAAGCTGGTATTTGTAAAAAACTCAAGTGATTGACTTTGTTTAAGCAATCATGTTTTGTATTGTTCAGTTATCATTTTTTGTGGGATTTTATTTGTGGTTTGTTTTGGTTTTTTTTTAAATTGTTATTCCCATAAAAGGACTCTGAAGTAGATGAGTCCTCCAAAATTACAAGTGGATTGCATATAGGATTTCTAATCTTGATTGCAAATGTTCTTGGCATTTTGAAAAGAAAACACAGCCTGTGCTTTTGAGAAGTAGGTTCCTTCCTTCCCCTAAAGGAGGAGTTAGGCTTGGCTGTTACTCTTGCAGAATTCACAGTAAATGTTGTTCTGCCTGTGATCTCACAGAACTATTATTTCTGTGCAAACAGATTCAAATTTTTTTGCTTATTGTTATTCATGTGCAAAGGTATTTTCCTGTGCAACTGATGTTTTGCAGCTTACCAGCATTACATATGTTTTTTTTTAAATAGGAAATGTAGCAAATTGCATTTTTTATTGTAGTAGATTGAGGCAAATCTTGGAAACTCCACTAAGGCAGTGATTTGATGGACAAAATAGGGATTGCAGTAACTTAGAAGGTGCAGAATTAGGGCCACGTACATGTCTCAAGCTGAAAATATTTTTGGTTTTGAAAGAAATAAAATTCAAATGTAGGGGACAAAGCATCTCTGCTTTTATCTTCTGAGTATCATACAGTGATTGTCATGTACTAGTTCTCTGTAGTGATACTTGAGTAAGATTTCTCTTTCATTCAGTTGAATAAATGCCAAGGTAGGAAATGGGCATTGTGCTCAGACTGACTTTATCAAATGGTATTTCAGAAGAAAAATGTACCAAAAACCTGAGCAGTCTTTTTCTTTTTTTAGTTCTTCTCAAGCACAAAAAGAAAGCCAATGGCTGATGCCAGCTCAGTCATTAAAACAGTGAGGTCTCATACAGATGCACAAATTTTGGTTATTTAATTTTCTTACTAGAGTAATATCTGATGTGAACCTCAGCTCTTCCAGACTGAAGGGAGAGGAGAGGGGGGATGAAGATAAGCTCAGAGTTGTCATGTGTGCAGTCTGTTTTCTTTGGGTAACTTTATGCTTATGCTGGTATTGAGTATCTTGTATCAGAATAGCTTCACTCATTCAGACTTGATACATAATTATGTACCAGTGTCAGTATGAAAAATAGGCTGTTGTAAAACTTGAATGTTAAATTCACAAGCAGAGAAGTTGCATGCCAAAGCCTGTGTCATAGAATTCTGGTCCTCAGTGGTCAGAAAGAGCTCATCTCGTGCCAATTCAGTGCTATGATCAGTGGCAAGGGCCACGAGTACAAATGCAAGGTTAATTTTTGGAATTTAGTAACGCTGTGATGTGACTACAAATATCTTCAATGCGTTTCTCTGCAGCCTGTGACAAACTTTCAGCTTCTACGATGAATCTGCCAAAGCAAATGGAGTCGCCAATCAGTAAACGCCTCTCGTCCTCCACAGCGGCCATAACACATTCCCCCGACAGAGGCAAGTGAACATGCTGGTCTCCTGCCAGCACAAACTCTCCTTCTGCTTAAAGCACTTCTGGTCCATATAGCTTTGTGCTTTGCTTATGGCTGTTATTCAAAGGAACTCAAACATTTGAGAGTGTTATACAATAATATGTTTCTGCACATTATTGTCCCAAGGCTGTGCTGCTGTGCTGGAGATCATAGTCCAGCAACAAACGTGGGGTTTTTACTGATTCTTTTTCAATTTTTGATACTCCAGCAAACAGGGTTGTAAGTACAGGCTCCAACTGCAGCAATTTCCTATAACTGTACTGCTTGTGGCCTTCTAGCAAAGTAAGGAAATACAAGCAAACCAAAGGTGTGGCTTGACAGTAGGTATGGGATGTACCATAGGCAGGAGTACATCTGATGAGCCGCTGGGAGACTTCAGTCTGGTGGCCAGAGTAGTAGATCTCTTTAATTTCTTATGAAACTCTGATTCTCAAGAGACTCTGCAAAAGATGATCATCTTGTAGGATTAGTGGTTGCTAAACACTTCAAAGGACTGAAGGGTTTATCTCGCTGTGAACTCTTCAGATTATTTTAGGTTTATTTTGTGTTTGCTTTTTTTCCTTTTACTCCACTTTTTAAAAAGTCTAATTTCTTACTGAAATAAGTTACTATGAAGGCTTGTTTCTAGAGTGAAAAAGAGAAGGTAAATTTATTTTGAGTAAAAATTTTTAAATCGCTTAAGGAAAGCACATCAGTAGCTTTGAGGTTATTATGACAGATGGCTGTATGTACATGTAATAGGAACATCTATAAATATGTCTTAAATAGTTGACACTTATATTTATGGAGTAGGAAGTAATGCAGGCATACTGTATAAATAAGACTTACGTAATGTGGTGAGACAGCAGATTTTAAATGCAGCCCCAGTATGGGTGGCACATCAGTGAGCAGCTGCACTGTTCTACCTAGTGTTTTATCTTTCCTACTGGGGAAGAAGACAAACCTTTTTTGTGCTGAGTCATGAAAGCAACCATTTTGCAGAATGGAGCATCCCTCTGAGTAAAAACAAAACACAACACAATCTTAACCTTATTCTATGTATTGTACAGGTGGGAAACTTTTAAAAAAAGGAGAATTTAGAAGGTTTTTTTCAGAGGGAATGAAAATTCTGAAAATATTTTAAATTTCAAAAACTTCAAGGTTTTTTTGTCATTTCATTTAATCATTTGTCTTTTAATCATTTCATCATTTTGTTTCAGTTATTTTAGTGTAACATTGTTTTATTCCTTTGCATTTTAAATTTTATTTTATTTGCTCCCATCCTTCAGCTCACCGCATGCATCTTAGTCCAATGGAAAACTTTATTGTTTCTCGACTGCTGACTCCCACACAGTCATCTTTAGCCAGAAGCAGAAGTACACTAATGCTTTCTGAGCAGTACAATACTCCAGGTAAAATGTGATTTCCTCACTTTGAAACCACTGAGGTGTGTTTTTAGCTGCATTTGTGTGGCTGCTGAAAGAAATGGAGTACTATGAAACAAATGACAATTTACAGGATAGTACAAAATCAATGATGAACTAAGTTGTTTCAGATAGCAGTGTATTTAAAATCTCTGGAAAACACATTATCTTGTCTGTGGTGTTCTCAATATCCCTTTTAGAAAAAATGAAATAATAAAAATGTTAAAACTGCAAACTATTTAAAAAAGGAATATATTTATTTAAGAAACAGGTTTTTAGACAAGGATGTGACAACTCTTTGAGGCTTTGATTGATTTATTAATGTCAGCCCTGTCATACCCAAATAATATATAGAANTATATATATATATATATAGGTGTACATTCACACATGAAAAAACAATATTGATAGGAACGTGTCAGTTCCAGAAATTATTGATCTTTAAGGGATGATAGTTACCATTCCTATGTGTAAAGGGTAGTCTAATAAAAACATTATTTTGCAAACACCTACAAAAATAATGTTTCTAGTCCTGCTCATACTTAGGCAAGTACCTGACTTTGAGTAGTTTTTGCTTATAAAGGTATACCTGGTCATAGCATTGGCTGAAACAAGACAAAAGTTTAACAGCCCTTTTTACTTTTAATAGAACAAACAAACAAAAAAAAGCACCCTAAAGCACACACCCAAATGCCTGTCTGTAAAAAGAAACTCTTTCAGGATTAAACTATTTAGATGATAAAAAACTGATCATCTTTATGATGAGTGTTGGTTAAAATAGGCTTAGGCTCTGCATCGGTGCTTTTCATACAAAGCTATTTAAAAATGAATTGCTAAGTAAACCTACTTTCCCTTGTACATTCTGTCTTTGTTCAGTCCATAGGGACATTGATTTTGAATGCCTCTAAAATTGCTTCCTTTGTTTCTACATTAAAAGCAGCCTGTACTGGAAGCAGAAATGTTGTCATATAGTACTTGAGAAAGTTCCCAGTTTGCTTACTGCTCAGGGACCAGCTACTGCCAAGAGTGAGCAAAACCCAACTCCAAATTAGATCAGTACATTCTGCTTAAGATTTCAAGCTGAATTGCTGAGGCCACCTATGGATGATGTTTTCTGTCTTGTATTTGATATCAAAGAAATCAGTAAGGATGACTTTTGTCCTTCCTCACTCATTTTGTTTGTAAACTCTCAGGTTTATCTCTCTTTATCACACGATCTTTAAAGTAGCACACTGGATGTCTGACAGAGGTACAATTTGTTCTGCAAGCTGATTTTTCACTGAGCTGAAACAGGGCAGCTGATTTTAGGAACAGCTTTTTGAACAAACATCTTCTTGTCATTTCCTGACAAGGCAATCGGGCTGCAGCAAACAATGATCTTAGAGGCCATTGACATTTTGTCAGTAATTGCCACAGAACAGTTGAGGGAGTTCTCCCTTTTGTCATGTACTTCTCACCAAAGAAATAGCTTCCTGAACAGGGAAGAGGGTGCTTCCTTTCCAAGAGCTCATATTGTGCCTCCTGTCCTTATGCTGGGGTTGAAATTGCTCTGCTACTGTATTTTCTGTAAGCTTAGAAATGAGGAGCCTCAATTTCAGACTCTACGGCAACACATCATTAATGTCCCTCCAAGTCAGGGTATTCAGGCTAACAGTTCTTACTGGACACATGATTAATTCTTTTAACAGTTGAAGTACAAATATTTCTTTTAGGCAGCTTTTAAATTTCTGAACATTTTTCTTTCTATTTAGTAACCTTATGCCAACTGGTTGGAAAGTGGGTCAAAGAATATAAAGGTCCAGTTAAACTTTAAAACACACAAAAAGGCTTCATAAAAAATTTATTAGGGCTGCCTCCAATATAAAATTTGGGAATGTGACTTTCTTTACATTAATGCATAATTACTGCTTTTTCAAAGTCAATATCCTTCCTGACTTGAGTTGGCTAAAATCTGAAGCACTCTATGACTTGATTGCAATTAGTGTCT
>VZTN01003127.1:137133-164876 GCA_013400515.1 Erpornis zantholeuca | reverse complement strand
TTGATAAAACATATGCTCTGTTGATTGTTCTGTATGTATGTGAAAGTTTCATCTTAGAAGGCAATATGAACAAAATCAGGAGTATAATATCCCATTTAAAAAAAAACCTGTTCATATTGCAAATAATAAAAAAATGCCCTCTAAGCTGTAAAGCATGTGTCACACTCAGATTGATGTTTCCCTCAAATAACAATAACTGAAATACCTACAGCAGCATTTAGTTTAGGTCTGGGGGATATTTTTTGCTAGTTTTTTAATTAAGTATTTTTTGGGAAAGTAATTAAGCAATTTTGGAGCCTTTGCATGTTTAGGCTTTAAAAAGGACAAAACAAAACTCCTATGCTTCTGTCACCTTTCCTGTTTTGCAATATGTGTTCAAAAGTCACCCAGCTAGCTGCTTAGTCTTTTTATCATATGCAAAGGAAGCTGGACTTCTTAGAAGAAAAAAGAGTCACAGTATTAGTTATATGGTTCAAAAGTTATATGAATAAGAGAGCAATATCCTGTAAAATGTTTCAGTTGAGACAATTTTAATAAACATAGGATCATGCTGAATGCAGTATATGTGATATTTTGAAGCACTAAAAAATACTTTAAAACTACCTCTGAACACTATAACATAAAAGTATGCTGTTTTCTCCCCTCCTTTACTTCCTCTATCTTTGCTCCCTTTTGCTCTTGCTATTGTACTATAACTCTTTAGTATTCCATATCTGTCCTCGTGTAGCACCAGCTAGTCCTCTTAAATCTCCCTACAAGCCTTCCCCCACCCGAAGCACTGACAGGAAGAAGGCAACTTCACCCTCCACTGCTAATGCCATGAAAGGGGCACCTGCAGCTGAAGTTACTCAGGTGAGTTTGTAATGGTTTTCATTTCACTGCTGGGTAAACTGATGCATCTTCTGCTTGTTATCTTTCCCTTTACATGAATACAAATGAAGTGCCTCCCCTGCTATAAGAAACAGCAGTAGGAAAGTAAGCTGTGCCAACACCTGTTGCCTTTGTGCTCTTGTTAAGGAGCATTTTCAGTATCACCTTCCTCCTGGGAATCAGTGTTGAGTATGGGTATTGGAACACTAACATCCTTGTTTTCAGAGAACTGAGGCATTGAAGGGTATGTTTTTGGACTTGCTTGTAACTTCTGGGAATGGGGATGACAAATAGAATTCCCTCCTGAGCATGACTGTTCCGTCGTGTTGGTTAATGAGCAAGCTTTCATATATTTCAGAAACTCTTCAAGTGTATTGATAATGCTTCTGTTTTACATTAATTGCTTTAAGTCACTCTGTGGACATTTTTAATGCTGTTTGCTTAGAAGATGCATTATCAATCCACCGTAGTGTCCAGAAAAGAAAAGGCAAGTCACTTACCTCCACTGAGTCTACACAGTTTAAAGCATGCTTTAAAAAAATCTGTTAGGGCTATAAAATTCACATAAGGTCCTGTATCTAGTAATACTTAATGACAGAGGAATTCATGCCATCTAAATTAGCTGCAAGTGAGAGAACCAAAGCTGGGAGTAAAGATTTGTGTAGTGTCAGTCTTAGGTGTGATTCAGTGTTAAATGCAGCAGCATTTCTATGAGGTGCCAGTTTGCACTGCTGATCATGTCTAAGCAGGAGCATATGGATGATTTTGAAGATTCCACCCAGTGTCACCACCCCTCCCAAGAACTCTTGAAGAGGCTTTTATTTATCTGCAATTTGGCATGCTCTGTCCATGCAAAACAGGGGTGGGTGTGGTTATGCAAAATAAAGAACTATTAATAACACCTCAGTTGTGATCTGCTCTTTAAAAAGCTTTTACAAGTATGCCACACAAACCTCTTTATATGCCATCTTGCTAATAAAACAATCAAATGCATTTTTGATTTATTTCTTGATTATGGAAATTAAAACGAGCTGTGCTTCTAGACTGAGAAGATAAAGAAGGAGAAGCGACCTGCAACACCTGGTTCACCATCCGGTATGGGATCTCCTCTAAGAAGGTCTAATTCTCCTGCTGCCATGTCCAGAAGATCTGCATCGCCTGCAACACCTAAGTATGCATTTCTCATTAGTGAACTAATATCCTGTGAGTTTCTCATTACCTGTAAAAAAACCACAGATTCTTGAGGAACTTCCTTTGAAGTGTTGTGTAAAATCTAGTTAATTTTACTTACGCATACACACATATGGGCGAGAGGAGAGAGAGGTGTAGATGACATATCTAATACCTGTAATACTGTGTTAGTGCCCAATAGACACACTTCCTCAGTCTTGAGATTGTAGTACATTTCTTAATTCATGTGAAATTTTATTTCACATTTATTTTTAAGTACTTTTTATTTGTTGGATTTTGAATAAACTGCCTAATGTGAAGAAATGCACTCATCACGAATACTAACTAGAAATTCCAGCATTTAATATATGCATTTCCTATTGTTGGCATGACCATCTGGTGCCATAAATACACTTAACTATGTGTCATCTAAACCATTGGTTTTAACCTTTGCTCATTTGCAAGCCTGTGTGGTTTTGTTGCTTTTTGTTCTTTTTTTTTACTGCAGAGCTATAGACCTATAGCATATCTGGGCTTACTGGCAACTGACTTGCTTTTCTTGATTGTCTTTTGCTGAAAACTGTATTATGTGTACCACAGCTTACAACTTATGTCTAAGCAAATGGGTTTCTAGGTTTCTTAGAAACAAATATTAAGTGTGGCTCTAATGTAGGAGTATGCTGAAATAGTCCTGGTCTACAGTAATTACCTGATTCTTTTGGCTGGTTGATTGGTTTGGGTTTTTTTTGCCATAGACACTGTTTGCAAGTGCTGCTTGTGTCTTGAAAATTGTGTTATGTATTTATCTTTTTTAATCTGAAGCTGGCCATATTTTGAACCAGGATTGATGATTGCCTTTCTGACCAATTTCTTCTGCCTGAAAAAGCAGCTGGTGTTCCTTTTCTGTTTCAGCTCTGAGGGCATAGCCCTTTGGTGGGGGATGATTTTGTGTGTGAGTCTGATGTTAGCCAACATAAGGAAACCATCTGACTCTCAGCATTCTTTCTCATTTAGACATCCCCTTGCATGTAACTGGGACACTGCCAGTTTTGGTTCATGTTATAGGGCTACGAATTCTCAAACTTCCAATATTATAT
Source organism: Erpornis zantholeuca (assembly GCA_013400515.1). Taxonomy (NCBI): domain Eukaryota; kingdom Metazoa; phylum Chordata; class Aves; order Passeriformes; family Timaliidae; genus Erpornis; species Erpornis zantholeuca. The sequence goes on along the minus strand of VZTN01003127.1, from coordinate 161,739 downwards.
ATGTCATGTCATCAGATTCTGTGGTATGAACTACATCTGTTTTATGCAAAAATTGAATGAAATGCAATGTTAATGACAATTGGCTTTCTTACTACACTTTTGAGCAGATCATTGTCTAGTGGCATTCTGCAACATAAAGTAAAAAAAACGTTTGAGCTCTAAGACTCTGTATTGTTCTGTAAGTACTGACACTCCCTGCTCAGAATGCATTTTTCAGTTTCTTTAGCCAATATAAGAGACAAACCAAGAGACACATATCATTAAGCAAAATGATTGGTGGGAAATGCATAGCTGAGAGTCAAGTGCTTCTTGCCAGGCAGACGAAGATTAGTGTAGAGCATCATAGTGGTTGAAAGAAAAAGTTCTTGGGAGACAGCTCTTTAGTGCTTCATGAAAAAAGTATGCCCATTCTTAATTTGTATCATTAATTTCCATAAAAGACTAGGAAATTATGGAGAATTTTTTTCCCAGAGGTGCAAATTATGATAGCCTTTGTACAGTAAAATGTTTTCATGCCTATAAGGAATACTCTTTAGAGGAAGAAACAGATGCTGTGTGGAGGAATTAAGAAGCCTGCTGGTCGGTTTCTCTGTGATTGTGAGCCACAGTAGTGATCTCTTTTTATTTTTCTTCCTTCTCCTTCTCAAGGGAATCTAATTCTGACCATGGCTAGAAGTGTATTACCGAGCATTTAATCTTAACATGGCCCAATTAGAACACCCTCCTTGACCTTATGAGAGATACAGAAAATAGAGTTTAAATCCATGTTTATTACTGATTGCAGAAAGAGAGTTCTGCTTCGGCACTTTCAAAACTTCCCCTCATAATTCTAAAATAAAAAAGTTATTATATTATCATATATAGATTATAATAGTGATAATATATGTATTTTTCATGCAACTCAAATTCCACTGTTAATTTTCACTTAAGAGATAAGGTTATACAATCTAAAGGAAGGTTCCAAAAACCTTACTGCCTTTATTTAAATCCACTGACCAAGAAGATCATTATCTGACATTTAAGTATAATTTTAATTTGACTAAATGTATATACAAATACTCGTTCTCCTTGCAAACCTAATGATCTTTTACACATTTAATCTTTCTCCTTCTAGCACACTATATGACTGAAAAAATACCCTGGAAGAAATAAGAATACATATTGTACAGCATTAGTAGTTAGTGGTTGTGCATAGCAACTTAACCTCTAAAGCTATTGAGGAAAGAATCAAATAGGGCCAGTGATTTAGATGACAATTAGCTGTATGTATTTATTTTCTTAAGAATATGTGACTTGACATTCAAGTTTTCTTGGTATTGTTCTAGTTACCAGTTCTTCACAGCTGTCATTTTTCTTTCTGAATGGCAGTAACTTGTCTTCTTAATGTGTTATTTCATTATTTATTAAATAAAAAGCCCTTTTTATCATGGTGAAGTAACTGACATAGGATCAAACAAGACAATAAAACTTCAGCAAAAAGAGACACAGTGATTAATGGCAGAAGAGAGTTGCACTAATGATATAAATATAAATACTAATGTTTTGAATGTGCAAATTTTACTGAGAAAGCAAAAAAGGTCAGCCCAAAAATAAAGCATCTGAGAGAAAATGAGTGAACAGATATGGATGTAAAAAGGAGAAAAGGGAAAAAAAATACGCTGAACAACAATTAAAAGCGGGGAAAAATTCAAAACTTGAAGTTATTTGGAACAGTAAATATAGCAAGAAATGTCACAGAAAGAAATACAAAACTATTATTTCGAATCTTAATGTGGATCAGCTGGCAAAGATGAAAGTTCATGGATTTGGGAGTTTGGATAATTGAGAAATCGTCTTTAATTTTTTTCAATTGCTATTGGATATTGATGGTGTAAAGTGCTCCTTTTCTTCAGATCTTTCACAAGATCAATAATAACAGGATGAAGGGTTTGGGTAATTTTTTGGTTTATGCTTCATCTTCAAAGATCTATACATTAATTGGTTTATTCTTGCAGTATCCCTTAGAGAATAGGTAAGTGTGTTTTCTTATAGATCAGGAAGGCAATAAAGCCTGTGTCCTTTACTTGTCTTTGGGTAAATCGTCCCTAAATAAATCAGTGGCACCTGACTGAATCGAGGAAGTCAAATTTAGTTTTAAGTGTCTTCAGATGAACCATAGCATAAGCCAGTGAATAAAAATCGAAGACTCTGACAAGCCTATGTGTCACATTCTTTTTCCAAAGCATTACCTCATGAGAGAAGGAGAAAGGGGGAAGGGAAAAGTGGCTGTAGTGCTGCTGATGGGTGGTGGTTCGTGTTTCCTTTCCAGATCCCAGGCTGGTCATTGTCCTCGCTTGGTGGTTCTTTTAGGTGGCAGCCCCCTGTAGCCTGGGGGACACACTTATGACATCAGAAATATGCGTGCTCAGTCAAATTGCAGAATACTGATGGAATGTGAACATAGAGTAGTACAAGAAAAGCTCCCCAAACTTGGAAAATGTTTAGAAATGAGTTATTAGAAAGGTGTCTGCATGTGGTGAATTCCCCATAGAAGTAGCTTCTATGTCCTGCAGTGGCCTATTTTAGATTTTTTTTCTTATGTGCTACATTTACTACTCTTGGTTTTTGTTTTGACTTGGAAAGATAAAAACAATGGGTGGAATATTGAATCAAGAGTATTTAGTGGGATTTTTCAGCAGTTAGCTAGATAACGGGCCATTTCAAGATTTTGGAATACCTGTAATAATGCAGCTATTCAAAAATCTATTCTACAGACCTATGCTGAGTTTATTCTCTTTTAAGAAACATAAAATAAATGAATCTGGTTTTGACTTCAAAAGATCTAAACCAAGAGTGAAAGAAAACTGCTTTTGAGAAAGTGTTATAGATAGAGCAAAAATGTCAGAACCCAGAAGTAGCTTGTAATCAGAGCAATGTCAGAAAGCAAACTTGAGAACATGCAAGGGCTTGGTGTGGTTTCAGCAGAGTTTTTGTTGAATTAATGGGGAGAAAGGGGAAAAATAATGGAGCTCTAGCATTGATGCAGATTTCTGATTGACAGTCTGCTTTCTGAACAGCCATAACCACTGACCTGTCATATAGCTGGCATTTCAGGAGAGTGTGCTGTTCTCTGCCCTGCTGTTTATGGCCAGAGCTGGATGTGACCTCTGATTTGTGTGCTACATTTCCTCTGCTTAGCAAAAGTAAGCTCAGAACCCCTCATATGGTCTTCCTGCAACATTGTTCTGCAGAATGGACTCTCCCTTTCATAATTAAAGAAGAGCCATTGTAATTAAGAAACAGTGGATCCTCACACCTGATAGATGTTGTAGCAGTGCATGTAGGTTGCAACTTCTTATATACTGCTGCCCCCATGTCAGCTCAGAGCAGCTAGGTGAGAAAATTAATGTATTCTTGGAGGGAGGAAAGTGCTTCTGGTACTTCTGTATTCCCTTGTAAAATCCAGTTACTGAGAATGGGTGAGCTGTCTGACAATTGGCATGCTACCACTTCTTGGATTTTAGTGATTTGTCATCTTAACTCTCTAATCCTTAATCAGGCATAATTCTGTGTTTCCCACTTTCTTATTAAGGTTTAAACCTAAACAGGCTCCTATACAAGTGATTATAATTTTTTTTCTTAATAATTCCATTTTTCTGTCTTCGCAATCAAGTTTGGCTCTTTCTGGTGTAAAGCAGCATAATTTAAATATTATTTAGAAGGAGTGTTTTCTCCAGTAATATTTCTCCCTGTGTCAAGGAATGTTAAAGATGCTGAGTTGAGAATATGTTTTAAATACAAGAGGGAAAACTTGTATTTAAAACTTAAATCAACATTAAATGTTGATTTAATGCTTTCTACTGGCATCCAGTAAATTATATAAAAATTCTGAAAAAATATTCTTATTCCTGATGGACTTTCTCAGCTTTGCACTCCACACACTGCACTATTCTCATCCTTGCAGTAATCAGTCTTTTCTATTCCTCTTGCTACTTTATATGAAGCAAACTCTACTATTTTCTTGTTCTTCTGGTCCAAGAGCCATAAAAAAAAATTACTGTAGGTTTAAAAGTTCAAAGATGCAGTACCTAAATAACACATTCAGCACATGTTTCTAACCCACCAGCTAAGTTGTACAGCCAGTCTGCTCTAATGCCTGTCATGACTAGACTCCTTCCTACCGACCTCTTTAATTGTCATGTCTTTATTAGAGAACAATTACTTCTGTATTAATACTGGGAACAACTCAGCCTTAGTTATTAGCCTGTTTTGCTCCTTCTGTCACAACAAGTTAAATCAAAAGCATTGTGAGGAACGTGTGGTGAAGTTGGAAATGTAAGCCAAAGACAGCAAGAAGGGCTCAGCTTTGAAGAAGTGTCTAATTAGCAAGAAGCACCCTCTGTGCTGCAGAACATGAGAAAAATGTTTTCTTTTTATTTACCAATTATATTTTTATGAAATGCAGTTGGAAATGACTGCAATGATGAGACATGTGAGATATACACGTGAAGGTGGGGTCTTGAAATCTTCTTTTGCCTTCAAAAGGATCTAGAAATCTATTTATATCCTAAAGAAGAATCTAAAGACAGTGCTAAAACCAGATTGGGTCAACACTGACCAATCTCATTGGCTTCTCCCATTGCTTTTTTTTTTTTCAAGAACTGGAAACAGACTTGCCTGTTCACATCTTCCAAAGCCTATTTCTGTCTCCGAACAGCAGGAGTCGTGGGTGGCAGCAGGACAGACAAGGACAGGGACCTTGCCCACAGCACCCCATCCCACAGCACACAAATGAAGTGACATGAGTAGGTCTGGTGATGGTGACCAGGGTCAACCAAGAGCCCAGTGACAGCCAACAAATGCCTGACTGGGGCAAGTCCAAGGACAAGCCAGGTCATCATGTTGGCATCAGCAGGGTAGGAAGCCAAGAAGAACTGGCTTACCTACAGCTGAGCTCAGGCAAGGACCAAGGGCGAGGACCTGAGCGGACAGGGAGCTCCTGGGCCTGCAGGCAGGGGGTACCTGAGATGAACTTCAAATTTAGTTGGGTGCTACTCTTCCTGCAGCCCAAGGGCTTTTGGAGTCTGTGGTGGCTCTTTAGTGGGAGTAAGAAAGTAAGGATGGTGCAATACTCTGCAGTTTTCCTCCCCACAAACCAGGCAGCTCTGAGTGAGCTCCTTGTATTCTGATGTCTCAGCCTCTTTCAAATGCAGTCTAAATGGTAGAAAAGAAGCCTTTCTTCTACAGAATTCATGAGTTTGGGGAGGAGTTGAAAGATGTCTTATTTTTATTGTCTGCTCTGTAATGCAAATGCTGTTCTGGTTATAATAGTCTCTGACCACACAATACTATAGTTAGATCTATACAAAACTTGCCACTCCAGTCCATTAATTTTCAGCTGTTGTTGATGTATTTTCATGCTTGCGGTGTGCAAGAATGAGTGTATAGTCCAGAAAACATGTTATAGTATATGAAGCTCTATATTGTGTAGATGAAAAAAGTGATATGGGATAATACATTTATATCATAATTACACATCCAGGAAGAAGGTTAGAAATATGTGTAATTTTCACTTTAATGTAAGATAATTTATTCTAATGAGACTTGCATAAATCATTATTTTAAGACTGTAATCTCTTTATTCTTATACTACTTAGTCACACATCCCAGCCTTTCTTAATGTTACAAGTGCTAGCTACTGGTGTTACATAAATAATGAATGGTGTTTGTGTGTAGTTTTATGTTTCCCGGTGATCTGTTCTCTTTATGTGCATCTATTTTCAGTGAATATCAGGTATCTTTACCCTTCCACTTTCCCAGAACTGACTTCAGGGTTATATCACTTCACCTGAAGTGTGCAACAGCCAGATGAGCAGTGGGCTGCATTGCTGCTGTGCATCACCATCACCACAAGAGCAGCTTGTGAAAGGCTACAGGGGCTGAGTCTGGAGTCTGTTGTATAGGTGCTGAAAAAAGCACTACCTCAAACAGTGTTGCTGATGATATAATGGTTTTAGTTGTGTCTCTTTCTGTGGTACCCCACCTTACCTTTGTATATACTGGTATTTGGTGCTTTTTTTAGAAAAAAAAAAAATCAGATGCTCTTAGAAAAAGAGCATGGTTGGCAAGGTGGTATTCAGATGAAAGCAGCACACTGTAGCTCATTATAATTTCTACAGACAGAAAGCAGCCATAGCTTTGGTTTACATGTTGAAAACTACTGTAGAAACAGTAATGTTGTCAGAATTCTTTTGAAATAGTGATTACTAAAATCATTGGTTTAGGTAGTCCACAATTTCCTATCTCTCACCTAGACCTTAGATGGTGTTATTGGTTTCTTTTAATGAGAATTTTCTGTAATCATGTGCACTTCCATGTCATTTCCATGCATTTCAAGTTCTCATTGCATCCAGGTGGTTCTTTTCAGTGTTGTGCAAAACAGCTGATGCTCCTCTGTAGCCAGAGATAAGAAAGCAGGAGAAGTATGAAGATGGAGTTTGATTCCAAGCTGTGTAACATCTGGCCTGTTTTGATTTTTGTTTTCCACCTTCAGGACAGTTGCAAAGACTTATCCTCAGTCTCCTAAAAACACCAAACAATATCCAGCTTCTCCTGTGAAGCATCGTGCCACTTCCAGTCTCAGCCAGGAAACACCGAAAAGGAAAGCAGACAAGGAGAAAGAAAATGTCAGTCACCCGAAGTCCCCAGGAGCACGTGCTGATGACGTGGGCCAGGTGGCTCCTGAGAAGCATGTGCCTTCTGCTGGAAAGGCTGAGAACAGTGAAGGTGAGCCTTACTGCAAGAGATTATTGCAAGATACCATGGGACCTTGAGACTTTTAGACCGTGATGAGCTGTTCTTTTCATGAAGCTGCTCAGTGATAGGCTTATGAGAATGTGTAAAGATACATACTGGAACCTGTAAATACATAGTTTTCACTAATGTACCTCACTGTTAATGAGGATGTGAAAATGCTGACATCGAGGGATGCTTTTGTCTATTCCATCTTCTTTCTGCTGAAAATGCAGAAGTGCGCTTTTAAGAAGGTGTCTTACTGCTGTGAACTAGGCCCATTTCAGCCTGTGTACAAACCTGGAACTGCTGGGCACTCTGTTTGTTGTCCCTGCCTGACTTTCCACCCCTGGTTGTCTTCTCCTAGGGAAGATCACAGCAGGAACAAGCGATGCAGAAGAAGCTGCAAAAATTCTGGCTGAAAAAAGACGACAGGCCCGCCTGCAAAAAGAACAAGAGGAAAAGGAGAGACAGGAAAGGGAAGAACGGGAAAGGTATCTCTACTACTTTGTGAAAGTTGCTACCTAATAATTTAACCTGTACCAGTGAAGATCTTGAAACCATGGTAGTTTTGGAATCAAGTGGGAGATAATATGTATCTGTTAATTTCTTTAATTTCAGACTCATATTTCATTAGTGTCTTTTGCAGTCTCTATGACTAGTAAAGTTAGAAAATGATAATTTGACCTCTTCAAGAACCCTGAGAAAACTATTACTTTTCCAAATACTTCAGGCATGTCCGTGCTGAAGTGTACTGCACACTGCAGTCTGGACATACCTGAAGTATTGTAAAAAAATATTTGAGGTGGCTTTAAATGAGCTAGATCACGTAGCAGAAATGGTCTTGCAGCAGCAGGATGTGCATTAAATGGCAAGGCTTGAATCATTCATCATTAACTTGAATTTCATCCTGCCCAACTCTGCTGCAGGCACTGAGGGCTTTGAGTGTGGCAGAATGAAGGTTGCTGTGTCTGAGCAGTGAAGTTCTGGCTCTGTTCTGGGAACAGGCTTTTAGGTGGTTCTGCACATGGGGTGCTGGTTGCAAGTGTCAGCAAATCATGCACTTCCTTCAAAACCCTAATAGAAAATCACTAACTCTGCATGTCCAGATTCAGCTTTGGGTTTTCTTATTAAGAACACAGTGGGTGAGGTGGGAGTGGAATGACCAGCTCCTGCCATTTTGGCCCTGATAAAATGATAAGAACGATCACTCACATAACAACTCTTAAGGAGCATGATGGGCCTCAGTGGGCCAGGGAACAACACAGGTGGAATTTAGACCCACTCCTTCCAGTGTTCCACTGTGTTTTGTGGGATTTCCCATCTGCTGCTTATCCCATCTGTTTCAGATAAAGCAAAGAATAAAAGAACTTGCTTGTTTATAGATACCAGCATTTTGGGTGTCAAGTACAGGGGAAGAGGGATGTCTTTATCTTGAAACTTAATTTTATTATGACACTGTAATCGAAATTGAACGGAAATGCGTTCTTTGATCACACATGTTTTTCAATGGAAATTATAATTTCTGTGAAATATTTTAGGCATTAAAAATAAGATTGGAGTAAATGCTTGATAGGAACCTGAATTCTGAGCATGTGTCCAATGTCTTCACTATATCCTGGCACCTTTCATGAAAATGTGTGCTGATGCATGTGTTATCAGTTACTGATGTAGATACAACAGGATTGATGCTAAACAAGGTAAAGCCTTCTGAACCTTCTGTTACATTTTTTGCAGGCTGGAAAGAGAAGAGCAGAAAAGAAAGGCAGAAGAAGAAAGACTTCGTCTGGAAGAAGAAGCTCGTAAGAAGGAGGAGGAAAGAAAACGTGAAGAAGAAGCAGCTAGGAAAAAGGCAGAAGAGGAAGCCAGGAGAAGAGCTGAGGAAGAACAAATGCTAAAAGAAAAGCAAGAAAAAGAGCTTCAAGCCAAACTTGAGAAACAGGTATCATCTCAAACAGAAATGTGAAATTTTTATACATGTAAAAAAAATACCTCTAAATATTTAGTAGTCTTCCTGAAATAAATAATGGCCCTAACATATTTTACACATTTTAATTAGAGGGAAGAAGCAGAAATCAAAGCCCGTGAGGCAGCTGAACAACTTCGTCTTGAAAGGGAACAAATCATGCAGCAAATTGAACAAGAAAGGCTGGAGCGGAAGAAGGTGAGTATTTGCATCTCCAGATAACTATTTTATTTCTTGTTTAAATACATAACCCAGGAAGCACACAGTAGTATCTACTAACAATCTGCAGGGACTACAGGTGAATAGTTACACCAGACTTAGTATTTGCTACTTGCCTGTTAGGGAAACATGGACATCAAACTTGTAGCAAGGTGAAATTGCCTGAGTCAAAGGACTTTGTACTAGGCACTGAGCAAACACAGAGCCAGCTTCTACCTGAAATGTTAAATGCCTGAGACAAACAGGGAATGGCATGCCAAGGCAATTGTCAACTGCTGCCCAACCCAGGACATCACAAACTACTGAGAAACATGAATGACTTTGTTTAGAAGTTACTTAGCAAAAGCTCTATGTCATTAATTGAGAAAGTTTGTGAGTAACAAACAGCTTTTCCCCACCTGGCTGTCTCTGGTTGCATTATGCAGAGGAGCAGGACTGTCTGGCCACTGCTGCACACGGAAATGGCTGAAGCTGCATAAATTAGTTTTGTTTACAGCTGTGTGGCAGCTGAGAGAACAGCTGCAGAACTGCTGTCTGGTTACAAAAGGTCATCTATCCATATGTGTTATTCCAATATGTTTTAAACTGTTCACCACTGAACTAGAGGAATGTCGCACTTGCCTATCTGCAAACCAAAGTGTCTTACATCTGAAATAATTTCCCTTTTTAATGAACAAAGAAGGAAAACAAAATTATTTTAGGATAATGCCTTATATTTTCCAGCAAGAATAACTTCAGATATTTCACTTTGCTCTTCTTTTCCAAATTTCTGTTTTTAAAGGAACTGCTTGGAAATAGTTGAAAAAGCAACTGGATTAAAATAACCACTGTTGGTTTTAAACAACTGTCTTGTTCCAGAACTGAGCATAACTCATAACTGCAAACACCTGGTATTAAAATGTTTGTTTCTAAAGTGCATCTTCTGAGAAAGTCATGTTCTCTAAGATCTGATATGTGAAAGCTAGCTCCAAGATGTTTTTTATTTTTAATTTTCTTTTATTTTTCATATTTGTCCTCCCTTTCCACGACAGGTAGAGATAATGACCTGATAGTAAAGTTTCTATTTGTCATTTTTCACCGTGTTCTCTTGTGTTACATATTGTATCTGCCATCTCATCCTCAAATTTATTTTAATTTATAGAGAATAGATGAAATAATGAAGAGAACACGGAAGAGCGAAACCCCAGAAATAAAGGTATGAAGCAGTATATGGTTGCAGGATTTTTTTGTTTTGTTTTATTATTGTATGTGGAAATTAAATTGTAGGGTAGTTCCATCTTAGTAAGTGCACTTAGTACACCCTAGATCCAAACTTCAGATGCATTTCACTGAGTGTGAACTGAGAGTGACTGGTGCTGTGTCACAGTCACTGCCACACAGCTTTTATGCAGCCTTTGCAGGTAACCCCATCACTGCCTAGCAAGGGGCAACAGTGCATACCTGGATGCTGGAGCTGTAGTGTTTGCTGCTGTTGATGTGTCTTCCTGCTTTGTACCAGCCAGTGTGTTAGTTACTGAGCTCTCCTTGTTAAGCCTGTCAGAAATGTGGGATTAAAAAGAAGGCAATTGTGTTCAGCTGAGAAGTGACAGTCAGGTTTTCATTTCTAACCTACTAAGGAAACTGCTCAGTTACTTGCAGAGAATATTTACTTCTTGAATTTACAAAAAAATACTGTGCCTAACTGAAAAGGGGAAAAAAGTCCTGTCCTGCTGTTGATGGTCTTTGTTACCCTGTGGCCCTGGGCAGTCTTACAACTTTTGAGTCCAGTTAGTTCTGTGAAGGTTGCAGTCCTCCCTCTAATACAGCAGAGTCATTACTTGATTTCAGAAGGAAGAGCCAAAACTGGAGATACCATCAACTTTGAATGTGGAAAAGCAACCGAAGGCCCTTGTTCTCAACCAGCCAGGTAAAAATTGCCATATTTTTCTGACCTATTTTCACAGTTGGTTCTCTTCAGAATTTTTTGATCTGAGGCAGAGCACCATGTATTATCATAAGTTCTTTGCTTTCATCTGAAAAAGAACAGCTACATTTGCATCAGTGACAAATGTTAGAAACCAGAGACAATTTAGCTTTACCACTGAAGCAAAAGCAGAATAAAGTTTCTCTTCCATTTTAGTACCTGATGTAGCATTTTTGTAAATGAAAAGTTCTAATCTGCCAATATGTTTGATTGCTGCAATCTGCCTTCAAATTTTTGTAGGCAGAAAAGTTTTGCACACAACCAAAGTTTTTGTAGTATGACTCTAAATTTTACACTTAATTTGACTTTATTGAAAAAAAGTATTTAATTTAAAGGATTATTAAATAAAATATACATATCTGGCATTTATCTATATTTTGTTTACTTCCCCAGGCTAAACCTTTTAGTCCATGACGTAAAAGATAAAACATTCTCTTCCTATTTCCTCAAATTAAAAAAATGTAGCATGAAGAGCAGTTTTGGAGCAGAATAGAGGAGTGACAGTATAGTATGATGAGTCATGGATTAAACTGAGTCACTACTGCATTGTTAGTCTTCCTTTCTACTCAATCTATAACTTAAAACTATTTAAGTAATGAAGTTTCTACTGTCATAATTTCTAACCTTCTCTTATAGAGATCAATGGATTGGCAACCTGCCTGAAAAATAAAAGCTTAGAAAATGCTGCTTCTGGAATCCCTTCCCAAGATGTAGTTGCTAATGGACTGAAGTCAGTTTCAGGACTTATTCAGTTGGAAGCTGTTGATGGGAAATCTAACAGCATGGAAGATTCAACAGATGAGGTTCAGTCCATGGATGTGAGGTACAGACTGGATCTACCAGTAGGGGTTGTGGAATTCATATGAGACACAGGATTTTGGGTTTTGTTTGTTAATACTTTACTACTTTGTTTCTCACGTACCCCCCTGGGTGGCTGCTGGGTGTGCTCTGCTCCTGCCAGGATGTTTGAGGCGAGAGCCACAGATCCTCATCTCACTCTCATATATCTGGGGGAGGGGACTCTGAAATCCTTCCACAGTCCTTACTTAGGGATTCCAAGCAAGTTTGCCCAGACCTTTCAGACAGTTTTGTGAAAGCAGCTACTGTAGATATTGTTCTGATATCATCATTTTTTAATTTGGCTGCATGTGAGGCATGAGCATTTCTGCCTCCATACAAACAGAAAAAAGAAAATAATGGATTTAGAATTTTAAGTACTTAACAAGTAGAAATGTATAGAAATCGGTAAATAACTTCATGATTTTTAAATACTCTCACATTTTGATGGCAGGACATGCAGAAAAAAGAAGGGTTTTCAATTTAAGTGTTTTTATTTACATATTTTTATACATTGACAGTTAATTTAAGGCTACTAAGACAAAGCTAGGTCTGAATTTTAAACATGGAATTTTTATACTGTTCTCCTTTAATCAGTAAGCCAGTTGAACCTCTCTCACTGTTTCAGTATTTTCAGCATAAATATGTAGAAAACGCATTACTGAGACAGATTGGAAGCCCATGTAGCAAATTATTTGGTCTCAGAGAGTATCAATAAGAAAAACTAGTGAGGGGGTGCACCTGAGCCTACCAGCTCCTGCAATCCAACATCACACTGGGGTGTTGCCTTAGGGATGTTGAGGGTGCAGCTCTGCCTTGGCCTTTTAAGTGGTCACTGGTTGATGTGTTGCCCATGAGTTTATCCAGCTCTATTTTTTTTTTTACCTGCTGATGTTTGTGTCCAGGACTTCTGGAAGCAAGCTGTACAGTGCAGTCTCACTGGGTAGATTATGTTCTTTGATCCCTATTCAGCCCAGTTTCTTGTTGGTGGCATTGGGCACCCCTTATGTTTTGTGTTGCAGGATTTCATGCACGATAGTTTTGTCCTCAACTCATCCACGACTATGTCATGGTTTCGAAATGGCTGTGAAAGCTTTCCTCTGTCTTTTCTTCTCCAAACTAAAATGCACTAGCCTTGCAAGTCTCACCAAAGCAGCTGGTTGCAGCATTTCTTAAATTTAATTATGGGATTTCCATGCCCAAAGTGTATCATAAGGTCTTAAGAAATAACTTTTTATTTAAGTTGTTAAATGTGAGTGCTTTATCTAAGTGTTTGCAGGATCAGGACAGTAATGTGAAAGGTGCAATAAACATTTAGGTAAAGGAATGGTGCAGGGGCTGAAATAATGATCTGTAAACTCAGTTCAGTAAACTGTCAGAGATGTGTGCTCGTGTCACAAACCTTAATCATTAAGGGACATAGGTTAGGTATGACCTTCCATCCTGAACAGGGCAATATCTTTTTCTTTGGACTAGGCCATTCTTTAGGTAAAGGCTTGCTGCAGCTGCCTTAAGATGAGTGGTACTTTCTGAACAGTCAGAGGTTTAATTTGATTGCTGTTTAATGAAAAGTTATACACATCTTATTCTGTGTCTTTCTTTCCCTTATCTTTTGTACAGCCCAGTTTCAAAAGAAGAACTTATCTCTATCCCTGAATATTCACCCATGAATGAACTCATGCCAGGTGTTTCTTTGGACCAAAATGGGACAAGTAATGCCAAGGCTCTTGAAGACCTCTTGGATTTCACAGGCCAAGCTACCTACTCCAAGATGTCTAGTGATACCCTTAGCCTAGATGACTGTAACAAGAACTTGATTGAGGGATTTAACAGCCCAGGACAGGAAAATACACTTAATTCTATCTGTTGACAGCCTCACTTTTCAGCAGAACAGATACAGGTACAGTACTGTGATAAACATCTTAGGTATGATAATTTGGTGTGATTACATACAAGCTTCCCAGAAAATTACAGCAGTTGTACACAGCAGCATGGAGAGAGAAAGAAAGCTGTTCTCCTAGGTATTTAAATTCATCATAGTCTTTGATATTTGCAGCTGTCTATAAATTGGTGTCATATGCAGACTGATTGTATCATAGCAACCACAAGTATCTGGTAAATGGAAACATTTCCTTTATGCATCCAGAATTTCTTCATTAATACAATACCTTTCCTGTGTATCTTTGGAGCCTATTTGCATGAGGAGAACAGTTAAAAGTGGGGCCAGTCTAGGCTGTGGTAGTTATTGCTGCTTTTTACTCTTTTCTGCTGCTATAAAACAGTGTAGAATCACATACCCTGAAAACCCAGCATAGTAAAAGACCATAGTAGGCTTCAATGACAGTTTCAAAGTACAAAGCCATAGTCAGGTTTTTTGGAAGAGTATATTCTAAATTACAAAACTGAGGTCGCCTAACTTGTGTAGCTGACTTGATATTCTTCTCTCTTTTTAATTGACAGAGGTTATGATTTCTGGAGGATATATATCCCTGTGATGCTACTGGCAGTAAAACATGAGCTTGTCACTTGAAAAAGCTTCTGCAGTCCTTGAACACTGGATTTCAAATAACCAGAGCTGAATATAACTTGTCTTCCCAGGGAATATGTGGAATAACTGGCTGCCTTTGGTAGAAACCAATAATCTAGAGCCTTGATGGTTGCAGGGAAGACAGAGCGTGCATTAGAATTTGAGCTTTAGCTGCTAATAAAGCACTTATTTCTTTTCCTAATTTAAAATTCATCTCAACACTTCACTGTGATTTTTACCTGTGCATTTTATTTTTAAATAATTCTTTCCTGAGCTTGATCATACATCCATTTAGACATCTTTTTCTTGTAAATAATGACAGGTTTTGCCCACAGTGCATTGAAACAAAATAATATACTGTACTTTAGTTTTGTGCCTATCTTTTTTTGTCTTTAATAAGGAGTTATTGGCAACTTTTATGAGGTGTGTAATTCAAAACTGTAGCTGAAAAGGCTTGAAAAACATATAGCTGCTGGAATCAAAAGAGCCTTCTTATTGATTGTGGAGTGTGGGAACTATCCCCTTATGATTATGTTGACACTGTTAGTCACTAGTGGCACTTACTGGTTAATATTAGTCTGGGAGCAACTATCAACTGTGTTTAAAAACATATTTGTGTAACACCTGTAAGCAAAGTAGCAAAATGCCAAGTGTAACCCCTTAATATATATGTAGTATAGCTGTAGTAGATCCGAGTGAGTGATCAGGAGGGTGAGGTAACATGTTAACCTTTGAAGATGCAGACATTTTATTGTTACCAGCAGGCTTTCTATCACACAGAGAAGTATTTTGTCTCCCTGTAGGCTCAATAAAATTTGAGGGATTTGGTCAGCAGCAAAACAATAAGTGAATGTCAGAAACTCAAAGGCCAAGACACATGCAGGGAACACTGGGGGCCCTTAACGTTTTGTAAACATCTGCATGGAGCAGTCCACACATCAAGATGTACCAGGCTGGGACGTCATGTGCCATACAGCATTACCTTTATTTCTGTTGGTGAACCTTTATGCTAGATCAGGTGCTGCTTTGAGGACATTTTGTCCAGTCCCTTATAGAATAAATTACAAATACAACTCTCTTTGGACACTAACACAGAAGATGTGAAAACTTGGGGGGAGGGAGTATTTAGCTTTTTTTTTTTTCCCACGTGTAAGAGTTCACAGCATAGATTGAGCTCAGCTGTAGCACCATTCTTGTGCTCTTAAAAGTCAGCAATGGGAAAGTAACCAGTGACATGATACTCAATGCCTAAAAAAAGATACCTACAATAACCCAGCTATATTTATGTTAGTGTACTTCAAAGAAATACTTTCTTTTGACTGTGCAGTAAGCTGTAGCATGGTACTGTGTCTTCCAAATTAGTCCTTCATCTATTTCCTAAATAATAAACAAACAGAAACAGTTTGTTTTGCTGTAATACGTTGTGTTTGACAAACGTCATATTTTATTATGGTGTCATTGTAAAACCTGTAGATTCTGTATTTGCATGACCTGTATAGCATGTATAAAGGTGAAATACATTTTCATTTATGAATCTGACTTGTTTCTTAGTGCTTTTTATTCCCACAACAATATGACTGATTTAAAAATATATGTGTGTTAATTTGTTCTGAGGTGTTTTCTGAAGGAGGGTGTAATATTGAATGAAGGAGTGGTGGTCAAAACCTCAGAATATTTCACCATTGTTCCCATTGCCATATACTCATTGCTTTCTGAGGTCCTGCCTATACACTGAGGAAATGCAGGCTGGTGGCCACAGAGCCTTAAGGTGTAGACTCCAAATTGGGGCATCCAGAGGGCTGGTGACAGTATATGGGCCAGTTTGCAGCCTCAGCCCCTGCTCTCTGGCAAAGAAGATAAGCAAAAGAAAATTTGGGAGCTGTGGTAAGTAGATATTTTTCTGTTTAGTGTGCAAGAGCTGTTCTGTAAGAGTACCCGTGACATAAACACTGAACTTCTCTTCAAGGTACATGCACACACTGATGCTTGGAAAGGGACTGGCCTGGAGCTGCTGTTAGTTTTCTAGTGAAATGCTGAGGGGACATTTTTTAAATATATATTTTTAAAATCATCACTTCAGTCCAAATTGCAAATGAGAGAATCTAATTTTATTATGAATTATATTAATACTTTCAATGGTGGCAGTTAATTTCATTTGTATTGACTCCTGAAATATTCATGTTACTTGTCCACTCAATTATTTACTAAGATTGAAGGAAGAAAGATGAGTATTTGTGAAGAAAGATATTGCATATTTACTTTTATATATGCTTTCAAATGTAACTTTTCAAATTTGGCTGAATATATAGAGCAGGTATTGTCAGCTGAGGGGTTAAATAACTTCTTTTTGCTTTCAATGATGTAACTTCTTCATACCAGCACCATCACAGTATTTGCTGCTGTGATTCCAGACTCTGCAGTGAGCTTTACTTTGAATCTGTCAGTGGTCCTGCAACTGCAGTGGAGGATAACTATTGATTCACATAAGTCCTTGATAGAGCTTTTCTGCTGTTATTTAATATAACTATTTGTAAGTTTCTAATACATAAATAAATAACACCTGTGAGGTAATTGAGCATCACAATAGCTTTCTGATGAGGTCAGCACTTTTCATGGTGTTGCCCTGGGAAAGGGCAAAGCTTGACTCGGATCACAGCAAAGACTCTGAACAGACCTCTTGTCTCCACAGGGAGTTAATTTCAAAACAAAATTACATCAATGAGGGGTGGATCTGGACCCCCAGACTGCATTTTCATCTAGTGATGAACAGCTAGAAGCAGAGGGAATCATCCTCTCTCCTTCAGTTGTACAAATGAGATGTGTGCAGAAAGCTTCAGAAATAGCACAGATTGCTGCGCTGGTTGGCAGGGTGGGGATATTCCCTCTGCCACCTCTCATAAAGAGAGCAGCACTTTGCCCTGCTTCCCAGCCCACCTCCAGTCCCAGCTTGGCAACATCTACAGCTCAGGTGCCCCTGTGACCACCCTGCTCCTGTTCTGGCATTGCCAGTGTGGCAGTGCAGCTCTTGTACTGCCCATGGTGGCACAGTGGCCTTCAGCATGGATCACGCTGGTTGGAGAAGCCTGAGATCCCAGGATAACTGGGCTTCAGTGCTGTACAGCAGCCTGGAAACCCTAGAAACCCATCCTTCCCATTAAGGTTTAAACTGTATTAAACTGTAGATATTTCAATATTCAGGAGCTGAAATCTAGACACTGAGGTTTATATCTTGTTTTTGCTAAGCCTGGCCTGTATTCTGCACAAGACTGTCCTGTAAGCAGCACAAATGAATCAGTGGTAATATGCTGCTCCTTTCCCTGATTTAGTGACCTTGTGAGACTTCTTCCTTACTTCTCTCTTCTCCCACCCTGTTCAAGAAAAAGGTAGAAACTAACAAAAGTCTCTTCATTTGCTTTCATTTCAGGATAATGTTGTTCAGGCTGTTGGTTGTCTCCAAAACCAGTGTGGACAGTGGTGGTTCACCTGTGCTGCCACTGCGTATGGGTGCACAAATAGACCTAAATGGTAGTTACCTTACACTGGGGATGTTGGTTTTCAGTTTCAGTATTAAATTCTGAAAAATGTATTATTACTGCTGAGCCACTATGCTAAGATCTGGAAAATATATTGTGTATTATGACTGAATGCAATTTTCTCTGGATTTTCTTTTTAGTCTTTAGGAAAGCAGGTTTTAAATTCAATCTCTCCAGAATACATACACTTAAAAATATTAGAAAACTTAAAATACTCAGATGCATTTTTGTTATTGCTGTTAGTGCAATAATACCAGTCCAGAACACCGTGAGGCAGAATGTTCATTTCTCCCCCACTTTTTTATCCCATCAATCATTTCTCTTATCCTTATGATCTCCTACAGCTGAAGAGTAGGTGAGACTGTTCACTCCAATTTAACATGTCTGTTGAAGCAACATGTGAAGTGGAAAAGTCCTTAAAACAGCAGGCAGAAAGTCTAAGAAAAATTATATTTAAGCTTTTAAAATAATGATGTAAAGTATAAGAAAATGGTTTCTTGATCACCAGAATTTTAGATACTTTTCTTCCCAGTAGCCTTGTCTGCTCTCCAGCTTGTGTATGTTTTATAGCATTTTGACTATTCAAGACTGAGCTTAGTAATGTTTTTAAACTAGTAGGTTTGATGATTACCTGCAATTTTCAGGATCAAAGTAGAGGCTCTGGAAGATAGCATGTTCACTTGGGAGCTTTACAGAAATAGATCTGTATCCTTGCTATGATCAAGTCTTAATGATTTCCAGAGAAAAACCAACTATGATGCAGGAGACATCCAATGAATAGAAGGAGCAATAAGTAATGAACTGCATGCTCTAGGAAGTCCTTGCTCTAAGAATAAGTTTTTTAAATAGTTACATAAATAGCTCAAACCAGCAGCTTTGCATTATCACTTCAATCTTCTTACTGTGCCTACAAGGAATATCTTGAAGTCCATTACAATTGTAGGTGATGTTGTAAAACAATGGACCCAAGGACATAAAATTGCATAACTGAAGAAAAAAATTGTGAGTAAGAGATGTTCAGAATCAGGGAAATTACTCTATCAGTATTTCCTGAAGTTTTTTTTAGATATAATAGCCCTCTCACCAAATTCAGTAAGTAGCACAGTAAGCAGGATCAGGGCAATATCTGTAACCCCATATTAATATGCTTGCACATCCCTTTTCAGAGTAACCTTTCTTTTAAAATACAGATGGCAGTCTTGTCTGAAATATCATTTTTAGCACCTTAAATATGCAAAGCTGTGGGGTTTACACCACCAAATTCTATGGAGTTACTCCTAATTTTCCTGGTGTGAAGTCTCAATCAGGAATAATGTTCACTCCTTTTTTTTTTTTTTTTTTTCTCTTAAACCTCTTATCAGTTCAAATACAGGAATTCAAAAGAATACAAATTCTGGTCATTGCGTGCTGGAATGGGTTTGTTTTTTCAGTTCTTGGACAAAGACTGCCCACACCACAGCTGGCAGACAAACAGAAGTCCGAGGAGTCTTTTCAAAGACTGTTTGTGTGCCAGTAGTGTGTCAGGGACAGCAGTGAAACCCTGCTGGCATGGGCAACAGGTACAGTCCTGGTCAGACATGGCTAAAATTTCCCCAGCTGGAGACTGGGTCAGAAATTCTTCCCATTTGGCAAACAACATTTGTATTTCTAACCTACATTTTTACCAGGTTAATTTATGCTAATGATCTTGGGCCAGTATTGGGCTTTAGGGCAGGTGTCCTGTAGCAAATGAAACTGCTGGTGGATTTAGCAAATAAATGAACTGATGAATGGGTGAAGGTCACAGTCACTGAAGAATGCTAAGGCACTTTGTACGTATTTACTACCACATAATTGCTCTTAAAATTCCTAAGGCAAATCAGTATCAGTCATGCCACTATGTTGTCTCAAGCTGGACATTTTGAAATTTTCTCTCTGCTCAGACTTTCATCCTGCTGTTTTATTGCAGTTTCTTCTTCTGTCATCTTTCCAAGAACTGGCTCTTGTGCAAGCAAGGAATTGCAGCCTGTTTGCACCTCTGCCTTCTTCCTCAAATTCATCATGGCCTCTTGGGTGATAAGCTCAAGGCCTCTGCTTTTAAAATCCTCTTACTGCATTTATGTGATGCACTGGTGTTAGTTCATACACTGAGGTTTTCTTCACTGGTATTTTGCCAAAATCCTACCAAGTTCACACGGACTGTATGCCCAGCAGCAATGGCACATTTTCATGTGTTGTTTCAGGAAAGCCACGATAACCTTATAAATAAAACACAGGCTTTGTTACATCATGAGAGCCCAGACTTGCTGGAGGCTCTCTTTGAAGAGTAATTTAGTGATGCTATCAGAGCTAAGTCATGCAGTTAGTCATCCTCTCAAATTCCTTCAGGTTTTAATTAAACAATTACTTTCCAGCTTTCCTTAGATTTCAAGGCTAAGGAATGTAGGACGTATTTCCTCAATTAAGGAGGGAGTTGTTATCTGCTGCTTTGAGCCTAGACTGAAAAAAGTATAATAGTTCTACAGAAAGCTGTTAAAGAAAGTTCTTACAACTGAATTTGGGGGTTTTTGCTTCATTCCGGAACAAATTCTTCTCTTGTATGCATAAGGTATTACAGATTTGAGATTCCCTTACAAATAACCTCAGGATTCGCCTTAAACCCCAGTGTCTAATTTTTTATAAATTAAGAGAAAGAGCTGATGCTCCTTTGTTGGAGACTTAGAGGTTTAGCTAATTTTGTTCCACTAAATGATAGAAATATTTTTTTTTTATTACTATCATTAGAAGAAGCAAATGACCAACACGTCTGCAAAGAATTAGGCAGCTCACTCTCATTTCACAGCAGGAGACACACTCTGCAGCTTGGTGAAAGCATTTTGATAAAAAAGTGCCTGACTGCATTAAGGGATAGGGATGGGTGAGAGGTGGAAGAAGAAATCATGAATGTGGAACTCCTTCAAAAGCAGAGATCCAAGTTAATGAAGCCATGCAAAACCTAATCAGGAGGCATAGCAAGATAGTGAAGTACAAAAGAAAACATTTCCTTTTAGGTATTATAAGAGGTTGGCTGGTAACCAACCTGATGATTTAACCTTGGTCAGCTGTTCTTGACAGTGGATCAAGATCATCTTGTGGGTGTTGACTCCACCAGGCCCTCTCTCACTGCTCAAAGATGCTTCTTCCCTTTTAACTATCACCATGTACCTGCTCTGTCTGCAGACACCAAAACAAATGGTGCATGACAACCAAGCCTACAACAAGATTTTAATGTCATTTATCTGGTGCATCCCAGTGGAGAGCAGGTGTTCAGCAGCAGCTGCTGTTGTGGTCAGCCTTGGCAGTGCAGGAAAGCCCAAGTGATGCTCCCCAGCACAGCTTGCTCTCTGCCTGCTTCTGTGCCTGACCTTGCTAGCGAACAAAGATATGTTTTATTTCCACTTTTTTTTTTTTTAAATTAGCATAATGTGGGATCAGCAAAGGTCAGTGCCAAGAGTAACATTTTATGTAGAAAATGAAATGCCTCCTTGAAACAACAGATACATAAGATCTGTCTTCTGTCAAGGGTTAGTTCCTGCTTTTGAATTGTAGGTAACTTCCATTCATCATTTCCAGGTATTTAGCATGCAAACCACAGTTGTGCTCTTTCCAAAGGGAATGTTTACTAAATTAAGCATTAAAGGAATATGAAAGTGATTGTCTATTCTAATGATACTTAATTAGAAATAAAACATGGAAATAGATTAAAATAATTAGTCTTAATAAGCAGTAATTGCCAAGTCTTGTGCAACAGAATAGCCTTCCCAATTTAGAGGTGGGGAATAATGATGCTGTGGAGCTACTAATAGATACTAATTTAAATATTAATTTAACTTGTAAAGTATGTGTAAGTTGTTTTTTACTTAGACTACATGGTCCTAACCACAGAGATCCTTGTGTGCTTACTATCCATCAGGATAGTATCCATCCTGCTATCCATCAGAATAAATATATGTTGGATCAAGACCATCTGAGGGAACATCAAGTAAAGAGGTTAATAATGAAATTTGATAATGTATTTAATGCCATGTAGAAGTTTATCCTATGCAGACAGAGGCTGTCTGCACTTAGAGCTCAATGTTTGCTTCAAGTGAGGTGTCTGCTGTGAGTTTCAGTGCAGTGGTAGCTCTCCTACATGCAGAGATAGGCAAGCCACTACCACCAGCAGGGAATAAAACCAAATCTTTTTTACTGTTAGTTCGACTTGATAATGGAAGTGTGGCTGCCTATGCAGTGATTATCCCACATACTGCCATATGTGTCAAACTGGGACTGCACCTTATCTGGCTGAGCCACCCAGGCTGGACCAGGTTTCTTTGGCAAAGTGCAGATCAGTGGCATCTGTCCGCTTCAGTCTCACTTTCTCCATCTAAAGCTCACTGAGCCAGTTCTCATCCTGAACTTCTATTAACAAAAATTCCAGCACAGCAAAGAGGAAGCAAATGTTATTTGGTGCACCTTGCCACTCTAATTGTGTGCCCTCTGGGTCAGTAAATTTTCTGCAGTCCCTTTTAATTGGGAAAATGCTCCAACTAAATTAAAAAAATAATCTTATAATTCTATATGACAATTTCAAAGTGTTTTGGTGAATGCAGGAAATTCTTTTATACAGCAGTCATGTGAGGTTCCTTGCATTTTAGCTAGTCTGCAGAGAACCAAGCAGGATTCTGTAAACAGAGACAGCAAACAGATTGATAGCTGTGACAAGGGATCCCTCAGTCCCACCTACAGCCCCCACGCTTGAGAAGACAGAAAACTGAAGATAATGCACTGCTGAAAGATCAGTCCTGTAAAAGGAGAACAAGAAGATGTCAGCAGCTAAAAGTCCAAAGGACAGCTAAAGGTGGCAGCTCACACTGGTCCTCAGAACACAAGGAAACCGAGACCATCCTTTTGAGAGAGGCCAAGAGTAAGCAACCCTTCTTCTCCACTCCCTATTCAGTGAGTATAACTTCACCCTGTTAGGCCATGGTTTGATGACAGAGTAAATGCAACACTATGGCTCTCAGCTGGATCAAAAATGTCAAGACTCTGTAACATGGAGTGCTGAGTCTGGGGTTTTTTTTGGCTTAATTTTTTTTTTTTTTAATGTTGACAAGGTTAACTTGGTAAGCTTTACACCAGATCAGATAGCGCCTGCCTGTGCTGCTGTAATGATACTGTATCAGATATCACCCATCTTCCTTTAGCTACTGTAAAAATACAAAACCAACGTTGGTTCTGTGCTTGGGCTAAAACAAAATTGTGTGCCTGCATCTGTGGTAAATCAAATTTATATTAATGAGTTGATCTGACAATGCACCAAAGTAGTATTCAATATCCTTGACCGACAACCTTGGATGCCAATGTAATCTAGACAGTATCAGTGTCTCCTTGGTTTTGTGTGATCTATAAATTTCTTTCTGAGTGGTTTTAAGCCATAAGAAGATACTTTGTTTTGAAAGGGTTACAGTATGTTCAGTGTGTGATTCTGCTGTTTATAGCTCCTGGAGGAAAAACTGACACCAAACCTGTTGGGCCTGCTGGCTATCAGGACTGGCAATCAAGGGAATTAATGCATCCCAGCAGCTAAGAGAGCCTTCACACCACTGGCACTGATCTGATCCCAGGCAAGGAGAGTGCTGCCATCCTGTAGTGCATGTTCTGACGGGAACTCCAGGAACCTGCAAAAAGTCTTGGAGAGCGCTACCTGACACCTTGCGAGGCGCCTTGACTCTCACAGCAGCAGCAGCCTGGGACAAGGAGGGAATTGGCTGCCTCACCTGCGGGCTGGGGGCAGCACCATGGTGGGTACAGCTGTGGGGTCAGACCCATCAGGCCTCCGAGAGGCTTCAGTCCAGCCTTTCTTGCCTGACCTACTACAGGGCAGCCAAGACCAGTGAAAGGGCCAGGACTGTGATGCCTCCCCAGCAAACCCAGGTCCTAGGGGCGTGCCCCACTCCGGCCACCCCTGGCCCTGCACAGGAGCTGTCAGCTGCTCCTTGGGCCTGAGTGGCAGTGGGAAGTGCCTCAGAACCACAGAATATTCTGAGCTGGAAGGGACCCAGAAGAATCAAATCCAACTGCTAGCCCCTGCACAGGACAGCCCCAACAACCACACCATGTGCATAAGCATTGTCCAAGTGGTTCTTGGACTCTGTCTGGGTTGGTGCTGTGACCCTGGGGAGCCTGTTCCAGTGCCCAACCACTCTCTGGGTGAAGAACTTTTTCCTGATATCCAACCTAAACCTCCCCTTGACTCAGCTTCATGCCACTCCCTTGAGTGCTGTCACTGGTCACAAGAGTGAAGAGATCAGTGCCTGCCCCTCTACTTCCCCTCATGAGGAAGTTGTAGACTATGATGAGGTTTCCTCTAGGAACAAGCCAAGTGACCTCAGCCACTTCTTAAATAGTTTCTCCTCTAGACCCTTCATCATCTTCGTAGGCCTCCCCTGGACACTCTCTAATTGCCTTATATCTTATACTGTGGCGCCCAAAAGTGCCCCCAGCACTCGAGGTGAGGCACTGCAGATTAGAGCAGGACAATCCTCTCCCTGGGCCGGCTGGCGATGCTGTCCCTGATGCGCCCCTGGACAAGGCTGACCTTCCTGGCTGCCGGTGTCACGGAAGGGCTCTGCTTCCCGCAGGGCACTGCAGCCGAGGGGCTGCTCAGAATTCAACACCCGGGGAGGGCCAGCGCACCCGGTCCTCTCTGCGCTACAGCGACCGGGAACCAGCTGCCGGGGCCGGCGGCGCCCCTGGTAAGGGGCCCCGGTCTGAGAGGGGCGGTCAGGGG
>VZTN01003127.1:103854-137014 GCA_013400515.1 Erpornis zantholeuca | reverse complement strand
CGGGGGAGGTGAGTGGGAGGTGCCGCCCTCGCTCCCCGCTCTGGCCCGGGCCGTGCTAGCCGGTGGCAGCGGAGCTGCGGGGACGCGAGCACGGCGGGGATTGCGCTGCACCCATCCTGGGTCTGCTGACGGCGAGGCAGCCCCGAGCAGCGCAGCCGGACCCGCCTCTCCCCGCGTGTGTGCATGCTTGTACAGACCGTGTGCGCCGTGGTGCGGTACGCGGGGGGCGTCAGGAGGTTTGGGAGGGCCAGAAAAAAGGATAGGGCAGGGGCACACACCCAAGTGGCCGCGGGGCCGTCGGCCGTGCTCTCGAGTCGTGACTGTTCCAGAACAGCCGTGTTGCTGTGAACCCTCTGGGCCAGCAGCACCGCAGAGCTGAGGTTGCCGCTCACTGTTACTGTAAGGACACCTTAGAGGTGAGCAATGCATAAATACCAACAGTCCCTGTTTCCAGTAATTTATATGTTTTCACACCCAGAACCATACCAGTTAAAGTCTTTATAATAACTTAGAATGGTGCAGGTTTTGTGTAGCAGTTGCAGCTTAGTTTCAATGTCTTTGGTTTAGCTTAATATATTTTCCAGATTGAGTCAAGCCCAAAGCAAGATGAATTGGTGCAGATTTGAACAAATCTGTGGGGTTTTTGATACTTCTTTGGGTGGTTTAGTTGATTATGCACATTTTTTCATACCACATCTGACTGGGTGGTAATGTCTTGTAAGGAATTGGTGATAGTCTCCTCACTTGGCTCAACTCCACCTAGGACAGCAACACCTAATTTCTACTGCCATTCTTAAATGCCCTAAGTCACTAATAAAGTTTAGATTCCTGAGTTATAAGGGTGTAAAACAAAGGCTGCTCAAATTGCTGGGAGATTTTAATTACCTGCTCATTTTGTCTGTGGACCTCAAGGAAAAGTGAATCTTCTGTGAAAGTCTTGCTGGGTGTGGATGGCTGGAGCAAAAGCATGGAAGAGGATGCCAGGAAGGGAGAGGAAGAAATATGCAAAAGGCATGGAAGGAGCTTTGGTGAAGGATGTCATGTTGTGGCAGCCTGACCCAGGGCTGGGCAGAAAGGGGCAGAGACTGTCTTCCCCTCTGAGGATTTTTCTAGTTTGTGGGGTTTTATTTGTTTTTAATATTGGCGTTGATGAGGTGAACTGAAATGAATTAACTTCCTTTAGTGACACACCCTGTTATCCTGATAAACAGCTGTCTATCTTGAGTGTCCATGCACTCCTCCACATCTGCCTTCAGCAAAGGAACTGGTATTTCTGCCACTGCTTTTGTAAGAGTCATCAAACCAACTCTCCATGTGCCTGTGCTGGGACAAGATGGGCTTGATTTTAGTGTAGTCTTGGTTTGTGGGTGTTCACTTGTCAGGAGGTAACATAGGCTGGGTTGGTGTTGCAGGCAAGCTGGTGAGGGATGTGGCTGCACACAGTTAGGTTTGCTTTTCCTCTCAGGTGGCAGCAGGTGCTTGCTGTGTGCAGGGAAGGGAGAAAAAAAGCTGGAGTCTTCCAGCAAAGATGCATTTCTCTGGTGTGACTGGGGAAGGCAGCCTGGACTTGCCAGCCTCCCGGCAATGCTGCTCTGCAGCATCGCTGATTCTGAGTAAATAAGGGTCTTTGGTTTTCTGGTGGTTTTGTGACATGAGGGTGAAAAAGAGGTTTCCATCATAGTTTGTATGTTTTGGAGAGCTTTCAGAAGGCAGGAAGTTGTTGTGGGCTGTGACTGGGACTGATATAAGCAGATTTAACATGCTTTTGGTGTCCCCTTAGAAACTGGTTGGCAGATGCGGCTGGGGATGGTGCTGTAACATTTGAAGCTCTGTAGTTAAAGACCTCTAATAGAACACATTATAGAAATGGGTCACTAATATATTTATGGATTGGGCTTTCTTTATGTAAAAAAAGAAGTTTGAGAGTGAAATACCTTATTTATTATGTGATACAGATTTATCCTGCTCAGTCTTTCCAAGCTGGCATTCTAATCTGTTCTTTTGCAAAGGTGAGGCATTGCCTGCTAATTAGTGTAATTAAATGGGTCGGTTTTAAATGAGAACACACTGAAAAGTTATATGCTCAGTTGAGCTACTCAGTTATTTTTATTCCTTTGCTCAAATATGCAGGCACAGGGGAATACTTTCTATGTGTTTCACGCAATTACTTTGAAGTTATTAGGTGGTCCACTAAGAAATTCTGTATGCTTGAGCTAGGCCTGTGCTTTCTGTAGTAGGTCTTCATCCTACTGTGAGTGTGAGAGGAACAATCTTTTTTGTATCTCTGTCTGTCAGCTTGTGTAGCAAACAGAGGAGAGTGATGCCCACGTGCTGCCCCTGCATTGGCACAGTTATCTTGCAGGTGGGGCTGCCTCCTGCCATTGCTGCCCTCTATTCCCAGCTCCTCTGCCACAACTGCCTGGGGAGATGCTGTGGACCAGATCTGGAAATTTCTTAAAAATTGCATGCATGGCATGAAAAATGGAGGGAAAAAAAAAAAAGGATTATCTCCCTGATGATGTTGGTGATGAGGATTTAGGCTGTGAGACTGCAGTGGGCTCAGACCTGCCACAAAATACTGTGGAGATTCAAAACATATTGTTGGAGATGTGGAAGGTGGTCCAAGAGTGATAAAAGCCCAGGAGAAGGGATCTGTAATCATAAAGAGCTGTTGTTGAATATCAGAGAGCTGTGAGAGAATTGAGGGTGGAAATTTGGCTCTCAGTCATTTGCATTGATCTGTTACCTGCTGTGTTGACTAAAAGAGGGAATGGTTTAGAAATCCCTCAGCCAAGTTCCATTTGTCTCCGTTGGGTGCGTGTCCTTGACTTAAACAGCTGTTCTAGCTCATAATTTTCAAAGCTGTCACATGTGTCCTTCCCTGAGGTGGTGAGCCTTGAGATGGGAGTCACCTCCATGTGCTGGCAGAGCTGAGTTGACAGTGGAGATGGTACTGGAGCCTGTCTAGGAAGCATTGACTACAGGAATCCTGTTGCAGGTTCAAAAGCATTGAGACTGGTATGCTGGGAGATGTTTCTCTGCTTTTATACTTTTTCCTGAGCATTTGGTGTTGGAGGTGATAAGACTTGCCTTGAAGATGAATGGGCAAGAACATGCCAGGCTTATGTTCTTCTTGGATGGTGGCTGGAGTGGGCACTGCATGGGACAGCCTTTGAATCAGCTCTTGTAACCTACACAGGGGAGAAGTTGCCAATTCTATACTTTTCATTTAACAGTGGTGTAAATTACTTTCTGTATTGCAGACTTAACAAAAAAAAAAAAAAAAAGAAAGAACCTGAAGTGTGGATTGCAGCTGAGCTTTTAATTTGATTGTATTTCAGTCAAATACTTGGTTGTCCTGGTATTGAGAGTCTCAGTTCCTGGTTTTTCTTTCTTGACAGACATTGCAGCAATACAGACTTTGGCATTCCTCTTGCAGCTTCCAATTGATCCCTGCCTAGGAGGCAGTCAGTGAAAAGCTTGGAGCTGCTCCTTATCTTTTTTGAGCAAAGTGAGAGAGAATAGTGATGTGGGAAGTATTTACAGCAAGAGTCAGTGTCAGTCAGCTGTGGGACCCAGCCTATGAGACACCTGCTTATCCCTCTCTCCTTGAAAGGGTTTGCTGTGGTGGTCAGGCAATCCCTCAGAAGGGTGGGGAATGACATCTGCATTCACCATAGGTGAAAGGCACTGGAGAGCAGCCCCCCGGTGATGAGCACTGTTAGTATTGATTTGCCCTTTGTGAGTCCTGAATAGGGTTTCTTCCATGATCTGTTGGAGGGCACCAAAAAGGCATGTAAAGCAGTCCACACATTTATAGTCTGTTCCAGGAGAGTTAACTGCTTCTACTCAGTCTGTGCTATTACCTGCAGGGTTTAGCTGTTTGGGGCTTGCTGATTTTGGGCTCTTTGCATTAGAAAGAGCTCCAGCTCCCTTCTGTGCAGCTAGATGATTGCAGTCATTTTTGATTTCTTATTTCATGTTGGAGAAAGTCAAGCAGATTGTTGATTGTTCTGTTCAGGAGAGCAAGTTGTTAAAAATATATAGCCTTTCTGAAAGAACATGTGTTCAAGTTGGCACATCCCATACAATTTCTGGTCATTTTTGAATTACTTGTCTGAAGGTACTCCTTTCAGGATTATAAAAGAATTTTGTACTTGTCAAAACACTAATATCCTAAGGGTGGAATCAAAGGAGAACTGGTAGCAGGCTTGAGGCCATTTTCCCAAGAGGGAAGTTGTCTGATTCCAGTTCCAAAAGTCAAGGGAAAGAAAATAAAGTGTGGGATTCCCATTAATATTTAAAAACTATCTAAGCACAGTTACTGATAACTCTTCCAATGAGTCACTTATTGTTGTAACATAACAAACACAAGCAGCACTCTGAACCTAATAATGCTGCTTAGTTAAAAAAAATAGTTCTTTATGTTTTCATAATGACAGCGTCTCACAAAGTACAGCAGAAGGTCTTGGAGAAGTTCCGAGCCCAGAGCAGCCAGGTCCTGGCACCTCTGTGCCATCACGACCTGGCTTTTTAGAAGCACCTGGATGGCTGACTTGCAAACTGTAGGGCCTTCACTTGATTCAAATAATTCTGCTACAGACAGGCTTGGTACCTGATGCCATCCTACAAAAAGCCAGCTTTTGGTATGGAACCATATTGCTCGTTTAGTTGAGGTGACTTAAACCTGGATTTAGCAATGTTTACAAATTCTGTATAGATTAATTTGCCATTCTGGTGTTACACTGGGAATCTTGACGGGGGCAGGGGGAAGAGTGTCTGCTGCCTATATGTGGTGTGTTTCTCCGTGAGGAAATCGCAATGCGTGGGTCATTTTTTAGGAGGTGCGTTGAAACAAATGAGCACTTCTTTCCACTAAACAAAAGGAATGTCATCATTGGAAATTACAGCAGTCCTCCTTATCCTAAGGCAAGATCTAGGATGTGCTGTCACAGTCTTTCTCACGCTTTCAGGTATGATTGTTTAGCCAGTCTCAGAAGGAATAAGGAATTGGTCGTTTTGTATGCTCAGTTTCTAGCTTTATCAGTCTGGCAGATCAAGTTCTGTACAGGTGGTTGGGTGGAGTTTAATGGTACTTTTGTCTTTTTGGTGTTTACATACTCACTTGAAAATTAGGAATAAGGTTTGGAACTGAAGGGAAAGTAGGAAGAAAGAATTTGATCAGCACATAAAACAGTGTCACTTCTAAAAGTTTACCAGAAGAGATGGTAGTAGTGAGTCTTTGAAGCTTCTGGGGCATGCACCACATTTTGAAGTGTGTTACCCAGGGAGTGTGGGGTTTTTTGTTTGTTTTTGAAATACTGTTTTGTAAGGTGTGTTTTAATGGGTGAAAAATAGGAAACTATTTTGATCACAATATTACTTTTCTTTGAAAAATAATGAATACTGGCATTGGAGCATCATATCTAACTTTGGCTAGTATGACCTTCAAGTAAGCAAAGAGCCTGAAGTTATTTCATGTTATGCAGTCCTCAGATATATGCCTTTAGGATATAAGAGGAAGTGGTAACTTCATATTTGAGAGTTCAAAGAACAAATACTTTATCTTGTCCTTGGGCTACTTTGGGGTTGGGTTTTTTTTGCTTCACTATCCCTTGCAACAATTGCAACATTGTGCTTTGTTACGTGAAAAGATTGATTGTGGCACAAAAAAAAAGTTATAGAGGTTTTTCTTCAGAACTAAGCTATTGCTACATCTTGCAAATAAATGTCTGGTTAGCTTATGGTGCAACTTTATGAGCAGTTTCTGGTATAGGAGGTGGCTTGTCTAATGTCTGCCTGTGGGGTAGGCTGCAGAAGTATGCAGCATTCTTCTCTTAAGATACTACGGTTTTAGCCATGAGATAATCACACCAAAAAAGTCAAATATAGCAAGGAGTGATACTTTAAGCAACCAGTGTGATTGGGGGGTGTGAGGCACTGGGTCAGGCATTTGGGTGCACACTACTTCAGGTAGTGCCTTTTCTCCCTTTTCAATTTCAGTTCATCAGGTAAAAGATTTAGTTAAAGAAATTATTTGAGCACTGGGAGTGTCAAAAAGGCCATACTTTGCTAGCTCAGGCTAGTTTTCTGTCTCTCTGAGTGTCTGAGCAAATAATTACGGAAAATACCATAGCGTATGTAGAGTGGTATTGACCTGGGCACATTCTTTCAGTTTCAAGTGGTTGGTTGTTTATTAACTTTAGAGCTGTTGATAGATCTAGTTTTGCATCTATATTTCTGGCCTTTAAAGCATTTTGCAATTAAGAACTGTAGGCATGGGTATGTGGTCCAAACTTCAGTTTTTAGCTAGTTACCCAATAATTTCATTCTGCTTTAATCCTTTGTGTTTGCTAAATAGTGAATAATCATTTTGTTCCTATTCACCAGTCACATTACTAGTGAGTTTGTATATACTTTCATCACTTTTTTTCTCCAAGTTCTTAGGGTTTTTTTCGTATTCCCAGAGCTACCTTCAGGAGTCAGGAGCAGCACTTTTTCATAGTGCATCAATTGTATATTTAGTGTGTGTCTAGTTAGTAGGTTATTAGCAGGTGAAGTAGAACAATAAAAGGTGATCTTTTGTACCTGGTTTGATTTGGATGGAGTATGTGATAACCTAGCAGTTAAGATTTGATGGAATAGTTAAAGCTTACAAGAAGTCTGCAACCATGTAAAAATTTTGGTGTATATTACAAATTTGAACTTCATAACTCAATGCAAAAGCATTTTCCTTTATAAACTTTATTTTTAAAGCTGTCTGTTTCTCTGCTCTCTATCATCTCCAGCATTCAACATATACCAACAATTACACCATTTTTTTCATTGCTACAGCTTGCTTGTGAGTTTATTAGCATTTAACAGCAGGTTGAACAGACATTATAAAATGGAGACAAAAATGGAACAATGATCAAATATTTAAATCTATAAAGAAAATATGCTGCGTTTTAAGATTAGCAAGTAGAGGGAAAAAAAGGTTGCTTGCCTTAAAATTGGTATTAGAGATTTACCTTTTAAGTAAAACGTCCTAAAAATACACCTCACCCCAGCATTGAAGCTTCTGATACTACACTTGTTAAAAAAACTTCCTGTTGCAATTTGTAATCAGAGTAGTAAATGATATAATTTTTACAGCTTCAAGAAACTCATAAACGCGTGAGAGAAGATGACAAGATCTAGATCAAGATCACCACGATGGAAACCAAGGTAAATATCTACACCTTGTGTTCTGCAATGTAGCTCTGTGCGTAAGAATTTATAACCAAAAACTTGCTTTAAAGAAAGAAAATTGTGTGCAGAATTGCAATTTGTAAAATGTGTTTTGTAGTCTATAGTTTATTGTACAAGCTGAACACCTGTAATTTTTTTCCAGCTTGTGATTTTATTACAATTTCTCTTAAGCTGGAAGTGTTCAGTTTTTGCAGTCTGCCAAGAACCCTGTTCGCCTTTCATGTTCTGGGATTTACAACTACCTTAAGCACAAAATCCAAGCTCCAAGCTAGTTAAGGGTATTTTTACCCAAGCACCACCCTGTGCACTTAATGTCTGTAACTCCCTTCTGTTTTGCTTCTTCAGCCACAGGGAGGAACTGGTAAAAAACCCCCTTACTTTTGTGGTTTTTAAAAAAACTTCCTAGTTCAAACACCTTGGACTTTCTGAGGTCTGGGCCTGGTTTGTAAACTGATCTTTAGCACAGTTAGACATGCCTTGCAGCATAACACGGGCTGAAAACATGTGGAAACTTGGGAGTTGTTGCCCTTCTCCTTGGACATTAGCCTAGTAGCACATGTCTTTGACATTTGTCACCAGAATATCATCCAGCTTACTTCATCCTGTGAGTTACCTGCCTCATATTTTAAGACTTGCAGTGCAAATTTGAGGTGCTAAAACCAGGAGGGTGGAATACAATGTCAAGCTTTTGAAAACGTGAAATTACTTTTCTGCTTGGGTATCTCTTTGAAACAGACTGAGTTGTGATGACCAAGACCAAGGGAGTTTGGATAACCCAGAAAAATGTGGAGGTTTTATTGTTTCTTTCTTTTGTCTTTAAAAAGAGGAGTCTTACCCATGTCCATGCTAGATTGGTAGCTGTGAATATCATTTGAGTAAGGGCAGCCCAGCTCTCATTAAAATGCAAGCCCTAACCAGACCAGTGTGGAATGGCAGCCGTGATGTGGGTGCTATTGGAAGTCAGCCATTATGGTTTTAGGAACATCTGTGGTTCTGAGTTTGAATTCATTTGCAAAAATGGAGTAAATAGTTGTGCCAAACTGTTCATTTGCAATACATGCAGCACAGAGGAAGTGGCTTGACTAATTTCAACTTACATTTTTTGATGTTTTTTATTAAAGGGCATGTTAAGAGTGTGCATTTTATTCTTGAATACAAGCAGAGTTGTTATGTCTAGGATTACCTTCTGGTTTTTTTTAGTGGCCTGTGCTATTTTATCTTTANGTTTTTGTAACTGCAGGTGAAAATGCAAAGCTGAGTGATGCAATTGAATCTTTAATTGCAAAAGCTGCAGTAAGTGTGGAAGTGCATGTGTTCACATGTGTGAACATACATACAATTAACCAAAAGGCCAAAGCATCTTTCTCAAATTTGTTTTTTTCTGCAGGAAAAAGCCTACCTCTATGACAATTTAAATATATTTTGTAATGTTTTCTGTCTTTCAGTTTTTAAGGTTATTTTGGTGTGCAAAGCAAACCTGAAACAGCATTTTTCCTCCCTTTTAAAATTTCTTTATATACAGTTTTTCCTTCCCTTTTTTCTCTTGGCACTGAAAAAGATAGATAGGGAATGCTTGAGAAGTGTGAAAATATGTATAACAGTTGTTTTCAACGTAGTGGAAACTTCATGTATATGACATTATTTTTAGTTTTAAATGAAAAACTTCAGAGAGACAAAAATGATTGACTTACTACAATGTCAAATGGGTATTTTTACGATGAAAACTTTCAACAGAGTAAAAGGAAGCCTAGTACTGTAGCCAGGAAAATGACACTTTGATATGTCAGTGTTAATTTTTTTACAAGCTGATTAAAATTGTGTACTAAACCTTACTTCCTTAGGAAATAGATGTTCTCAATACAAAACTGATTCAATTTTATGGGACTACTCAAAGTGGGTTTTTTTTGCTTTAGGTCCTTATCTCCAGCTTTTAGGAGCCCAGAGCACCATAGGCAGAGGCATGCTCATATTGATTATGACTGTGAATATAAAAGCTTTCGTAAGGACCCAAAAAAGTCTATGCCTTGGAGAATAGAAGATGAAAAATATGGACAAAGCAATTCCAGGTTTGCACCTCATGGAAATAACCACCAGAGAATATATGAACGTAGGTCACCTTCACCAAACCTGAAAAGAATTCCCATGGAAGATGCTTACAGTCATAAGCCCTACAGAACACATTCATCTGAAAGGACTGAAAGCAATAGGAGATGCCAGTTACCACCAAAATACTCAGAAATACCTTATAAAGAGCATGATCGTCCGTTTTACCAGCACAAAATGGAGGACAGATACATGTTTGATCACTACAAAGTCACTGGAAATGAAAAAGGAATGAAACCTTTTCATAGACCATTAGGGGCTTCATGCAAACTTGAAAGAAAATGGCATGAAGATGATTTGAGGCACCAGAGGTTACATGAAGAGAAGTATGGTCAGTCTCCCAGAAGAGTTTCTGATGAATTTACGACAAGGAGCTCTTTACAGAAGAGGTATAGGAATAAAATAATTAAACCCTGGGTATTGTGGTGTAAAGCCTCAAGTGAAAGTCTGTTTTCATTATAGTTGAAGATATCCACCTTGAAACACGTTGGCCACTTTGTAGTTTAATTATGGGCGACTGGTAGTAGTGAAGTATTTGTCTTTTAAGTAAATCATATTGCTGGCTAGAGTATGAAAGGATAATATTTCCCTCTTAAGAGCCCCTGCACATCTGTACCTTGGCGCGAGGGATTATGGGTTAACTTGCCACGCATTCTGCTGTCCAACATTCTGCACATATAAGTTCTCGCTTTCTTCTCTAGTGCAAGTGTAAATTGCTTTATGTCAACACAGGTATCCTGAAGATCACGATTACAGAGAATATGGGCACACGTCTAAAAGGGGTAAGGAAGTGGAGAGGTATGACGGTGGAGAAGTAGCAAGAAATTCCAAGTGGAAGCAAGAACGTTCTTTTCCACCCTGCCAAGAAAAGGAGGAGCAAAGATATCCGGGTGCCCAGTCCCACCGGTCGGCTGAGAAGGAGTACTTGGGGGGGTCTGTCACAAAGATAGCCTATGAGTACAGTCACAAACGGCGCAGGCATCTGGATGGGGAAAAGCCTTTTCCAGACGACAGAGCTCAGAAGTATGGGAAGCAGGAAGAGCAGAAGTACAGCTCTTCTAAGGGTGCCCGGAACAGCAAAGAGTTAGATTACTTTAGTGGTGGAAGAGCGAGACGGACTGAAGAGCGGCACGGGGAAGATCCTGTTAAATACAGTTCAAAGAAGGGCTGCAACGCTTGTGTTAACTCTTCCAAAACGGATGTTGAGCTGAGATCTTTTAAAAACAAACTTAATGAAAGAGTAAGGAAAGACGGCGAATTGAGGAAAAACGTAGATTCCTCCAATAGCCAGCGTGACTCAAGTCATACTGTCTCAGATGTGAAAATGTCAGATGCCAGCTGTATGAGAGAACATCTCACAGTCAAAGTGGATATGAAGAAAATGGTGACCAAGTGCAGGTATTGGTTTTCCTTCACCTCTGCTTTCTTCCTGTCTCTTTACAGTTTATGAATATTGCAGAGGAAGCATGGTTCCTTTAAGAGGTAACCAGGACAAACTATGATTATACCTTTTTAGTTTTATTTCTTTTAACATGGTAACTTCCCTGTCTAGGCAAGTTAACTGTTAAACCTTTATTAAAACAAACAAATAAAACCAACCAACAAAAACCAATGTTTTACGGAGGTGTTGGAAGAGGAAAGAGCAGATATGCCTGATACAAACCTGTAATTAAAAGTTGGTTATGATAAGTAAATGTGTTATTTTTATTTTAAAAAAACCAACCAAACAAAAATCGGAACCCCAAATGCAGAAAAGTCCTGTGCTTTCATCTGAAATACAATGGCATTTTTTTAAACCGTCTTCCCTTCTTTTTTCTAAAAATCAGCTAACCTTTAAATGCATAAATCTCAAGCACATATTCAGATGTTCAAGATCTCAAGTTCAGTAAAACTGCCAAAAATAAGAGATCTCAGAGTTGTTTGTTATAACAAGGGGGCAACCTGTTGAGGCATCAGAACTGAAAAGCAGTAGAGTCTGCTTACATCTATCTTCTGTGTAGTACTTGTGTTTGCATTTAGCACTCCCAGTGCTGGCTGCAATGGAAGAAAAAGTGACAGTACTATGAAACTTCAGATGATAAACACATGGTAGAGAGTAAGCAGGTTGGTTTTGATAGCTCCTTGCAGGGTTTTCTGGTTTGTTGTCTTGCTGTTGCAGGCCAGGAGATCTTATGTTGGTAGTAATTGCTTTTGGAAGAGATTACCTGCTTTTCCAAAATGATCAGCCTTAATTTTAAAGATATTTTGCCTCTTGTTCCAAATAAAACATCTATATCAATTTTTTTCTCTTTGGACTATTTCAAAAAAATGAAATAGAAGGGAGAGTTACAAAGACAAGGTACTGCGTGTAAGGGGCTGATACTAAAGACTGAGGAAAGGGAGGTGGAGTAATGCCCGCTCCCACCATTGGCCTATGACAAGGATTTGACTTCCTCAATGATAATGTAATGAAAATTGTTGGGTTTTGTTGCAAACCTACAGGATGATTCCTCTATCTAGTAGCTTCTTGCTGCTGTTTTTGAAGGTCATGCACAATGGACATGGTCATTGTTTGCAGACCAAAGAAACTACTACATTGTTTACAGCTAGTTTTATGTCTGGACAGTTTGCTCCTGCAGCCAAAAGTGCTAAATGTTTTATCTTTTCAAAGATAAGAACAGTAATTTTACAGAAGCTGATGCCTCGGAATATTCATGCTGCTTGCTTTAGGTGTTTAAGAAACACCCAACTTGAAATGACTCTGCTAAGAAGAATAGTTTCTTTATAAACCTGGGGAGCAGGTAGAAAATTCAAATATCTAAACCTTGAGGTTGCTTGGATTCCTTCTTGCATGAATTTATTTCCAGTTTGCTAGGGAGAATAGATGATTTATGGCATCTGCTAGAGGCTACTTCTGATATAATTTTTGCGTGGCATTCTAGTCTTGTATGCTTCTAATACAAGATGGCCAGGCACATAATCACTTTGCAGAATGAACAATTAAAAGTCGTTATCCTAAAAGCTTTTACATGAGCTCTTAGAGTCCTTAATTTATCTTTTAGAATTACAAGCATTTTCCTTGCAACAAGAACAGTAGGGTTGTTGAAGTGTTGGCTTTCTTGTCAAAATAGTTTTTGAGCAGCAGTGCAACCATTTGGGGTGTAAACTTATTTAGAATGAGTAAAAATTTACAAAAAGATGGTAAGCACATTCTTAAGTTCACACACTGCTACTGAAGCAGTTTCACTGCTGTTTCACTAGGCTGAAGTGATGATTCAGTTCCTAAAGATGTGAGACTTTTTTTTTATCTCTGAACTATTCTTGAAAATTGCCTGGTAGGTCCTTATAAACAAGACACAGGCATAACTGCCTTTCAGAATTATTCTAAAGAAGTCCATCAGGATCTTCATTTTATCTAGATTTGAATTTGATCATCTAGTTGAATTAAATTTAAAATCCACAAATTTTGTATTGCATGCTTCACAGAAACCAAGATTCCTTAGAGTGAAATCTTCTCTTTATATTTTATTATAGATTTTCTTCCTTATGGCCTTATTAGGTTTTTAATTTTAAAAAGACACAAAATGAGATTTTTGGCTTTTAATCCCATTTATTCCCAAAACAAACTTCTTAATTTACTGTTTTGTTCTACTTGTCTATTTCAAGTTTTCAGATTTAGATATTTGCTTTAAAATAAACTATAATTTTTTTATTCTAGGACTGCTTCTAGTCACACTACAGAGAGACAGATGTCCCATGATCTGGTTGCTGTTGGCAGAAAAAAAGAAAATTTTCATCCGGTGTTTGAGCACATGGAATCTGTAACACAAAATGTTGACAATGACCCATCAAGAGAATTTACTCAGGAAATAATCACAATTATTCATCATGTTAAAGGTGGTTGTAATATTTGTGTAATATGTGTTTATATATATATGATTTCTAAACCCAAAGCTAATGGTTTAGATATGATGTCCTGGTAAATCTCAGATGTTTCCCATTGGCTTCATTTGTGTCTTGCCTTCCGTTTGTAGTGTTTAAAGAAAATGTATGTTGAGGATTTAAAGTAGTTGGGTGGAGGATGACTGCAAGAAGGTCTCAGCCCATAACTGAGGCATTATTGTGGAGATGAAAAAGTGATTTTATGCTAGTACATGATAGTAACTTGCTTGTTTAGGAAACATGACAGGAGAAAAGGAACTTTGCTGTAATCACAGCTCTCTAGTTATATATAGTTCCTTTAAATTTTCAGTTTGGTGTTTAGGCAGCTGCATCATGTTCAGTGTTGAACTCCATAGATTCTAGTAATTTGAGTACTACCATCGTAGAGCTGATGATTGAGTTGAATCTTGTCAAATAAGGTTGTCTGAGTTGGTCTGGCATAATCTTTCATTTGTGAATATTAAACTGCAAGTGGAAATAGTTTGAAATTTCATTTCAGTAAAGTTCTCATGGTATCCTTAAGAGTTAATCTTTTAAAAGATAGATTTTTCCCACTGTGCATTTCAAAAACTACAAATAACATTCTTATATTTAATATCTCTTCACAGCAAATTATTTTGCATCTTCTGACATAACTCTACATGAACGGTTCTCAAAAATTCAGGATAAATCAAGTGCAAATACAAATGAAGTTAAAATACATTTGGATCCAGAAATTCACAGGTAATTATTGAACTTTTTGTGTTAATTTATTTGCATTAGAGTGGGTAATTAATATTCAGTAAACTTTACACATTGTGAAATTTTTATTTATTATTTTTATCTGCCTGTATCTTTAAGACATTCTGTAGCCTGGTCAAGAATGCTTCTGCTTTTATAGCGATGGCATTTGTTTTTATGCTGTATTTTTGTGTTCCAGGAGGATTGACATGTCTCTAGCAGAACTTCAGAACAAACGAACTGTGCCATCTGAATCTCCCCAGGTATCTTGATTGCTTAACTTTTGGCAAGCAGTAAGTTAAAATATTATAGATGTAAGCAATGTTTTGCCCTTGCTGTTAGTACATAATTTTTACATGCAGTGAGGACTACCAGTAATTCTGAGTATTTTGAAAAAAATGTGCACCTGAGCATGTTTACAGATACCATAGTGATGCAAGAGTACTGTGTTCACTTGGAGGAGTAAAATGCAGATGTGTTCTCCAGAGCAGCTGGAGTGTGGTGGTTCCTGCTGCCTGAACCCCTGTCTGTTTTTAAATTATGTAAATACTGAGTTGGTGACTGATACATGGTTCTTGCTTTTCCTCTGAGATTACAAAAAGCTTTGATGTTTCTTCTACCCTAATGTTACAATGACTCAAAATCCACATAGTTCCTCAGAATGTTATTTTATCCCATGCTTTCATCTGGGGTCATAAGATTTTCTGTCTTCCCCTTTCACGCTCTGCTTCCTATGATTTAGTTACCATTCCTTTTGTATAGTACAGGTACGTGGAGATTCTGCTTGATTAAGGATGGCAGAACTTCTGAAGATTTACTGAAACTTATATGAATATTCATGCCTTGGCAACTCCATGCAGAATTCCAGTGGTCTGTTCATTGTTGTTTGGAAACTTGTAAAAAGGCAGATGTTACGAGATAGGACCACTTGTTATTTCTTTAGACGTTGGATCCTTGGGTTGATGTGAGCCTGTCCTGTGTGCAGACAGCTAAGCTATGTTAACAATGTACAGGGTGCTGCCCCAAAGGACAGAATCAGGTTGGCATTCTGTTCTTACCAGCTAACTTGGCTTCAACCTTTCCTTTTAACTAGAACATTATAAGAGTGTTAGAAGATCCAAATGATCTACGGTATGACATAGAAAGGAGAAGAAAAGAGAGATTGAAGAATGAAGATGAGAGAGTGTTTCATGTAGATGGTGTAACTCCAAGGTAATGAGCAAATAATCTTGTTGGCCCAAGCCTATAGTTCCTTTGTGTGTTCCTTTTGGGACCTTCCACAGTTGCATTCACATTTGTTGTGATTCTTTTTCACAGTTAGGCCTTAAAAGTTTGACTGGGACTGAAATTCAGCAGACATACATTGCAAACTACTCTGGAATGAGATGTTACCTTGAAAGAGGTTAAACTTTAGTGGGTAAAAATGAAAAGTAAGCACAAACTGTAGCACTGAACGAGAAGAGGGGACAAAATGAGTTTGAAAAAGTTTAAGTATTTTTAAACTCCTTGATGGGCCATGTAACAACATTCTGGTATTTTGCAGTTCTGTAAAAGCATTCTAGGATGAATACATTTGCTTTGTTACCCTCCTGGTTTGGTAATAAAATGTGGAATATCAGCAGATAATTGGAAATTGGAGAATTTGAAAACTTAGAGTTTTGGGATAGCATTTTACTGCTATGGGTTCATCCAACAGGTTTGTTAATGGTTTTTGCCCCAGAGGTGTTTTGTAACCTCAGTCATCCTCTTTCACTTTTGATGTTGTGAGGTTGGTTGATTAGAGAGAGGGACTGTTGGTAAAAATGTTGATTATTGAATTTCCAGAGTGCAATTTAATGTATCCACACTGTAGTCATGATTTGCAGATTGTTCTTAGTGTGCTGCTCTTTGTTCATTTTAAAGGCAGTCAGTAATGGCAACTAATGGCAATACACACATTTGGAAAAACAGACTTCTGGAGCTGTAGGAGAAATTTTTTGTATTTGACATTCTTGAAACAAAAAATGGTTAACAAGTGGAGGAAAAAATCCCTGGACTTCCTTCATTTCCCCCAACACACTTCCGCAGTTACTGCCCTGCTTATCTTTTGTGGGAAGTGTAAATTTCCCCACTAAGTACCTGTAAATTTCCCCACTAAGTACCGCTGTCCTGGAGTTTGTTGTCAGAAGGGTTTCACTGTCCGGGTAATGTGGGCTGAGGGCTGCAATGGCATGAAAGATATGTAGAATTTTCCTGAGGTTGAGAGGTTTTAATAGGTCACATGAGACTGGCAATGCCTCTGAGCTTATTAAGTGTTCTGTTTCCTTCCTTAATTTATTTTACAGCTGTGAAAACTGTTTCTGTGTGTTTCATAAAATATAAATTCTGACTTCTGGTGGTTACTTTTCTTGGTAAATATTTTATTTAGAAGTTTATGGATGCATCTATATTAGCAATATGCACGGTAAAAAAAAAAACAACCAAACAAAAAACCAACAAAACAACCAGAACCATAAAAACAAGCAAGCAAAAGCCCACAGCCAGAATCGGCTGCCTGCTGAGGATGAAACCGGAGGATGTAGGTGTTCATCCGAGCTTCTGTGGGTTTGGATATGTCATGAAAGGGCAAGTTCTGTACAACTCAAACCGATAGCTCTGTATGAAGGGGCTCGAGTGCAGGAAGCGTCTCCACCAGCGGAGGGCAGCAGTGACCGGCGGCAGGGCTGAGCCAGGGAAGCCTGGCTCCATAGGCAGGATTTCAGGGAGCAGAGTCTCCCTCCTCGTTTGTCATTGCATAGGAGAATACAGGTTGCTAATGTAATTCTCTGCAATTTGACCTTGGACTAGGAATTTGTTGATTGTCCTAGGAAAATTTACTTCAAAGCTATCACTTTGCACATGTGATACAGATGCTAGAATAAGCTAGTTTAAAATACAGGGTGTTGATATGCTAGGGCTTTAGGTATTAATTGTTCTCACTCTCTGTCTCACACATCAGGAACCAGCAAAGTTGCAGTCTTTCGAAGTTACAAACATCTCAAGTTGATGGCTTCCAAAAGCCTGTGAGGTTCATTAAGCCACCTTTCAGGAAATTTATTGGGAGACCTCATCTGGTAAGCCTGAATGTAGAAATAGTAGCTCCTGCACTGCTGATGTATAATTCATATTTTGCTGCATTGTCTATGCTGATGTAAATTTAACAATCTGTGATGTCTTCCCCTTTTAAATTTTGAGTGAGGCTTTTTTATCTTCTGTCTGTGCTCAACAATAAAACTACTCATAATTTCACAGTTCTAGTGCAAGAGTCTCCTCAGATATTTCTTGAAGCAGAGATTAGTACATCTGAGCTAAAACCACTTTGATACCATTTGTTTTCTTTTCATAAAAGAAGTTTGTATCAAATATCACATTTCTTCCATGTAATGGTGTAATTACCTAAATAATAAAATAGAAGACCTTGTTGTTGAGCAAATAGTCTGAGCTAATGTTGTTTGAGAAGAATAGTCTCCTGCATTCTAGTAGTCTGTGGTTGGAAGGGAAGGCCTGAATCTTGTGTAGGTGGTATTGTTACTGAAACAGTGTTTCTTTTCTCCTCATTATGATAAAAGTTCTGAAAAGTGCTTATTTTAAATAAAAATGAGGAGCAAATGACAGAAATAATGAGAAACATCTGAAATAATGTTCCTGAGGATGAAATGTTAAACAGTGGAATATCATATCTCTTGAATACTGAGTTTATGAAACCTAGTTG
The DNA here is from genome assembly GCA_013400515.1 of Erpornis zantholeuca. Lineage (NCBI taxonomy): Eukaryota > Metazoa > Chordata > Aves > Passeriformes > Timaliidae > Erpornis > Erpornis zantholeuca. Next base: position 119,310 of record VZTN01003127.1, on the reverse strand, counting down.
TGGACAATTATTCTTTAGACTATCTTTCTGTGGTGTACTTCAGTACTGAAGCGGGCAAGACATTAATATTAGGTCCAGTAGAAATAAATTTGTCTCTTGTGGAAAATTCCTTCTAAAGAATTGTAAACAATTCCAAGTGTTTGTGCTTGTTTAACTTGGGGAACTGGTGAGACCAGAAGAGCTTTGTTTTTAAGCTTAATGTGTGCACTATTATTCTAAACCACTTTTTTCCTTCTGACAGCAGCAAAATAAGGAGGAGACTTACATAAGTTGTCATTCTTTGTACACTGTAACTAATGCTCTATGGAGAGGGTTCCAGAAGCCCATGAAACTTTTCTGAAGTTGATCAAAAGAAGTTTTTATGTAGTAAATTCTGAAAGGTACCTGCTTTGCAGATACAACAGTGCCTCCTTCAGTGTAAAGAAACACAAGGTTTTAATGGTAAAAAAATTACTTACTCAAGACTAAGATTCAAGCCTCCCAAAAGAAGTAGTAATGGTTCATTAAGTAACTGCATTGGATCAGGCTGAGATGGAGTTCATTCTCCCATAGCAGCCCTCACAGTGCTGTGCTTTGCATTGGTGACCAGAAAGGTGTTGGTAACACCCCGGTGTTTCAGGGCTCCACAGCATCAAAGGTGCCTCTCCCACATTTCCCCCCACACCCAGTATGAGGGTGGGCAAGATCTTGGGAGGGGGCATAGCCAGGACAGCCCACCCAAACTGACCACATGACATCATCTGCTCAGCTAAGAGAAAGGAAGTAATTATAATAAAAGCTCAGAGAAAGGAAGGAGTGTGTGGGAGGTAATTGGTTACTGTGGCATTTGTCTTCTGGAGCAGCCACAGTTGACTGAAACCCTGCTTCTTGGGAAGTGGCTGGACATTGCCTGCTGGTGGAAAGTAGACAAGAAATCTTATGTTTTCCTTTGCTTCTCTGTGCAGTCTTTGCTTTTGCTTTATTAAACTGCCTTATTCTTGACCCATGAGTTTTTTTATTTTCTCCCTCCCAGCCCTGCTGAGCAGGGGAATGATAGAGCTGCTTGGTGGGTACCTGGTATTCAGCCAAGGTCAGCCCATTGCAGTAATACTGTATTTGTAAATAAAAAAAGGTTGGTTTGAAATAGACACTGGGTTATTGCTAAATGTGCTGAAGATTCAGGAAGAGTGCATTTTCATATTTAATAGTGAACTGCAAGTATGTGACTTTTAGGAAGTCCTGCACTGCAGTAAGGAGTAATCCCTTTGGAACAGCAGTAGCTGTGAAAGCACAGGTATTAAAAATGCAGGCATCCTAAAGAAAGAATGGCTCTTCCTCGTCAGCCTTACAGAAGATGGTTTGCAGACAAATAGAAAAATCAAAAACTTGAGTTAAAGTTCAAATATAATCAAAATATAATATTTGTGATGTTGATATCCAGTAATTGGAGGCTGAGCTAAAACTTGAATAAAACGTAGGCCTGGAAGGTACAATTGTGTATCTAAGCTTGATTGTAAGAATTGTCCATTTAGCTTTGTATCCTGTTGACAAAAGGAGGCTAGCTAAAGAGTAGAAAGAAGTAGAAAATCAGAACAAGTATATATTTGTATTCCCCCTTCTCCCTTTTCTCTATTTTTTATTTTAAAGCCTCTGGTTTAGGAAGTTCCTGAAAAGTGGTTTGCTGTACGTTTGCATCAAGTAGTTATAATGGTCATATTTCTGTGAATGTACTTTAGGTTTAAGAAAGGTGGGGATGGGGGAGGGCTGTATCCAGAGTTAATTAAGGCAAGCTTTGTTTTAATTCCTGGAGGGATTTTTTTTTAACTATAAAGGAAAATTAAAAAAAAAAATTCATCTTGCTGGATTCCCAGCTTTAAGGAAGAGTGTGCTTCAGCTGGGAGCTTCCTAATTTAATTGTGTTGTATGTAGAAAGTTAATTTGATTTTGTGGAGTGTCTTCATTTTCTTAGAATACGAAGGAAACTGGGAAGTTTCTTTTTCTTGGAAAAGCCACTTTGATTACTTTGATCTCACTTCATAAAAATCTTTCTTCCTCTTTTTTTGTTCCCTGAGTCCCATCTTGTCAAGGCATTGTAAGAAGCTAAATAGTTGACTTGTAGGTAATAACACAGCCTAAAAAAAAAAAAAAAGCTAACTTAAATCCTAGTTATAGCCCCCTCTCTCCACACCATTATTAACAGTGTTACCAGAAAGGTTTGGTACTTTGTTAGAGGACAGAAATTCTGGTAATTTCTGTGAAAAGCATGCATTTCCATTTATTATTAAATGCTAGTATATGAAATATTTCAGGAAAGTTCTCTTCTTAGGTTCTTTTAAATGTATTTCAAGCTGATAAAATTTCCTTTGAGAAAACAGAGTTCAACAGCTTTGGAATTATTCTGTGATTATTCAAGAATGGACCATAAGCAAATTTATTAGATTGCTAAGAGTTCATTAGCACATCCATTCTGTCTGCATAGAGGACTCTAATGTAGTATGTGCAGGTATATGCCAGTGCTTCTGTAAATATTGATAATCATATGCAATGATGGAAGAGAATGACATCCTTTAGAAGTAGCTGTTGTAGGGAAAGTTGGAAAAGAGCCAAAATGTGCAGGTAGGTCAGTGGCTGGAGGAGTGCTCTGTTTTAGGCAACCACAGCTGTTTGACTGGAGCTGTTCAGTGTGTTGACACAATAATTCCCATACTGGTTGTCTCTGTGACTTGCTTTTGAAATCGTGCTTCTGTGGCAAGCAGTCAATTCTCAAATGCCCTCTTGAAAAAAAGAGTTAAAATTAGCATTTATTTAAGGACTTCAGTGTGCTACATGTTGTTTTGCTGTGGAGATGTGTCTGTGCTGCACACTAACCTATGATGGCCGTGTACTAACCAGGAGGTCCAGAGAACCAATCTTGTTGCCCTTATTCCTGATGCAAACTATGACTGCTGTAGCAGCCTGTCTGCTGTACTTGATACATGCAAGTTGAGGCATCTGTTCTGGAGGGAGGGATGGAGAACCTTAATTGGGTCATTAGCTGCTTAGATCTCTCTAAGAGGATGATATTCCAGGAGGATGGTCTGTATCATCTTTAGCTTCTGTGGGCTCTGCTGTCCCATCTGCCAGCCTGGACTGGGGGCCCAATGCTCCTGTTACTCCTGTTCCTTCCACGAGTGTCATTGTGGCAAACACTACAAGACTGAAAGTGTTGCACTATTTGTTTGTATAACCTGCACTTTTTTTTTTTCTTGAATAATTTAATAACATAAAGCTATAACTGTTTTCCTACTAGAATTCTTACTATTCTTCAAAACCAAGTGACAGTTACCCCCACAGACGCTTTAGAGGACATCTTGAAAATGCAGGACCCATGAGAAGGCACTTTAAGGTACAGATAAGCTTTTATCGGGTGTTTGTTACATAAAATGATTGTTGAACCTATTGAGTTGGGTGACAGGAGACACACTTTTGAAGGTATTAAGTGCCATGAAAAATAATGTCAAAGCCTAAAGTCACCAAAGCCTAATTGTTTCTATTGGAGTAATGGGAGGCTTAGCTTTTAGTAGGTAAGAGGGCTGGCAGTGGATTGAGCAGAGTTGTCCAGCATTGTATCCAGGCGGTTGAAATTAATAGGTTACTGCAGAGTCAGGAATGAGAATTGCAGAATTGCACAATGACTAGAAAACTCATCTGTCCAAAATCCAAGCTGCTGAGCTTTTTTCCTTCACGTGACAGAAGCCTGAACTTTCTCCAAAGACTGGAAGACATTAGTTGTGTTACTTTCAAAACTGTATTACTGTTATTTTATTAACAGTTTCATACAGGGATTTCTGGGGAACTAATGTCTTGTGAATACCCTGCATACTGCTAGCTATACATAAAAAAAAATTGAAAGAAGGGAAGTTTTATTCTTGGGCCCTCAAGATGATAAAGGGATGGGCAACTGTGCTTCTTTCTCCGGTAGAGCAGTGGCCTCCTAATGCCTTTTAATTGTAAAATGTGTCCTGGGTTCAGCAGAGAAACAAAACATTTCCTTTTCTGCTGACAGTGGCACGCTATGCATGGGTCCATTTAGAATTGTTGATGTGAGAGAAGTATTAATCAAATCTAGAACAACTAATATGAATTTTCTACCTTGAAATTGCCTCAATGTTTTTAACATGCATTCTTAACAGTAAAGTAATAGAATAGATAGTCAGCTTTTCTGCTTTGTAGATAGTGAAGTAAAATTTTAATGGCTAATTGCTGTCATTTTTGGATGAAACTTTAAAAGGTGGGGAAGTGTAGCTGTGGGTTGTGCGGTTTTTTTCCTTCTTCTTCTTTTTCCCCCAAACATAAGAACAGTTGGAGAAAAAGACTTTCTCCTATTTAGATGTGCTTTGCCATCAGTCTTAGTCAGATAGCTAACCTAACACTAACAAAAATAGCTGTCTTTATTCTGCTGGACAAAGTATTTTCCTAAGTTAAAAAGTTCAAAGTGTTCAAAGCCTGATACAACTGTTTCAACACATAAGGACACCATAGCCTATTATTCTGTGTCCCCTCTGCCTTGTCAGCCTCCAAGTGCTGGAGGAATCTAGCACTGGCTGCAGAATCCCTGAGGCAGAGTTGGTAGTTGATGCTTCTTTCATTTACATCATTCTTCAGTTCTGCTGCAGAAGTGTTGCAGTTCTACAAGTATGGAAGTGTCCATTGAAGTAGTCACCTCATGTATATATGAATATTGCAGTATCCAGTGATCTGTCCCATGATGCTTTAATATTTATAGGGAAAATGGCATTTGCACTTGTATTGCAGTTTGCTTATATGTATAGCACTTTTGTCATTGCCATGGAAACACTAGTTTTGATTTGACTTAATTTCCTTAATTTTTTACATTAAATTCCTCTTTGCACAACAGAATTTTTTCTTGCTTTGCTGTTGGTGAAATGGAGGTGGCTTGACCATCTTCTGTACTCAGGACTCTCTTGACTAATTATTTGAAAGAACAACATGCAAAGAAACAAAAACGTCACCAAAAAAAACATACAGAATTACATTCTCTGCCTTCCCCTCTCTCCCCTCCCAAAAAATCAAGCCCCACACATTTTTTTTCTTGATATATAAAATGGGGGCATTTAAACTTAATAAGCAAAAAGTGATGACTACTAAGAGTATTTTAAAAAAACCCCATATGGTCTGCACTATGTTAAACTTCTTGCTAAAAGAAAAAAACACTGCTCTAAAACATCTTATAAAGGATCTGGAGAAGTCTTACAAAATTTTAAAAGGTCTTTTTTGTAATGACCCTTTGCCATGAATCATTAAGTCAGCCTTTAAGTAAATGCAAAGTAGTCTTTAAGATGAATTCACTGCTTTAAAAAAGTTCAGTGTATTATTGGCTGTGGCGGGTTCGCCCCTGCCAGCAGCTAAGCACCACACAGCTGCTGCCCACCCTCCCCTTAGCTCCCTTCCTCTCCCAGCAGGACGGCATGGAAAATGTGGAGAGCAAAAGTCAGAGAACTCATGAGTTGAGATTAAGATGGTTTTAAGTAGTGAAGAAAAAAGTGATGCAAAGGCAGTCACTCATCACCTGTCACAAGGTCACTGATGCCCAGCTGGTCCCCAAGCAATAGTCACCTGCTCCAAAACCCCCTTCTTCTCTCAGTTTCTGTTGCTTAGGAGGAGATCATGTGGTGTTTAACATCCCTGTGCTCAGCTTGGGCTACCTGTCCTGGCTGTGTCCCTTTCCAGCTTCTTGCCCACCCTGGTGTGCTGCTGAGCAGCAGAGTAAGGGAAGAGGAGAAAGTGTTGGTGCTGTGCAGGTACTGCTGGGCAACAGCCAAAATACTGGTGTGTTACCAGTGCAGTTTTAGTCACAAATCCAAAACACAGCATCATGCACACTGCTGTGAAGAAAATTACTTCCATCCCTGCCAAACTCAGTGCAGTGATATGTGTTTGCTCATATATCCTTATTTTAGAGCTTCAGGTTCCTAGGGATTGCCATTAGCATTATTTATAAAGCAGTCTAATGTAAAACTAGATGCCACTTTAGCAGACTTTGTTCTTATTTATAGACCAGAAGTTAATGAAGTTTTCCACATACTTTAGATTATCTTGTTTTTTTCTAAGGTGTGTGTGACTGAGGTGCCTATATGCCAAATGTATATATAATCTGTTAGCTTTGTCTACAACTGATGCTGTTCTACCTTAATATTACTGCTGTGTCCTTCCCTCTGCACTTACAGAACACATAGATGCTTGAGCTGAAACTTCTGAGCTGTTTGTAAGGCAATTTTCAATATCTTGCACCTTTTTCTCATCCCTTACTTTGCCTAGTCCTTTGTTTATTGTCATAAAAGTGCAGTGGCAGACCACTAACGCCTCCTTTCTATGACTGAAGTCAAAGAGAACCATAGCAGGAATGGGAAGATGGGAACTTTTAATGCTACCTTTGTTCAGGGCATTAATCCAGCATTAAAAATGCTCTTCAGTTTTCCCTGTGACAGGGGCCAGCTTCTCACTTATCTCCTACAAAGTAGGTGGGTGATATGATTTGGGAAATAACACAACCTCTGCATTTGCATAAAGAAGTCTCTCTTCTGTACAGTTCTTTCTTTATTGTTCACCAGCTGCACAGTGGAAAACAAAGTGGAAAAAGTGGTACTAAAGTTATTGCAACCTCAGAGCATGTGATTTTTCTTGAAGCGATCCTTACTTTGTCTCTGTCAAAAGGAGACAAATTTCACCAAAACAATTTTGTCATGCTCCAGAAGGGCTATTTCTGTGACATATTTTGTTTTCTCCTACCCTTCGAAGGTGTTCGTAAAAGATAAGAAGAATTTATATGGTCAGGAGGTTTTCTCTGATTTTAGAGGAAAACCAATTTTTTAAATTTGGAGTGGGATTTGGAAAACCTAAAGTGGCAGTGCTGGGAAACTATGGAAAATTACGACAAACAGTGGTTTTATTACTCTAAAGATTTTTACTGCCTCTTTTATTGGAGATCTGAGTGCCTAGGAATGCAAATCTTTTTCAAACATCAGCTGCTATGATCAGTGTTGATCTTGCTATATCCTTTCTGTGTCTTTATAATGCCTTTCACCTTTAAGTCTTCTGATGTCTCTGTAGCCTCTGCTCCTCATCCCACACTTGGTTAGTTTGCAGTATTCCAGTCTGGAGGTATCAGAGGCATAGAGAATGTGTGTGTGTGTTCAGACAGTCAGACATTAAAGCTCTAGGAAAAACATCTGTACTGTCTTGTGTTAGTGTGACTGTTTGGACTCAACATGTGGGCCCCCTGCAGGCTTGACATCACTGAATTTGGTAGTGGCAGTGAGATGGTGTCTTTAAAGTTTTTTGTTGATGGAGTGTCTCACTAACAGTTGAAAAAATCTTACAATGTTGCACAACACATTTACTTTTTTTCTACAAGGAAGATAATTTCAGATGTTTTAAACAGCAAGTGCAATACAGCAGTTCTTGGAGCCACATGGTCTGAGGAATAATGAATGGATGTAAAGGAAAAGGGTGTGCACTTGCAAATGCATGCTTATGTCATTGACTACTGGAAGTTTTACATGTGTATAACTGTAAATATGAACTTTTGCATTTTGGTGCCCTCATTTTGCACATTTTTTTCTTCCCTTCCCCTGCCCTTACAGAGCAACTTTGCAGATGGCCGTTTGCAATCCCATTATAAATCAGGCTTAGTGCAGAAGGGTTTATATATTCAGGCTAAGTACCAGCGGTTACGTTCTGTTGGTGTAAGGGGATTTGCCACTAATAAATTCAGAGATGGATTTTTGAGGAAAGAAAAGGTAAGTTGGATTAATTTGTTTTTTACTAAGCCATTTGTAAAATATGCATATTCATAAGATCCATTTCAATTTTTAAGTCCCCGTGGAATAACTTGGATGGTATTTTCTGGAATATTGGCTCTTAGTACTTTGCTGACAAACTGACTTGTGCACTCCTGTTTCCCCCCTGTTTATTCTGTGGAAACTTGCTGAAACTTGCTTTGAGTACTGCAAATCAGAGGTGCCCTCTGAGATTCTGTGGTTGCTTCTGTTTCAGTATTCTTTCCTTGAGCTCAGCTGATCTCTCTTCCAACTGACAGGACAAGAAATTTTCCCTTTGTGGAACAAAATATTCTGTCCTGTTAAATCACAGTGAAGCATATTGATAATTTTTTTCATACATCTGTGTGCTCTTCCTTTTTCTTGTGTTACTTTAATGATGTGTTTTAAATACGCACTGGAGTGGTGCTCTGAACAAAACTTCTTGCACAATATAATGTCTGTGTAAAATAGTTTGATAAGCTTAAACTGAAATAGGCACATCTGGTTTATGGTGTTTTGATTTGCAGAGTGTATGGGACAACAGTAATCTTGAACTGCAGAGGAACTTTTGAACCATATAAAATGTTACAGCTTTTATGAGGATCAGTAGTTAAAACATATTAAATCCTTTATTAGAATTGATCAAATATGATCAAAGTAATATGAAGTTACTTGTGACATCAGGGAATTGGATTAGATGACCTACACAGCCCTTTGCAGTTCTGTGCTCTGTGTGAGTTCTTGTTTTGTAACTCTGTGTCCATCCAGCTACAAGCAAATACACTCAAATAAATAAGCATTTGTAGTTGGATTACAGTTTAGCTCTTGGAGCACAGAAGCACCTTAAAGCACAGGTTCTTACAGCTTTTTGCAAAACCCCTGAAGTTTGCAGCCCAGTGGGCAGAAGAAAAAGCCCCCAAAAGCCCTTAAGGAAACACACACGATAAAAACAAAAGAAAAACCAAATAAGCAAAAAACAGCCAACAGAAAGAAAACCAAGCACTTGGGACAAGGTAAAGAGAGCACTTGTTACTGGAGTATTTGGGCAAATGCCTCTTATATTTGTATGGGCTCAGAGAAGTATTATCTCTGAAGGCTAAATTGAATTGAAATTAGTGGAAAATAGGAGAAAGATATTCTCCCCCCATCCCCTTCCCCTCCCTCCCCCACAAAATTATGACCTTGTAAAATGGATATAGAAGTGTTACAATTTTGTTGGAGTGAGCTTTTCCCAATAATTTCCAATGTTCTTCTATAATTGGCTGTTAAGATGCTCATCTTGAACCTGTAAACTATACTTCACAGAGTCTGGCTACTAGATATGATTTGAAAAAGAGAATCATCTTGAGTTCTGAATTTTATTTTTTTAGGCCTGATGAATTTGAGTGTGTCTGTGTTAAAGTAAAATAAATCCTGAAGAATAAGTATGACAACCATTTTCTTAACAGCATACTGTTTGCTGGTTGGCTAATTCCTGAAAACCAAAACTGTTCCTGAAATTGTAGCATTTTGCTTATTGTAATGATTAAACTTGTCAATATATGTTAAACTGTTCTGAGCATCTTTATTTCACTTTATTTCATTTGAAATAATAATGCTGCATATATATCCTTTAAGGTACAGTCTCTATAATTGTGCTGTTTGAATGCATAATTGAAAGAATCTTGCATGTTACATATTATAATACAATACTTAGGAAGGTTGGGAGGGTTTTTCTGCTATTACAACTGACAGTAATGATTTCTTTTTTTCCTCTGTGTAGGGAAATCTAAATATTGCAACAGAAACCTGAACTGAGCTGATATCCTGAAGTTGAAACAGATTACACAGCAAAGGGAGCATCTGTTCAGTTTTTGACACCTTTCTCAAGACTTAAAATAGGATAAAGGAACTAACGCTGTAACTTTCTTGATTAAAAAATAACATTATTTTGAATGCTGCAGAACTTTTTTACAGTTTTAATAATTGCTTTTAAAGTACAGTATTCAATTGAAACATCATATTATGTACCTTTAGTTCTGTTTGCATACCCGTCTCAAGTAAGGAAGTCATTGAAGGGAGTCTTATTTATTGAACACTTTTTCTCTAAGCATGATGTTACAGATGGGACTTGAGTTGTTATACCCAGAGGTTTATATGTTGAAAGTTTATTGCTTATGTAATAATAAAAAGAAAAAAAAAAAGTGCCTGAATTGTTTGGTAATAGCACATTAGCTCAGGATTTTCCAATTATTGACCTTTTAGGTTGTGCAATAGATTTTACACCTCTGTTCAGTCATTTCCATAAAACAGTATTTTGTATTACTTTGGATTAATAATATACCTGGGGTTTCTGATGGGTATATACATTTGTAAATTGTTAGAATGTTGGGACAACTTCCAGCATTTGATAAAAAGTGATGGTAACAGGCAGGTATGTAAAGTACCGTAGCAGTAGCTTATAACTGCACTGAAAGCATGCTTGGATTTGTTAGAAGATTAGTTGGTCTGTATTCAAAATTACTCTGTCTCATTATATTTTGGTGTATGAGATTCTTGACCAAGCCACATGTTCGTTAATCTTTTTTTTTTTCATAAATGATTTGGTGATTTCCTGGATTCTAAAATTGGGGCCTGAAGTATTAAATTACAAAAAAACCAAAAACTGTAAGTTTATGGTTAGAGCATGTCTTCTAACAAGGAAATTGTTCATAATTGAAACTGCTTTAAATGCAGATAGCTGGTGATTTTTTTCAGAACGATTCTCTGAAGTTTACCCTACTGCAGTATTGTTAGGCTGTGTGGAAAACTCAAATAGCCAGACCTGTTTCATAAGCAGCTATAAACAGTATTGTGTTTATCTCCTGTTTGTAGCCTTTGCCTTAATTCATTATCTATGGTAGGGTTCTGTGTGTTTGTATTACAGATTTGTTCAGACTTCTTATTGACAGTAAATGAAAGATGCATAGCATGTAGTCTTAAGAGATGTTCTTTTCCAAGAAAAAAGTTGTTCACAATATCCACAATATGTGCAGGTAGATTTATTTCCATATAGAATGCAGGCTAGTCTCTGTTGTGGCTGGTAGATGGGAATTTTAATTCTGGGGGTATGTTCACAGAGAAGGAAATTTGTTTTTCTGGGTGGAGAGTCAGGATGTGATTTCTGCATGCTTTTTTTGTAATTTTTTTTTCCACAATGCCTTCAGTAGAGAGACTATTTGAAAATGTAGTTATGGTTCAGAAGAGTTAAAATTAGTGTGACTTCAGCTCTTCAGTTCATGGGTGTTCTGCTTACTGTTCATAGGGAATAAGGCAGGAAGTGTGCAACATTCCTTGATGTCACGGCCATTCAAATGATAACAGATGGTTTGTTTCTAAAACACAGGTTTTCAGTTTAAATAACAATCATTAATAATTTAACTAGTTTTTCAGTAACTTTGACATGCATGGACAAAATTGGAAGTGGGGGGGAAGGAATTCCCTGGACAAATAGAGGCAGGCAACCTTCTGCAGATAAGAAGGTGGTTTTTTACTTAATGCTGTCAGTGATGAATTTGGCAGAATCGTCCTGTGTAGATCTACTGGGAGATGAAAATAAGGAATTGAAACAACAGGTTAAATGAGTCAACCCAAAGCAAGTGTGGAGTAGCTGCAGTTCTGATCATGCTGCTGGCAGGGGAGTGCTGCACATGCCTTGCAGAGGGGGGCAGGTTTACCCTGGAGCCAACAAGTCCTTCCAGCTGCTCTGAATTGCACTGTAAAAGATGTGAGAAATGAAACCATATATGATAAAGGACAAACTACTGAGGCTATATTGTCTTATTCAACAGGATACTACTGTGTCTGTAAGCTCCCTGCAGTGTTCTTATTAAATTCTGCAAGAGAACTCTTTGTTGAGCAAATGGGAAAAGTGGATACATGAAGAAACTTCTGATACGACAGTTTTGCTAACACTGTTTGGAAGTAATGCTGAAGTAGTCAGACTTTAGTCAGTTAATGCTGCTTTAACCAGGTTTCAACATATGACTGACTCCTGATTTTGTGCTTTATTTTATCTACGCGTGATTAGATATCTCTAATTTGTTTTGTATGTTAACAGTTTAGCTTTGTGTTTTATTTCTACAACTGTGAGCAACATATTGCAAAGAAGTTTGTGGTTTTTTGACTTTGATTCCCCTCCACCCCTTGGTCCTAAGATGAATGTCATATGAAATGTAGTCTCTGTTTCAGTTGGTTTATCTTTTGTGTGATATCATTTCCTTTAATCACATTCTTTACCAGTAATTTTACTTAAATAATTTTGGATTCTGTCATGATAAAACCTCTTACATTCTAGAACATGCATACAGAAATTATTAATTTTATAAAAAGTAATGGCTTAGGTGCTAGAAGCATCTGTTCTGTGCTATGATGTGAAACATTGCTATGTAGATTTATCTTTGTGAATTACAGAGACTTGTGTGTATATACTCATACCCAATTCAGCTTGTTTATTGTTTTAGCACAGAAAATTCTGTTGTACTGGAATACAATGTTTGGTTGAGAGCAATGTATTGAAGTTGCTGTTTGGGTTGTGAAGGCACAAGAAAAAGGGTTAAGTAGAAGAAAGGTCAATTTACTTGAATAACCTGGTGCCTTTCTCTATTGTGACTGCATTGTAGAAAACCCATGTACAAAGACTTAAGTACATTGCATTCTTTCTAGTGGGAGCATGGACTGATAACAGATCTTGTTAAAATAACTGTTTACTTTAAATAGGTGTGTAAGCCTCTGTAGGAAAACAGTGACTCTTCCATTAGTAAAGTCTGTCACTGTATTTGCATTGGAAGGGCTAGTTAAAAATGTGATTGTCTTAAGAGCTTTCTAGCTTTCTGTTTTATACTTTGAAAATACAAATGTGAATTGCCTTTGTTTTGTTTAGCTTGAAATGGCTGTTAAATGCTGTCATTTTCAGTTGTTCACATATGAAATTTTATTTTTAATTGCTATCCAAATTCAATGGGTTTAATATGATTAGAGTCTTCCTTTTAAGTGTCTGAAATACTAAGTTGCTATAATGTTAGCATTTATATTGCTGATCCATTTAATTTCTGCATAAATTGATCAGAATACTTAAATTTGTGATGATTGAGTTCACAAAGTTAACAAAATTCTGGGGCTAGTAAGAAGCAACACATTGCAAGGTTTCTATAAGCCTGCCTTAACTCTAATAATTACATGTTTGAAATCATTTTACCTGGTGGATATAGATGGCCTTGAGACCTGAACGTAACTGTCTCAACTCAGGTAACTGATAGCGGAGGACAGGAGTAAATCCAGCTGATCAGTCACCTGTTGTCTAATGTTTACCTGTTCCCATCTTCCCTAGGGCCCCGGGCTGAAATGCTGAGTTTTCTTTAAACGAACTTAGTTGCTTTAAAAACAAAACCAAACCCCAAGATTACACTTTTGTGGCATTAAAGGCAGAGTTCTCAAAATTGCTTGTTATGCATCAGAAGGTCATTTTCTGCCATGTCTGGGAAGTGGATAATGAGAGTTGCTTGAAGAAGATGGTAAAAGATCATAACAAAGAGAGACTGATTTCTCAGTATTCACCTTAGAAGACTGTAAATAGAGGGAGTTCTTTAATTTCCTTGCTTTCTTAAAGGAAAGCTTTTCCCATGCTGTGTTGAAACCCACCTCTTGCCTTTCTTTAAGCATCTGAACAGCAATCTACAAAGTTCTTTAGGGGAGAGCACTCTAAAAGAAAGACTTCAGACTTGCGTCGTAATGAACTGGAAAAAAGAGATGTTTCTGCACATAACTCTGACCCTTGACAGACTTCATTCCATTGCTGCAGAATTTGAAGATAAGAAGTTCTTCAGCCTCCTTACAAAGGAAATAAAGAATAAAAGCCATTTCAAGATCTTTGAAAGCCTCCTTGTAACACTTGACTCCCTAACAGACCTTAAGGATAGTCATGAACATTTAAATGTGTTCTGTTTTGAGCTTCGTGAGCATTATTTTTCAGTGTCAAGATCAGAGAAAACTCTTGTCATGACAACACCTGACCTTTCTTTCTGTGCCTGATGATTTTTGTTGGAAGGATTTTGAGTAGGCATTTAGCCACGTGGTTTAATAGCCTGCCACTTTTAATACAGTTTTCTTCTGTTCACTGTTGATTGCTCTGAATTTTGTCTAAGTAGTCTAAATCTCATGTTGTCTTTTTAATATTTCATTTTCTGTAAATAATGTAGTAGGTGGCTTTCATTTTGTGACTGGCTTCTCACGTCTTCAGTATTGAGGGGAAGAGACAGTGGAAACAGTTGTCGTTCGAGTATGTTCTTCAAGGAATAAAAAAAGCCTCATTGTTTTGTTTTAAGAATAGCAGGAATTTTTTACTCCCAGTTGAATGATGGGAACTAATGTCCACTTCTAAGGAATAGATTGTTAATGTTATTTATACTGTAGTTTCTCAAGGACTGTCTAATGTGTGTATGTGTACATGTATGTGCACATGGAAACACACTGTTAGAGAAGCCTTTAATGTAATTATTTGTAAGCGTGGATAAGAAATGACATTTTTAAACTACTGAAGCTGGAGTTAAATGCAAATGCATTTTAAGTCTGTATCTTTGAGTTTACAACGGTGCTTTTGACAATGTTACCCCCAATCTAAAAGCCTCGTTCATAAGTATATATAGTAAGATGTAGGTATGTTTATATGTATGTTTAACATAGTTTATATAAAATAAATGTAAATTTTGTTTCTACAGACAATAAATGTTTTCACAAAATTTTTACTCATAAATAACTCAGTGATTTGATTGAGTAGTTATTAATATCTGATGTAATTTTCAGGGTAAAAGAAAAAAGCTTTATTCAAAATCTGTTGTGTAGGGAGTGGAAAAGTACAAAAATGTTACTATACTTTGTTAGTGGCAGTTTTTTTTTTTAATACACAAATTAACTACCTGAGGTTAGAATAGGCTCTTTTTGCTCATCCTTTCATTAACAGTCAAGGTGTTCGTGCTGTAAAATTTTACCTATACTTTATCTTTTATTTCCTTTTTTTTTTTTTTTTTTTTTTTTTTTTTTTAACCTGCGCTTCTCCCCTGCTGCTACTGAAGGTTTTTCCCCAGGGGTCTTTACCTGTGCGAAGACATGCCTGTGCAGACACCTCCCCGCCCTCCTTGGGTGCCTTTCTGTCCAGACATGTTACTGATCTGTGCACACTTACTGTAGCAGGGGTTTCGCATCTTCCTCCAGTAAGAACAATCCCTGCTCCTCTGCAACGCAGCTTTTTTTAAATGAAACATCAACACTAACCCAAAGGCACTCTACATCTTCCCTTTTTGTCTTTCCTTCCTTCCTTCCCTGCTCCTAAACCCGAACCTGTAGCGGTGTGTGTGGGGAAGGTGGGCCGGGCGGAGACAGGGGCCAGCTGCGGTGCTGCCGGTGCATTTCCCAGCCGCGCTGAAAGCAGAGCCCCGGGTGGGGCGGGCACGGCTCCCCGGGGGCGTGCGCGGACGGGGCAGGTGCGGGGCAGGAATGCGCGGTAGGCGCTTCTCCCGCCGCCCGGGAGCGCTCTCCATCCTCCCCCAGCACCCAGCGAGAACGGGCCCCGTCCCCTCCCCGTGCCCTCGAGTCCTGCCCCGAGAGGGAGGGAAGCACCCCGCTCCCCGCCGCGGCTCCGCTC
>VZTN01003127.1:50582-102740 GCA_013400515.1 Erpornis zantholeuca | reverse complement strand
GTGCCAGGCGCGGGCTGGCTGAGCGATGCGCCCGGGGCGTCCCTGGAGTGCCGCTGCCCGCGGCTCGCTCTGCCCAGCGCGGTGCCCGGCGGAAAATGACGGATAGGCAGGAACAAAAGAAGCGGCAGCTGTCGGTGGGCAGCCCTGGTGCACACACCGGCCGGCGTCTGGAGACGGCAGCGAGCGGCGCTCCGAAACAGTTTGGGTGTCCCCAGGCCCCCGCTGCCCGCTGCGCTCGCGGTGGCGGAAATGCGGCTGGGCTGTGGGGGAACCTGAGAGCAGCATCACCGAAACGACTGAGTGTAGTGCGTTAAGTGGGAAGACATTTTACACAATTTCACCTGTTGTAGTACAGTGACGTTGGGGATATAGTAGGAAAGAAATCCTCCCTTTGTTCTTTGAGAGATTAGTTTGCGGGGTGCTATGGGAGCGATGCGCAGCTGCTCTACCTGTGTATTACCAGATTAAGCACAAGATTTTTGCTACCGACTTTCAGTTAGTTCTCCCGTTCGGGCTGAGATGGGTTCATCCCTATGCAGCTCGTTGGGCTGTATTGATCCGGCTGAACTCCGTCGCTGCTGACAGTAGGCCGGCATCCCAGGCTGCCACAGTTAATTGGGGGCATTGTAGAAGCTCTCTTAGGGTTGGTTCGTCGCCTCACTGGCACAGCTCTCAACTTCTGTCTTCTGTCACAACAGATAAGATTTTAAACATTCTGTTGTATTGAGAGGTAGGGTTTGTGACTGCTGAATGGAGCAGAATCTGTACTCAGTAGGGTACGTCATAGGAAATAATTTTTTAAAAATTATTTTTGGTTTCTTATCCTCCCCCCATGAATTTATTTCTTGCTAACTTTGTATTGTGATACAATAAGACTTTTCTGTTTTCAATTTAATCCATAGTCCAAATATTAGTTTTCATGGTTCAAAAGATTAAGGAAAGTAATAAAGAACCGACAAAGTAATTAGCATTGGTAGAGCTCTAGGAAGGTTTTTAGTACTGTAACTTGGTAGTAAGGGCCATCTTTTTTTTACCCACCCATCCCTCTCCTGGGCTGTGATCCTACACATCTGGTTTCTTTGAAACTCATTTGGATGATGACTTTCTCAAATGACCATGATTCAGCCATACTTTGCTTTGCAAAATGGGAGTGGAGGGAAGGTAGATATGATTTCATTGTTGTTCATATGTTTGAATGGTAAGTGGTGATTCTCATAGTTAATAAACAAAGAGAAAAATTGTGCAAGGAGATGAAGATATGCATAATATGAAAGTAAAATCTTTCTAGGTTATATCAAATGAAAACAGCTTTATTAGAATAATTTTTTAAATAGTATTTTTCTAAGGTATCTCAGATGCAGAAGAGAATAGGTGAATTCTTTGTGTACTACATTTTATTTTTAGATTACTTGTATGGCTTCTATTTTAACCATTTTTATTTTCTGTGTAGTGCTGCAGAGTGTTTTTAGCCCAACTCTGTGCATGTGTGTATATGTGTGTATGTTATACGTACCTGTATACTGAGATTCAGTGCTTTTTTACAGCACACAACCCAAACCTTAAAAGAAAGACTTCGTATAATTGATGTTTTATGAGTCCTTCTATGACATTATAGGTAGAGTACATTAAAATTAATTAATTTACACTTGGAATGGACTTGTCAAGAGAGCTGAGTGAAGTAATGGTGTTAGTTCTCTACAACATAAAAAAGGGGGATAAGGCAAAGATCTTAAATGTGAATGCAGTGAAACGAGCTTTGTCCCCCTCTTTAAATGTTTGAGAACTGAAGAGGGGGTGTTTTGTGGGAACTCGTGTATGTGGGGTGGTTGTTTGTTGTTGCTTTTGGGTTTGTTTTGGTCTGTTTTTATTTTGAAACTACTTAGACTTGCGTATGGTTAGGGAATTCAGCCTCATCTGCAAGAGGATGGGGTGCCCACACATCAGACTGTCCTCCTGAAGTTGAAGGTGCAGAAAACAAAGTAGATATGGGAGTTCCTTGGGGGGAAACTTTTGAAATGTTCTGTTTATCAAATTTAGAAAATGCAAGATTAGAAGTGTGATTCTAGAGAGCAGCATTTAACTGCCATCATCACAAAGCAGCTGTGAAGCTCCTTCTGTCAGTCGAGACACACCTCCCAACTTCTGCAGTAAATGAAGGAAAATCCTTTCTTCTGCTGTGCAGTCTTTGCTCATGTTCAAAGCATTAAATGAGATGTGGGTCCTCTATAATAACGTTGCAGTGCCACTATGCAGTTGAAGCCTTCATCACAGTGCTTAAACACTTTCTTCCTTAATGTTTTTTCATCTAAATGTTTTTCAAGGTATTGTTAAAGCTCTGCTGTTTGGAAAGGGGAAGAGAGGAAATGCTGCATTTGTTTATGTGAAATCACATTGATCACCTCTGCTGCCACCACAGTTGGGAGTTTGGATCCAGAGAGAGTCTTGTGCCCTTTGAACTAGTTAGATTAGTTATACTGGCAGACAGCTGTTGGTGGGGTTTTACATAATTGGTTTTTAAAAGGTGCTTTTCTGTGGAATACTGCAGCTAGTTTGTACACACCAAATGAGTGTTACACCAAGAAGTAATGCAATCAAAAGGCTTCAGTCTGTGTGAGAATCTGATTATTCTGTACTAGTTGCAATCCCCTTTTCTGTTTTTACCTTTCTTATTTTTTTCTTTTAATTTTCCAAATTCTCCTTTATCCCCTGCCCTCAGCTTTGCCCCTCATCTGTTTCTCTTTACACATTTCAGAGATGCTGCTTCCTCCTCCTTTCTCTTATCACAGCATCAACAGAGGGAGTGTTCTGAGCACATTTCCTGCGTGTGGGGCCAGGCTGACCTCCAGCACCAGAGCTGTGCCTGCATCCAAACTTCTGCTTGGCCCCACGGTGACACCTGGGGAGTGCTCACTGCAGTAGGAGCCCTGGGGAGTGCAGCTGGGAAACTCCAGCAACTCTAAACTCCCATCAAAAATGAAGCATTTTTGAGGCCTGAGCTTAGCAGAAGTTGTACACATCACTGACAGAAGATGTTAGGTGTGCTTGTGCTTGCCTCTCCAAAATGGTGTAGATATTGGAGCCCTTCAGTGAAATAGCTGTAAGATTTTAAAAATATTTTTTAAATAGAAATAATATTTGTCATTCTAGTCATCCTTGAAGGCAGTTGAACAGTTTCAGCTGAAGAGGGCAAAGTCATAAGAAAGATGATTCGCATGACCTTTTACATTTGATTTTTTTCTTTAAATAAGGTTTTAAGCAACTCTGAAATTGCTTTATAGAGAAAATATTGTGTAAAAATCTTTCCCAACTTGTAAAAAGTCTTTATTCTCCTCCTTGTAGGGGGTGTTACTGATTTTAATTCTTTTGTGATCGTTGGTAGGTTTGTTTCTCACAAGAAAGCAGTTACATTGGAGCTGTTCAGGATCAGATTTCCATTGGTTTGGTGACATTATACAGCCTGTGAATGGCTTATGGTCTGAGTTTCAGTTGAGTTTTCATAAACTCACTTCATTTCATAAAGTATTTTCAGTAACCTGTATAAAGTTCCATTAAAAAATAGCTGGCACAAAGCTTTATTTTCCTAGAGACCAAGAGATAATGACATTTCTGTCATAAAATGTTGTCAGAACTGCCTTCTAAATGGATAAAGATAGCAGTTGGAAATCAAGAAATATAAAATATGTAAATATGTGTGTATATGTGAAAGATTATGAAAATGATTTCTGATTGTGGCATCTCTTCTGCTTGCTCCTTTCCAGTACCTCTTCTTTCCTCAGGCTCTCTATTATAGTTGTTTTTTATATTAACTGTTGCTTTTAGTTCAGGAAGTGTGATAAAGAACATAATACTTAAAATAAACGGTTTCTTAAAAGAGCAGAATTCTTGCCTGTTTTTTATGCTAATCAAAGATTAATCTGTAGAAAATTACAACAGAGCTGCTAAAAAGGGGTTTTTTCTGCCTGGGTTTAAAGAAGCAATGTAATGTGCATGTAATAATAATAATAAAATGTAATGTAATAAAACACTTTATTGAGAAGCAGTTTTCTTTTGATATGAATGCTGAGTGCATACATATTTCTGTTTAAACTGCTACTAATGTAATATATACAATTTATCACCATCTATCTGTGATATTATTCAGATTACTTATTTTGTAATTGTTATTTACTGGATGTTAGAGGGTTTTTTAAAAATACTGCTGATGTATCAGAATTTGTATAGGAGATCAGGGTTGACCTTGTAGATAATGCATTGACTCCTTCTCTCCTTGTAGGGGAAGGGTCACATGTGTTAGGAGGAGAAAAAGGAGAGCTTGGTAATGCAAAATGAGCAGCTGAAATTTCAGGTCTGATGTGTTAGAAGTCACTGAAGTGCTGCAAGCAGGTTAGCCCTGATGAGATCAAAGGAGTGAAAACAGCCTCAGAGATGGTATCTGTTGTTTTGCTCTGATCCTGCTGGTAAAGAGCAAGCCTATAAAAAATGATGATGGATTTTGTATGGTTCCTATCTGTGTGGTTTTTAAAATCCTGGACCAGGGAGCGGATGTTTTCCCTTGATGCAGAAGCAGGAAGTAGCTGCAGGGCATATCTACATTCTGTACACTGAGGAATGATGAAAGAATATATTAGGGGGAGGGGAATGGGAGAGTATGAAGATTCAGTAATTCAGCTAATGTAAAAGTAATTGCTGACAGTCTGCTTCACACTGAGAGGAAACACAATAAATGCTTGAAGTCCCTATGTGTGAGAGAATATGCAAATACTGCAGTTCAGTAGTCATGGATTGTATTATCAAATGAAGCTGACTTTCCCCTTCTTTTTATTTTTGATAACTGAAAAGCATCAGTAGAAACCAACCCTTGAGAATGCAGTGGTAAATCCACATAAAAGCTGTGTGGTGAGATGATGGTTGCAAGGTCTTGGCTATGCTTTGTTCCTAACATAACTTTGCCTTAGAGAATGGAGCATCCTGGGGGATGAGCAGTGGAAGGGGAAAGGATGTTTTTGTTCCCAGTATTATTGTAGTTTGTGTTCCAGGGTGAGTGTTGCTGAGAATTTGTGCTTCTGATTTAATATGAAGAGTTGTGTATAGCTACAGATCAGAAATTATGTCTGTGCTGAAAAAAATTCTCTTTAGAAACAAAGATAAAGTATTATAGAAAGCTGAGCAGTTATACAAGGAAAATAGCCCTAACTTCTGAGTAATTTGTAGTGTCAGTATAAAGAGGTATCTTTTGAACTCTGCCTTTGAATTTCATTAGGAGTATTGTACAGAAGGGAAAAGTTCCTCTTTATCTCATTCTCTGTCTTTCATACTGTGTCACTAAATCACTTCTGACAATTGAAACCAGCTCACACCAAAACCAGTGTAAGTCTGTTAATTTATTTGAAGATCAAAGTCAGCATTGGTGCACAGCTCCCCAGGGAACTAATGCTTTTTCAAAAGTGTCAATATAGATTCGTTGCATGTGTTGCAAGTCAGGGCCCAATTAGACTAGATCTAGATCTTTAAAGGTCCCTCCCAACCCAAAGCATTCAAAATGATCTATCAATATTTAATTAGCTTTCAGTGGTCACACTGCTTGTATTTAAAAATTAAGTGGTTTATGTCCCACAAGTAATTTGTAATTAATGAATTCACAATTATATTTTAAAAAACCCAAAGCCACCTAAAACAAGCAAGCAAAAAACCACGCCTGCAAAATAGGAATCCTCATAACATGTTGCGTTCTCCACTTGCAGTTTCCAGGAGCTTGCTTGTTACCTTAAAATGCAACATATTGGTGCTTTTCATTGATAATGAGGTCTCAAAACAAACACACACAAAAGTCACTTCAGGATGTTTTCCTGCTTGTTTTAGGTTGGTTTTGTGGGAAGAAGTTCTTGGAGGTCAGTGCAACTGCTGGTGCTGTATGGACTACTAGTGTCAGCCTGACTCTCTTTGTATGTAGCACTGTCTTTCCCCATGCAGCAGTATCAGAGTGTAAGTGTGTATGAGCAGAACTTTTCATTTTTGAGCCAATTGTAAAGCCATTCTTTGAGGACTCTCATGTCAGGTTTAAGTCAATTATGTTCTGTATCTGTGGTTGCTGATTCATCGGAACTACTGGCAAATAATATTTTTCATACTCTTGTAACTTGGCAGAGTGGATTTTTTTTTCCTGATGGGCTTGTGCAGCATTGAAAATTTGCTGTCCTTGTGACAGATATAAAACTGGCAAGCAGCAAGACCTCAGCTTAATTTTTCAGTGTTTTTCTCATTCCTGCTGTTCTTTCTGTGAGGTCTCACTGAGCTTTTATTGAGCTGTTAGTGCTCCTCAATTTCCCACTGTCAAAGGGCACACCAGAGATTCCAAACTGTACCCAGAAAAAGATGCCTTTATTTAGAGGTTTTATTATGGCAAGGTTTAAAAAACTTCTTTGCTGTTAAATTTGGACCACTTATAAAAAAAGTGTTTTAGCTTTGGCCTTGTATTCCCAAATGTAAGGATTAATGGCATGCTTTGCAAGAGTGGTGATGCTTATTTATAAACAATATTTGAATGTTTTATTGATGAAGATTTACAACTGCAGTACTTTTCTTTTTCTTTAGCCATTTCTTATGAACGTCTTTATTGTCCCCAGTAACTTTATGGAAATATATCCTATCAAAACCTTTAACTCTAGACAAGACCACCTTAATTTCCCATGAAATAGCATGGTATTACAGTTCATAGAGATTGCAGAACTGCTTCATTGAATAAAAATATCCAGCTTTTCTGCTTAAACTGTTAAATAAAAGTCCTCAAAAACCTATACAAAGCAGCCAAAATACCCCAAACAATTCCTACCAAAAAAAAATCATAACCCTAGAGGAACCTTACTTTGTTCCCATCAGATTTTAAATGGTGGGTGAAAGGAAGGGATGGAGAAATGAGTGCAGAGAGTGAAAGCCTTCCAGTGAAGGGTGAGCTTGAGAGCCTTGCCTTGAGTGCATGATGCAGCAGTTGGTGCCAGTGGGTATTCCTGAACACCCGAGAGTGAGCACCAGTGCTTCCAGGCAGGTCCTGCTAGCAGGGAAGAGAAAACCACACCGTGTGAAGGCAGGCCTGGTAGTGAGAAACACTTGTAACTTCACTTGCTGATAAAATGAAAAATTAAATTCTAGTTCCAGGACAGTACAAGAAGTGTCTACAAATTTATAAATCCTCATGATATTAAAGATTTTTTTGATGGCATGTGCTATACCTTATTATTTGATTTTAATTTTTGTTCACAGAAGTATCAGGCTGCCAACGGTTGTGAAGAACACCAGCTTGGTAGCTTACAAGCTTCTCCTTTTTTATATCTATACTTTTAGATTGCATGTGGGAAAGAAAAGGTTAATCACTGTGCAATCTTCAAATCTAGATTTGGTTCAGACTTAAATATTGATATTGAAGTCAAATGGTTAAAAGTCTTCAACTAGTAGATTTGAAGTTTGATACACTTCTGTGCTTTTGTTGCATTTTTGTTTAATGAATATGCATTTAAGTTGCATTTCTTTTTAAGATTCTAAGTCATTTGCTGCTCTGATCTGATCATGTAACTAGTTCAGTCGTTAATCTCAGTCTGATACTAGATTACTTTTAATCTTGGTTCGTTGTTAATTGCTGTATTCTTAATGTTGGAAATGTGTTCTTTGTAGCTATTTTTATAAGTAATTTGAACAACAAAGTTAATTTTCCAGGTGAAAATAAACAAAGTATTTTGTGGATTTTGTTGGCTTTTAGTAGTTAGCTTATAGATTTGACCAACTTTCAGTTGCTTCTTTCTTTGTAGCAGTCTGTAAATCTTGTAGATCACAGTGGGTCAAGTTTATCTATCTGTATAGAGCTGCTCCAGCATCATAGAGGTAACATGTGGTTAATCAAGGGATTTGTGTGTATAGTTAATCCAGTCTAGTTAACTGCTGTTTTATTGATGGAAGGTTTGCTTAATAAGCAAAATCCTTCTCTCACTTCTTCCTTGCTTGACTAAGAGTGTGATGAAAAGAGATCTATCCTTGAACAGCCAACTAATTTGTACAAGTAAGATCAGCTCTTTCTGTTGCAAGAAACAATCTTTCAACTGGGAGAGAAATCTTCCTACTGCTGTTGTTGTCATCTTTGGTTACAGTTGTTTTTAATGTTCATGTTCCTGGCCAACTGCTATTTCCTCCTCCATTCAGTAATCTCTTTTAGAATGGGAAAGATCTTTATTTTCTTTGAAACTTAATACAAAAGTCCCTTGTATCTGCTGATCGTTTCATTCATCAAATACCTTTATTTAGCTGCATTTGAAAACAGTTGAAATACACTTGTCAGTTTTAGTTTGACCACTGAGGTCAGTTTGAATGGTCTTTGTTCTGTCAGCTCATACCACCCTTCAGAATTGCTCACTTTGATTTGCATAAACCATGCTACTTCTTTTAAAGGCTACAATTTCTGTGTGTGAAGCACCTATAAATAGTGTTTTTGATTAGCTGACGTCTCAATTATCTGACTGTGGTTCGTGGAAGATTAAGATAAGTTACCACCTAGTTCATGATGAACTATCTTCTGACAATTCAAAGTCGTCTGCACTGGTTCTGGAGTCTTGAGACATCTATTAATATGTATTCCTCTGCAGTGTATTTGATAGTTTGTTCACAGTTGTGGAGAAAACAGTCTTGTATTCCTGTGTGTTTCTCATTCCTTCACCTCATTCTGTCAGAAAGCAGTTGCATCTCTTCTCATCACTTACAGAAGTACACGTATGCTTCTTTGCCTTTGTAAGTTGTCTTGTTTTGTTGCTTTGGGTTCACGTGTTGTGGCGGTTTTTGACTGTTGGGGTGGGTTTCTTTTCTTTTTAAAATAAATATACACTACAGTTTCCCAACTGTTTCTCAGGCAAGATGCTCTTCAGCCTTTTTTTTGTCTGTTCACATACTTGATGTTCTGTCATCCCGTATTTCATATGCACTTCCTTGAAATTCATCTTTCCTTCTCTTTGACCACTCTTTCAAATGTACTGCTTCCGTTTTTAGGAAGCTTTCCTGTGTACTTCACTTACAGAGTCTTAAAATTCTGTAAATTAAGATGCAAAGATATACAGAATTCTGAAGGCAATCTGGTGTGGAATATAGCACAATTATTGTAGGTAATTCTTTATGCATTTTATTTGGAATTAGGAACAGAAGAAACCTTTGGCTGGATTCCCATAAATATGATGTCAGGAAGGAGAGGGACTGACTGTCTTTTAGAGACTCTTGCTTTAATCTGCAGAGTTTTTTCATAGCTCGAAATTGGTACCCTGGCATAATGCTGAGGTGTGTGTTGCATATTGTGTTTTGCCAGCCACATTTTTGATATTTTTTGATGGAAGAGTGGTGTCTTGGGTGTGTGGAGTAAAACAGGTTGTGGAAGTTGGCAAAGCCAAATGCTGAAATTCCAATGTTTTTTTAATTTGGAGAACTTAAAGGCAGGATGTTGCTATTTTAAGAAGAATTTCAGTTCCTGTTCAAGTCTGTCAGTGTCTCTCTCGAACCAAGACCAAGGAGCTGATGTAAATGCAGCCTTGTAGACAGAGAAATTGAATGTAGGAAATGCTCTTTGTTTTTCCAGACCATCTGAAATCTATGACTGGCTTCTGGTTTCCTTAACTTTAAGAGCTTATACCACTTGAAACCAGGGAAGTTCATTAGAAGATTCTTTAAAGGGATGGAGTCCAGGAACCTTTTTCTCAGGTGGAAAAGTAGAGCTTTCTCCTTAGTCTTGGAAGAAGTGCTCAAGGTCGATAACATTCAGTGATCACCTTATTTCTGTCCTCTGTAGTTCTCTCTGTTGCATGGTTTAACCTGTCTCTTGTCTCCTGGATGTCGTAGAAAGATTCTGTACCAGCATCTGAGGAAGTTCTACTTGTCTTGAGGAAAATCTGCCTTGTGGTTACTTCCCTGGCTACACGCTTTTTCATGTTCCAGACAGTACCAGTGTTGGTTACTGGGGGGTGTCAGAAGAATAACTGCTTATAAAACAATAGGGTTTATGCCTCTGTTTGTTTGCCTGGGTTCCACAAAGCTCCATCCTGCTGCTTTGTCCCCCTTTTCCCCCCCATCCTCAGTGCAGTTCTTCTGTCTAAATGCTGACTGTTGTTTGTGCTTTCGCTCTGTGTGCAGCTCAGCTGAGCATTCCCATTCAACCAGCACAGGGTGGCTCAGATTCCTATTGGAACAATGCTGTCATCAGGTCACAAGCTGTTCTGGCTCACAATGAAAGTCTGGGATAAGCTTTCAGATGTACTTCTTTGGCTTGCAGCAGGTTTTGCTTTCAGGATTTTTCTTCCAAGGAGGAGCTCTGTGTAGTGTCTCCCTTTTGGAGGTTTGTTCTCATCATAGGAGTTAAAGAAGATCCCTTGGAAGTAAGAGGGTGTTTTTTCAGGTGGAGGAGACTTCTTGAGACCTTTAACCAGCTACCAGAGATACCTGTTCAAAGAGCTATATCTTCTACTTGCAGCATAATCTCTGCTTTCTGAAAGGCTTTGCCTTGTTCAAAATTAAGAGAATTTCTTGAAGAGAAAATACAACTAAAAAATATTAATGCAAGCGTCTCCTTGCCCAGGCCTATGATTGACACATGGGATTTTGAAAAGCACCATTAAAATAAAACAGAGCAGCTAATGCCTCTGATGTGGAAACATTTTTGTTCATAAAAGAAAAAAAAAAAGTGTTCGTTTGTGAATTCAGTTTATTGTGACATCCAGAAAACATTACCTGCAGAAACTGATTTGAGCTGAGAAAACAGAGGCATTAAAGATACCATCAAAAACTTACTACTCCAGAATAAGCATCCTGAAATCTAAAATTGAAATTTGAAAGTTTTTTAATGCACAGAAGCTGACAAATGTTATCTGATATAATAGTGAAGTTTATTTGCCCAAGGATTGTCTGGAACTTGTGAATTCATATATGCAGTAATTTCTAAAACAGATTTTTTTTCAGTCCTTTTGTTCTTACCACAGTTGGAAGGAGAATAAAAAACCCTGATTTTAGAAGCTGCTAGGGGTTATGAGCAGCAGTTTTATGCAATTTCTTTATTAATCAAGAAAATAATATATTGATAGGTGGTAAAAGTTTTAATCATGTGTCTTTTTTCCAAATATTCCCACCCTACCTTTGATTGTTGCTCACATAATTGAGGAAGTTTGGTGTTTTTAACACCTTAGGTGGTTGTTGGCTGTTCTTTCAGTGTGGCATAGAGGTTTAGTGGAGATGGCTCAATGCTGGCATGTAAATGTTGTATTACCATAGTGGTGAAATGCAAACTGTCCATCATCTTGTACTCTTAGGGCTCTTGTACTTAGGGCTGTACACACATGCAGAAGTTAGAGCTCCTCTAACGCCCAACACTCTGTTGTATGTGAAAGCACAATAGTTGTGTCCTTTAATTTAGCTTCTAAATTATGAAACTGCTGAGGAGTTCCATACTGGCCATGACCTTCCTCTGCATGTGAAGTTTTGTAGCTTGGATTTATGTAAGAGGTTAGAAAGAGAAAAGCTGATTATTTCTTTTCTCCATCCAGCCCAGCTTCTCGCTGTTGTACAACGCAGGTCTTTGTGACAGTTTATAATGCATCAGTTAAAACACAACACTGGTTTGTAATCCTAGCATTTGACAGGTAGAATCAGAAAAGTTGCTGCTGGGGTAAATATTTTCCAACTGCTGTCTTAAAAATGATAGCATTCCATTAAACTGAGGGAAAACAGCATAACTTTGAAATTGTTATAAGGCACCGTTGTTTGTCTGCAGCTGGCATCTCACAGCAAAGGGCTGTAGCACAGTGTGAGGCTTTTGGCTATATCGGGCTACTGCTGCCAACAATCTCTTCTTGCAGAAATTGCCACTTGCAAAAGCAAAAATACCACAACACGATGTATCTGTGCACCACTTTTCAGTCTGGTTACTTAATGTAACACCATTTTTATGAGCACTTCAAGCAAATGTGGCTAAGATGCAGAGGAGTATGTTGTATTCTCCCCATCCTCCTCCTGTGCAAAAGGGTTGCTACTTTTGGCAAAGACGTGTGGTGATAGTAACAGCTTAGGCATCTAGTGAAATCCTCCAAGCTCCTCTGAGATCATATTCATAATTACATTCATGCTTCTAGTCTGATTTTAATGAGACGAGGTGAATGTTGCTGGCTTAGAAGCTCAGAGTTTTAACACATGCTGTGCAGTGCATCATATGAAGACTCTGAACTGGTTGTTGACCACAACCTCTGCTCATCTTCCTGACGGTTAAATGATGCTACATCATGTCACTGAAAAGTAGTTGTTTCTTGTCTTTTCAGTTTTTTTATTCATTTATCTTTCCACCTCAGTACTATCCATCAGCATTGACAAATATTATCAAGTCAACTCTGGGACTAGAATACTGGGCTAATACTTCTGAGTAACTTAACACAGCACTTATTTTCATGGTATCAACTTTCCTATTCTGCTTACTTTTTATGATGATACATTAATTTGGTAGCAGTTCTTATGAATTTAGCCACATTGTAGTTTTATAAATAGTCCTGGGTGTATTTAGCTGTAATCTGTCTCCTTTTTGTTTTGAAGAAGTACCTCATATCCTTTCTATATCCTCTCAATTGTCTGAGAATGAGATTTAGAAACTGCAAGAGTAGAGAAGCATTACTAACAAGTTTATATGATATAGTTTGTCAAATGGGACTTTTAGTATTTACTTACCTTAAGTTACAGTACTCTTCTTCTCTGCTTTACTCAGCAATGGGTATAATAATTTACACTCTTCAGAACTTTGAATTGTTTTTATGGGTATTGGAGGAGG
The DNA here is from genome assembly GCA_013400515.1 of Erpornis zantholeuca. Taxonomy (NCBI): domain Eukaryota; kingdom Metazoa; phylum Chordata; class Aves; order Passeriformes; family Timaliidae; genus Erpornis; species Erpornis zantholeuca. Next base: position 89,917 of record VZTN01003127.1, on the reverse strand, counting down.
CAGGAACTCATGTTAAGATGATGATGTTAAATGTTTTCTGCTGAATCTAATGTCTTCCATTTCTTCTGAATGGGTCCTTGTGTGCATTAGTTTCTGAGGGGAAGAACAGTTCCAAAGGTGAACAGCTCTCAAGACAATTTTACCTCTTAGAAGCACTATATTTCCTCAGTTACAGGTAAACACAATGCACATTGTCTGCAAACTTGACAATGTGAATTTAAAGTAGGTTTGTTTGTATGTGCTGTACACTGGGAGCATCTGCTGTAGTTGAGAGGCACTCTGGTTGATAGAACCAATGGATTACAGTAAAATTAGTCTCTTTCAGTAGCAACAATGAGATCTGAGTAGTTTGTTGTCCAAGGCAGAAGGACCATTTTGCCCACAGGAAAAGATCAATTAATTCATGGAAGAGAAGTGCTTCCTCCGACTGAGAGCCACATAAATGCCAAAGTCTATCTATGCAATCTCAGTGTTTCTAAAGGGTTAGGGAGACTCATCCCAATAAAATCTAACATGTATTGCTGGATCCAAAGTGGTATTAAGGGGGAATACAGATGTAACTGCTGCCACCTAGAACTACCACAATGATCTTTCCTTGCTTACTCGTGCATGAACATTTCTGGTGTTCAGATGTGCTTTGGCATATTGCATAAAAAGTTTTTATCAGAGATATGGTGTGACACAATAAATGCAGTAAGAGGCAACTTCTATGATAGGCTTAAAAAAAACTTAAATCCATAATTTTTATTAGAAATATCTACCTGGAGTTGTTTACCACAGACTTGCTACAAGATGTGTATTTTATGTGGAAACGCCCCATGTAAATACAAAAATACAAACACTGACTTACTGTTGTTCTTTCCCTGACAGTAAATGTGAGATTTTTTTCAATGGATTGTAGTCATACCAAATACCTTACCTGGAATATAAAGTATTTCTTGTCCTACTGGGTGATTTCCACTGGGTGATTTGCTTTTTAAAAACCAGAACCAAGCTTACCACTTTGAAAAACAGAAAACTAGCTCTCCTCTTTTCTTGGAGGACAGCTCAGGCTTTTTGTCCGCTGGAGTAGCTTCAGCTCTGCTGCTGCCCAGAGAAGAGTCGCACCAGGACAGCCCCAGGCCAAGTGTTCACTGTCCTCCAGATTAGGATTTGTTTGGGGTCCTGTGCACAGCTCCTGTTTCTGTGCCTGTATGTGTGTGTACATAAGTGCTCTGTGGCTGCCTGTGCTGCTCCCAGGGTGCAGACTGGGTGAGGATTTGTGGCCTGTGGGAGGGGACTGGGACTGTAACAAGAAAAGAAGGACCCTGGGCAATAAGACTTAGGTGTCCCCTTCTGTGGCTGCTCTGCTCTCTGAGGGAGTGATGCAGTGAAGGTACTATTCTAGACCATGACCTTTAGCTCCCCACCATTGTTTGCAAAGGGGAAACAGGAAAATGTAATGTAAACTGAAGGCTGTTGTCTGAGTGGAGGAGTTGCTGTTTATCATGTAGCACGGATTTAACATCTTGAAGATTAAATAGTACTGCTTTTCCTTCTGATATTGGTTTTTTCCTTCCCCTGCAGCTTTTCTTTTTCATAATGGGAAATCCTTGCAAATACTTTTAGCAGGGAGTATTATTGCTGAGAGTGTTGCAAAGGAAAAATGTTAAAAATTGAGCAAAATTTGGAATTAATGTTTCAAGGAAATCACGGATATTGCTTGCAATCAAGTAGATACAAAATGTTTTTGTTTTTTTTTTTTTTGTGCCACAGACATGCTAAAAAACTAGCAGCTCAAACCATCTTAAAAATCCCAGTTGCAATTTACATTTAAGTGGTAAAGATAGTGTTATATTGTTATTTAATCAAACTTTTTAAGAGGAATTTCCATTTTGGTAGAATGATGACTCCAAGGCCTGTTTAGTGACTCATTCCTTCATCTCAGATTATAAAGTGTAATGACATTGAGAGAGTTGAGTCTTTATAAACTACACATTATTTTGTTCTCTGGTAGAAGAGCCCCTTCAGACTTTATACAAATCTGTCTTCCTTCTCTTCTCTCAATCCTATTTGTACCACAGCATCCTTCACGTGACTGGCTTGCCAGCTGCTCAGTGTTCTTACGGTGAAGAAAACAGTGGCCTTGTAGGTCATATTTGATCTTCAGACCTTCTAGCCCTCCAGGTCTAGTTTAGGAAACCAGCATTATTGAATGTAACATAGTTTGGTTTTTGGTTTTTTTTTTTTCAGCAAGAGTTCAGATTGTCAGTCATGCTTTGGTGTTTGGTCTAATAAAAGGTATTGATTTTTTCTGTTCTGGTGGTTCTTAATATTTTCCTGAGAGTTTTATTGCAACCTGTCATATAGCAAAAATATTGTGGAGATTTTTTAAGTATGCCTATAATCTCTGAAAGTGTGCTAGGCTCACCAGTTTGTACCCAGGTGCCTTAGATAGAACAGGACATTTGAAGAAGACATTATCTGTGAAATTCTGAGGCAGATGGAATTCAGTGGTCAGATTTTTAACCCATTATAAAATGCTATCTTTATGCAAAAGAGTGATGCACTCTCTTCTGAGCTCAAAATATGTATTTTGAGCTTTAATTGAAAGCTTGAATGTAGTATATTTGCAGGTAGTCTGTTTCGTTTCTGTTCTGGTTTTTTTTTTTTGGGGTGAGGCAATGCAGTGATATAATTTACATGAAGCTGAGCAACTTACAAAAGGGAAAAAATAAAACTTATAGTAGAGAAGCTCTTATCTCCTTGACTGCCATGTCTAACTGTATTCACCATTTTGATGTCAATATTAGGGTGTGAAACCAGACTCCTGCAGAAGGTGGTGTTGCCATATGGATGCTGTTACTTGGGTGGAGTAGTGCCAAAGGGGTTAATAACATTTCCATTGTGCCTGCTCACTTCAAATGTCTCACAAGAAACTGATTTGATAACATAGTTTTTGTTGTACAGTAGCAAAACTCTTTCTTTTCTTTAATATTTCTTGCTTGGAAAGGCTCTGTACAATAACTGAAAATAGAATAAACAGAGACAATTCTGTCTTCAAGTATTGGTAGCATTATTAAAGAAACTCTGACTAGGTCAGTTTAAGAGATTAGATTTTACTTGTAATTTAAAATGTGGCAAGGAAACAAGCTAAACAGTAAGAGAAATGTTTGTAATTATCAACAAAATAATTTCACCTGCATGTGCAAGACTAAGCTGGGGAATGAATTGTAGGACTAGTTAAATTTTCAAGCAACAATTCTTTTTCTAGATGTGCTTTTTAAAAATACAGCTGTCAGGTTACATTTCAATGCCTGGTTCATAGCATTAGCAATTCAAATTGTGTATTTTAAATCCAAACCACTAAGCATTAAATTAAAAAAATCTTTTTTCCCTGACATTGCAGTAATAAGTTGTACTGTGCCAGTCTCCAGCAGGGCTGTTAATAACTAGCTTTGATTCTATTTCATGAGTTTTTGTGTTACAATTTGGATTGATGGTAGTATAAGACTAGGAAGAGCTGATTTTGTTGGCATGAGAATGAATGTTCCCCTTGTAGATCAAAATAACTTGAATAGTTTTTGATATTGGATTTTATTCCTAATGTACAAAATGCCTTCTTCTAACAGAAAGAGCCTAGTAGCTAGAGTTTGCAGGCTGGGGCAGGTTTGGCTTTCAGGCATCACAAGGTACAATATTTTGAAGAAAATTTCTCAAAAAAGAGAAACCAGATCTGTCCCAATTTCACCATTTTATTTTTCTCTTGGCTTAGAAGGGATTTGAGTTTTGGCTGTTAATGTAACAATCTGTTTACCTTGGCAGACTGGGCCTAAGACCAACCTTTGTTGGTTAACAAATAAAATTGGTTTGAGCTGACTGTCCCTGGAGTGTTTCCTCACATCATGAATTATTGTGTGAACTGGGACACAGTTTTAGTCCAGTTCCTGAGGAGAAATCTAGCACAGCACTTCAGGAATCAGAAGTACTTACAGTAATCAGTTGTACTTACAGATGTGAAGCACAACTCTGATCTGCTTTTTCTTAACAAACCTGTATCAGTTGTCTCTAATATCAATCCAGCTTTCATGAAGAAAAAATTTCACCTCAAAAGAAACAGAAGAGATTAAGTTTGACTGGCAGAATGAATTTTTCAAAACATAGTTTGAGAAGGTGCTGTGGTTTAGCATGCTTTAGCAAATGAGTTTGATTTAAAAATGCAACTGCATGAACATGTAAACTGTAAAGCACTTTTGGCTGTCATATGCTCTCCAAAATTCCATACTGGGATAAATGAGAATTTTGAGTGATCTCAGAAGTACCTTCCCATCAGTTTGTCACAATTCTGCACATTTGTTAGGTGTGCTCTTCTTCCTCTTTCCAAACTGTGCTCGTGGTTTCCTTTGAAGAGCTTCTAAACATCTTGATTTTGTGGTCCTATTTTGGTGACTCATATGTCTCTGACAGCTTACACACACTTACGTTACAGTAATCAAATCTCTGAGAGGAGGCAGCTTTTAAAAATATTTATATGTGTTTTTTAATAAGTGGAAACATAGACAGAGAAAGGCCTGAATAGTAAAGGGTTTTTTTGTTTGTTTAAACAAACCTCCAGTAAAACAAAAGTGATTGAACAGCTGCAGCTGTTCTGTATGTGAATTAGTGCAAGCCAGACAAACTTCAGGGAGTTAACTCCAGTGCCTCCAGCCTACCCAAGCCACTGTAGAGTCAGACCAACAACCCCATCCTACCTTTTTGTCTCTCAACAGAAGAGAGAGAACATGCCAATCTTAAGGGAAAACTGCAAGCAAAGCGACAGATTCTAGAACTCTTGAAAAACATGGGACTTAGAGAGTGAGAGAGTTGTTTGCCTTCCTTCGTTATGTCTTGATGAAGTCTGAATGTCAAGGAGTGTTTGAAGAATTAATAGTTGGAGCCAGGCTGAATCCCTGCTCCATTGCCACTTCCCCCTTACAGCTCTCTACCCACCTCGTAGTTGCTTAGGAAGAGCAAAGCAGTATGTAATGGCACTCATAGCAAAATCAGAATAGGATTTTAAAGCTTCCTAAGTAGGGAGGAGAAATGACTTAGCACGTGCAGAAAGCTTTGAGTCCCGAAAGCAAGTACATCCTAGCAAGCTGCTTAAAAATGAAGATACAGGGCCTTGCTTCCAAAAGATCTTTCCTGGGATTCAACCAAGCTGGAAACACTCTGCTAAATAGTCTGAATTTTACCTTTTCTGAGCCAGAGTACTGTTGTGTTCTGTGGAGATAAAAATTTTCATTGATGTGTGTACCTTGGTGCCACTGCTTGAATCCAGTAGTCTTTGGAGTGCTATTGTGTAAATACAGCTTCTGAACCAAATGCACTGGTTGCTCTGGGGTAAACTGTATGTATGTGTTTATATATATATGTGGATAATATTGATGCTAATTTAGGGACTCTAGGTCATATATTAGAAATATGAGTAAAAATTGGTTAGTTGGCTGAGCTCAGGGGGTTGGGCTTTCCAGACCTTCAAGTTCCTGAGGTTTCAAGAGCTCAAAGCCCCAACTTTCCCGAATGAAAGGCAGATGGAGTCTGTGCCTCCTGGGGTGGTTTTGGAGACTCCCAGAATGGCAAGTCTGAAAACTTGAAGTTTGTCACTTTTGATGCTAGGAGGAAGGCTTCTGCTCCACCTCAAGGTCTGCAATTAGAGAACAGATTCAGTGCTTTTGTAGGTGATGGGGGTATGGGAGCTCAGCCCTAGTGAAGCACCCAAGCTGGTAAATCTGAGCCATGCAGAAGCATCAAGAGAAAGTGGGAAGTGGTAACAGTAGGGAAATTCTCTGCTGCAAGTGTTGGAGACTCTCATCTGCTGACCGCACCTGACCTGTCCTCTGGAGAGGCTTGTTGCCTGCCAGAAACTTGGATCTGGAACACTGTGGTAAGACTGCCAAGGCTTGTCTGGCTTCAGACTACTACTCCCTGCTGCTCTCCCATGTCGGTTTCAATGATACTGCCTGAAGTGATCTGAAATTATCAGCTGTGACTGTGTGGCTCTGGGGTGATGACCAAGAGTGTGGGAGCCTGGGCAGATTCTCCTTGATCCTTTGGGTGAGAGCAAAGTACATTAGGATGAGTGGACAGATCCTGTGGGTAATCTGGTTGCATAGCTGGTGTCAGCAACAGAATTCTAGTTTTGTGATCATGAGGATTGCTTGGAAAAGATGGGATTCACCTGACTAGGGCAAAAGCATCTTTGCTAACTATCAAAGAACAATTGGTGGACCAGGTTGGCAAACAAAATGTGGTACCAACAATGGAGACCTTGTAATCAAAAAAATCAAGACTGAAGGGGGCCCTTCCCAAGCATACCCATATAAACAAGGAACTGCTTTTCAGAATTACAGGGAAAACATTGCTACTCTTTCTGGGAAGTCAGCGTGGCTGGTTGCCTCTCTGAAATGTCCGTGTTCTCATGCACACGGCATGGGATGCAAAGAAGAGGAATTACGTGTCTGCATGCAGTTTCAGAGTTATGGATTCATTGGGATTGTGAAGACATGGTAGAATAGCTCATATTCAATCACCCTGATATCTACTGGGGGGATAGTGAAGCTTGTTTATGTGCTGGGTTGGGTGTGAGCAATCCAGGAGGTTCCTGGAGTGTTGTCTGCTGGATTTCATACCTGTGCAAACAAAGAACTGTTTGGGGATCTGAAGGCTGAGGGAAGCACAGACCATGAGATGATAGAGTTCAGGATCCAGAAAGGAGGGGGGATAGGCAGAAAGCAGCGTTGCAACCCTGGACTTGAAGAGAAAAGACTTTGGCCTGTTCAGGACTCTGAAACCAGTGGGAAAGTCCAGGGCAAGGTAAACTTTCCCTCAGTGGAAGAGAATCAGGTTAGGGAATATTTAAACAAACTGGTCACATGCAAAGCCACAGCCCTGGTGTGGTACATCCTGAGGGAGCTAACTGATACTGGGAGGTCCCTCTTGATGGTCTTCAAAATGTTACTGTGTTTAGGAGAGGTTCACTAAAAAGAATGTACCTTCTGTCTTCAGGAAGAGCAAGAAGCCTCTTGTTTTGGCTGAAAACCACAGGTTAGTCAGCCCCATGTGAACCATTGAAATATGATGGAATAAATAATCCTGGAGGCCATTTCCATACATATGAAGGCCAAGAAGCTGATTGGGAGTAGTCAGCATGGATTTATGAAAGGGAAGTCATGTCTGAACAATTTGTTAGACTTCTACTATGAGATCACTGACTTGTGGAGTGAATGTTGTTTATGTTGACTTCAGCAAAGCTTTTGTCACTGTCTCCCCTAACTTGAGAAACTGATGAGGTGCAGCCCAGGAGAGTGGAAAAACCTGTCAGAAATGCTGGACTCCAAGGGTTGTGATCAGCAGGATGAGGTCCAGGTCCCCAGGTCCCTGAGGTGCAGGCTGGTGAGTGGCAGTGGTGCCACAGGGGTGAGTGATGGGGCTGGTGCTGCTCAGGATCTGCAGTAATGAGCAGGAGGACAGGGCAGAGAGGACTCAGAGCAGGTTGGCAGGTGCTGCAAAAGTGGGCAATGGTTGACTCCCGAGAGGGTGGTGCTGCCATCGCTAGAGGCCTGAAGAGGCTGGAGAAATGGGCTGAGAGGATGCTGCTGAGCAGAGGGGAATGCCAAGTGCTGCATCTGCAGAGAAAAAATGCCAAGCCCAAGTCCTGGCTGTGGCTGAGTGTCTGGAAAGCAGCTTTGTGGAGAAGGGCCCAGGGATGCTGGTGGGCAGCAAGCAGAGCACGAGGCAGCAGCGTGTGCTTGTGGCAGGGGCAGCTCGTGGCTCCCTGGGCTGCTTTAGGCAGAGTGCTGTGAGCAGGGGGAGCAATGTGATCCTTCTCCCCTTCTCCTTTCTGGTGAGGCACCTGTGGAGTTGTGTGTCCTTGGTTCCAAGTTCTGGGTTCTCTGTTACAAGAGAGAGATGGAGAGAGTGGAGTGAGTCCTGTGAAGGGCCATGAAGATGGTTGAGGGATTGGAGCCTGTGACATCTGTGGAGAGTGTGAAAGAGATGGGACTGTTCAATCTGGAGAAGGCTCAGGCTGGTGTTACTGATGTGTCTGAAAGCATTTTTAATCTTAAGAGTGATCAAACATTGGAATTTCCATCCTTTGAGATACTCAAAACTTGGCTGCATAAGGCCCTGAGCAATCTGTGCTTTAGCTGTTTCTGCTTTAAATAAGAGGTCTACAGAAGTGCCTTCCAACCTCAAAAGCTGTGTGATTTAGGTAGTGGTTAGTGGTTTGTACTGTACGTGCAAGCTGATAATAAATGAAGTACCACCTGGGGTTGTCCTGGAACTTGTTCTGTCTAACATCTTCATCAATTACTGGAGAAGGCAGTGGAGTGTGCTCTCCTCACGTCTGTGACTGCTACTGAATTGGTGGAAGAGTTCATGTGTTAAAGAGTGAAGGGACCTGAATCTAGAGGAATTCAGATTGTCTAGCTTGGAGAAGAGAAATTGGGAGGTCCTAATGACAGCCTTACAAAGCCAACAATTACATTATCAAGAAGATGGGAGTTAATGCACAGCAGTGCACGGTGGGGCAACACGACCCTTGGGTGAAAATTGATACAAGAAAGGCTCTAATAGAATGTAGAGAGAAAACCTTTTTCCCAGTCAAGCAGTGGAGCAGACTCTCCTGTGTGCCCTACCTACCTCTGTAGGAGGAGGTTGGAGGTTTTCAAGACCCCTGTGGACAAAGCCCTGAGTAACCTGGTTTGACCTCAGAGCTCGTTCTGCTTTGAACAGGAAGCTAAAGTAGAGATGGGAAGTCCCTCAGCCTGAATGACTCTGATTTTTCAGTTAAGTTTCAGTGATATATTTTTCATGTTCTGTTTGCATGTCAGCTTACCATGTGTGGTGCCACTCTTTCTCTTTTGTTGTTCATTACGTAGTTTAGCAGGCCTCTTGTAAACTGGGTTTATAATGGTTTTTGACTTCACAGAGGAAGTAATAGAGGAATATTATAGGCCATAAACTTGTGGCTGGTATGTATCCAAAAGTCAGAACATTGCTTTAGCTATGACTTGCAGGCTCTGGGGGAGGGACAGAGATATTCAGCATTGTGACTGTGTGACATTTTGGGGGTGGAAAGAAGTAACTCTGCTTTCCTGTCAACTTAATTCAGTTTAGTATGCAGGGTATGTTATTCAGGCAGAACCTTTTTTGCTGCCTGTGGTGTAATGGTTGGCTTTTCTTTGTGAGCTGGTATTGCCTGTTTGCTAGAGCTTGCAGGGTTGACATGGCACACTCATTTGAGCAGAAAGGAGATGCCTGTTACTAGTTCTCACTACTGTTTGAATGGTTGAAATGCTAAATGTTTGGTGGAATGTCTTGGAGGGAGCTTTTTCATGGAAGGCAACAGGAGTAAGGCTTTACAGATATGGCTGTCCCAGATCTTGCCAGTCCAGCTCCTCCCAGTAGATGTTTGATGAACCACTAAATATAACAATGGCTTCCATATTGAATACCCCAGGTGTATTATTTTTGATTCTCTCAAGGAATTTTTCTGTCTTTATGACTTCCTTAATTCTCTACAGAGACTTTCTTGTGTGTATGGTTTCAAGGGATGGGGAGACCTCTTGGGAAAAGACAGCCACCTTATAATGGCAGCAAGCTTATAATGCAACTCTGATAACAGACATTCAGAGCAGTAGAAGTATTCCATCTTAATTCTCTGATATATAATCACAAGCGAAAATAAATCTTCTCTCTTCGATGAAACCCTGTGAGAGCATGCAGCAAAGCTTCACATTTCTGTATAAACAACAGTGAAACTGATCATGATGCAAAAAATTCGTGTTAAATACTCTTTAGATTGATAGTGATGTATTTAGCAAGGTAGTTGCAGTGGCTTGGGATGCTTATGAATTTGAGAACCTTTCCATATTTATTTCCATATGAAATAAAATGCTTCGAAAGTCCTGTGAATAAAAGGTAAAACTTTGTCCAAGAAATAAAAATAAACTTTGTAATGGTGCCAGAATAAATATTGCTGAAGCATCACAAATTGATTTCCTTTAAAAAATTAAGGAAAATGCATGCCATTTGTTGCCTTAACCATGATGGGCTTGCTTGTGTATTTTTTCACTTCGGCCTCTCTTGGAGCAGTTACCCACAGAACGTTACCTCTGCATGTTGCCTCCTTGATGTACTCTCTTGGTTAAGCTGAATGTGTTACTTTCAATGAGAATATATGATTTCATTGGTGTTTTCTTATACTTTTGGAAGGCAGAAAAACTAAAATGTAGTCAATAATTGTGCATATGTGTGTTTCCCTTTTAGTGGAGGCGATAGTGGAGTTTGACTACAAAGCTCAACACGATGATGAGCTGACGATCACTGTAGGTGACATAATCACCAATATCAAGAAAGATGATGGAGGCTGGTGGGAAGGACAGCTCAAAGGCAGAAGAGGTTTGTTCCCTGACAACTTTGTAAGAGTGAGTACAAAGTGGAACTGTTCTTGTGTTGTGTGTATAAGCTTTGTGTACTGTGCTGTTCAGTCTAAATATCAGCCTTTATATCATAATATCTCTTATATCCAAAACCGTAATATATTGCATATACACAAGTATTGTATTTACACATACATTGCATATATACAATATATTGCATAAACAGAATGCAATGTTCTTTTGAGGCAATGTTACAAAGAAAAGATTACTTTCTTTGCAAAGACAAGCTGAAAATAAAAGAAGCTACCCCTACATTTTTCTGCTGTTCAGTGATAATATTTGACTTAATGGTCTGAGAACAAAGTGGTTATTCTAGAACAACTTTTAGGTCATTGCATTTGAAATATTTTCTCTTCCCTGTAACTGATTCTGTTTTTCCAGAATGCTTTCTTCAGTTTTATAGAAATTTTTTTGTGAATATTTCTTCCTGGCTAAACTAGTTGAGAATAATTAGCTTTTTCCATACAGTTGCCTATAAAAACTTTTTTTAAAAAACATTAATTTGTATTCACTTAGTATACCAAATAACTTGTAGTAGTTCTTGCTTTAGGACAACCATTCAGAGGTTTAGAAAGAAATTCCTTTTTTACTCTGTGTCTGCACACATATGTCTGCACATATGAAGCCAGCTATTAGTACCTCTGGGCCTCCTTGGTTTGTCATTGCAGACGTAGGCTGTTAATTTCTATAAATCTGCATAAACTTGGCTCTCCACTATGGAAAAGAGACCAAGAACTACAATAAATTGCATAAATAGATTTATGATAATCTTTTAGTACAGCTTCGAGGGAGCTTTGGTACTTTCCCTTTCCTAAGGGTATAAGTGTCTTTTTTAATTTTTTTTTTTAACTTTGTCTAATTCTGTAAGCCTGTTGTGTGTTTAGACATATGGACATAATGAAGTAATTTCATTTTGCTTCAATAGTACTGCATATGTCGAGGTAACTGGGGGAAGTGGTCTGGTTGTGAGTTTAGCCAGCCCATAGCAGGGGGTGTGGGGGTGGACTTGGGAGCCTCAGGTGTTCCTGTGGGGACAAACATATACCCTGATCCTTGCTCCAGCCATTGGCAAGAAGAAAGCAGCTCTGTGTCTGTCAGGCAGCAAAAATTAGGAGGAAGCCAGGGCCTCAGTGAGATGAAAGGGTGTGGTGGAGGACAATGAATAATCTGGGTTTTGCTAATCTCTGAAAATCCACACTTTGGGCTAGGGTGAAAGAAACTGTTTTGGTAATCATTTTGTATTGGTAATATTTTTCTGCTTGAACTCTGGTAAAATGAACTGTGGGACAAATGCAAACTTCCTCTAAGCTTTCTCCTGGCGGATATTTTAAATCTGCTGCTGATTTTAGGAGGTACTGGATTTAGTGTTCTAAACAAATGCAGCCTATGAATGTCTGTTATGGGAATATAATAATCTAAAGATTTACAAGTTGACACCATTAGTACCTAATTTTAAGGCCTCTTCTTTCCAAACTGACGTCAAACTGTAGCATCCTGTCACATAACTGAAATATAAATAGCTTTTTCTCAATAGAATGTTCTAAAACAACAATAAATGGTTTAGATTTTGTCTTGTCATGAAATACCACTCCCTGCTCTTTCCTTCCTGCTTGTTTTTTTTTTTGTTTTTCTTTTTTGTGTGTATTTCTTTTTTTAATCAGCATCCAGGGCTGTTTTCTAAAGAACTAAAAACCACATTGTGTTCAAGCTGAGAATGAGGAAGAATTTAAAGTCAAAGATGTTTTTCATAGTCAAGCATTTTCTCTCTAAACTAGGTAAGATAGGGTAGAAGATACACACTTACTTAGAGTGAGTTTATGAATCTCTTGAGTGAAAACCTTTATTTTTCTCATTTTTCTTGTGTAAATCTAATATAAGGAGAGCTATACTCAAAACAGCAGTCCCATTAGAAAGCTTGTTGAGCATAATCACTTTGCCCAGTAATATTTTAAGCAATTGCAGACTTTCTCTTGATTATTGAAATTTTTTTAACAAGTGACTGCAGTGTTGGGCTCTGCAGCAGTCAGTTTATGCCCCACTGGCAAAGTGTGTGTCAACACAGTAATTGAGAAGCAGGCAAAAAGGGATGCTAGACATGAGTAGTGGACTTGAGTGCAACTCCAAATTCCTATTTCTTATCAAAACTGGTTCTAAGAGTAGTTGAGAAAGTTATTCAAAGGTTAAAAACTACAAATGAAATTCTTGAGGTAGTTTTCATTCTACCTTCAAGTGGTGGGAATAATTTCTATGGAGAAGAGCTTTAACTTCTTGTGGTTTTATTTCCTTTTGAATAAATTCATGATGATGTTCCAAATGAATTTTTGGGGTTTGCAAAAATTGAATGTTTGGGCTGAAATGAAATAATGGAATTAACACTGTAAAGAGTACGGAATGGTTTCTGTTAGCATTTGTGCACAGGTTCTGGAAGTGCAGTTTGGAAGAAAACAAGTAGAAATCAGAAGGGGAAATATTAGGGAAATGCAATATATTGGAATATTTATGAAAAGACATTCATTTGAAGTGTTACTTAAGAAATAAATTCCCCATATTTTTCAAGGGAATAGGAATGTGGAAAGGACTTTTGGAGTTGCCTGTAATTCAAATGTTTTTAAATTCCTTGGAATAAATACAAATTAGGAGACCATTGAAGAGTTGTCTGAAGACAAATGTGAGACAGAAAGAGGAAAGGGGAGGTAGCAATGATATACGTGAAGTACATACGCAGTTTTTTTTTTCAAGGGACTTTCTCTACGAACTTGTAGCAGAGGTGCTTCCTGTTCTTGAATCTACAAAACAACTGCTCTGAATTTTTTGTATATTTATACATATAGCGACAAAAAAGACGGATTCATACCCTTCTTACGGTCTGAAATTCAATACGAAAGGCGTAACAGAGAAGGTATTTGAAATTTATTTTCTGTTTCTTTTTTCATTGCCTAGTAGTCTGTGGCTATGGCCGCTCAGAAGATTTTGTGGAAGAGGTTTGTCTAAATATGAGAAAAATCTTAGGTCTCTCTTTAAGATCTAATTTATCTCTGTGGACATTTGAAGATACCTACTTTTGGTAGAGCTAATGGTGCTGAATGTATCGTAAGAAATGTGTGAAAGTGGATCTGGTTGTCGTCTTTTTCAGGTTTTTTTTTCAAATTTTTAGGCAGAGAAATAGAAGTACAAATGGAGTTCCTGGTGTCCGTTTTAATTCTCAGTTATGCAGCTGACGAAAAGGAGGTATCAGGTGTGATTCCAGTGTTGGTCATTTATATGATATAAAGTTTTTTTCAATATCTTTCTAGCTTGAAAACTTCAGCTTGAAATCCATGCTCTGCAGTGTAAAACTCTGTTTGTGAGACAGATTTTGCTGATAGCAGATGAAGATGTAGAAAGCAGGAAACTCGTGCAGAGCCATGCTTGCTGGCTTTAATTTTCAACGTCAATTCTATGTGGGATTGAATAGTGTTATACTGGTAAACGGAACCTGCTGCATGTAACAACCTTAAAGCTTCTCTGTACTCCAGAGGACTTGCCAATATCACTAGCAGGATGCGAGAGGTAAATTTATCTTAAGCAAGAAGTGTAGTGGTAGTTGTTTTTGAAATTCTGGTGTATAGCTTGTGGTTTAGAATCAGTGAAACAGGACAGGGACTTGGTGTAACTGTACTGCTGCCTCAGGTCAGAAAAGCAACCTAGATTTCTTGTTATGCAAGCAGAATACAATCTTTAAGCACATTAGTTGTAGGATGTCAGGGATATTCATGCTGTATAATAACTACACGGTCCAGATCCTTATCTGTTGCTTGTAATTTAATTTTCTTCATTGTATGGTTTGTTTTTATCACAACCAGCCAGAAGTTGGTTTCTTGCTGAGACCCTTGTGTTTGTTACACACCCCTGCCTATGTCTGTTCGTGCTTTCATAAAACCTTTCATAAAACAGGTCCTGTGCGCATGCAGGGGCCATTTGCAGCTGTAGTTTGGCTCCTGGGCAGGAAAAGAGAGTATTTCCCATGTTTGAGAACACTTTGGTTCCTACAGTGTTTTCTGCTTCCCCAGCAGCTGCTCAGTACCTGGCAGGGCAGAGAATTCACCATCTCCCGTTGTCCTTCCCTGCTGCTTTGCCACAGACTTTTGCACTCTATGGTATCTCTGTAACTCCCTGCCTTTGCTCTGGGGTTTGTAGGTTCTTAGGGTCTTCACTGCTCTCCTCAGCAGTCTGAGTACTATTAATTAAGTGATGTCTGGGTCAGCTTTGCCTCAGTAGCCACTCTCCATGGGTTCAGTCTCCACACAGGCCATTCACTTAAGAGCTGGACTTGATTCTTGTGGGTTTCTTCCAACTCAGAATATTCCATGATTCTGGGAAAGCTGGAGCATGAGCAGATGCATTGAGGTTATATCTAGACTAGGGAAATTATTTCTGTCTGTACCTGAAAAGATAACTTGCTTTATGGGTCAGTGGCTTGTTATGCTGGAGTACTTCTGATTTGGTTTTTTGGGTGGTTTTTGTTCTGTTTTGTTTTTTTTCCTACATACTTGGCAGGAATTTTCAAGTCAATTAATGAGTTTTTCTTTTGTTGTTGTTGGAAATCTTACTAGAATGCTGTGTACATATTTGTTTTCAGGAGCTGTTTTAGATCGTGGGATCCTAACTGAATGAGAATCAGGAGTATGAGCTTCTTATTCCACATTTTGGGTACGGCCATTAAACTTGTCATGGTGAAATGCAAGAGAATAGAATCATGTGAAAATGTTGTCTCTTTGAGCCGTTGTTTCTGTCATCAGCAATTAAGATTTTGTGAGAAGAAATTTAACATCGCAGGGTGTTATTATTTATTATTGCTGCTGTTATTACTCTTACAATGGTGAATGTAAAACTAGTAAAACAGAATCTTTCTCTGTCTCCCAGCCCATCTGCTCACAAAGACAGAGATTCACCAAGGTGGTCTTGTGCCAGTCAATAGTCTCTGACTTGGCTGTGTTCGCTCTTATAAAGGAATTGAGCACAGAGCAATGACAGCACTCTGGGCTGTCCTGGATGCCCAAGGCGTGATTACAAACAATGTCACACCTTAACCTGTTCCTCTGGATTCAGAGGTGGTGAGGGAGCTCCAGTGAGGCAGCTGCCCTGAATGTTTGGCCTGCAAGTGATCTGAAACTCTCTGGCAGCGAGGGAGGCTCTTTCCCATTCCCTGTGGCAGGGAGCTGGTGACATTCCCTGCCGGATGGGAAGCGCACCGTGCTCACTGCAGCCGGCAGGACAGACCCCGTATGTTTGTCGTGGGACCCAGTGGATTTGGCTGTCCTGTGGGGAACAGCTTGTTGGATGTGTTTTGATGGCAGGCTTTGAGGGGAGGGGTTACTCAGGGGAGTGTGGGGGTGTGGAAAAGAGAGGAAAAATGATGGTGGTTTGGGGCTGTCAGCTGGTGGATGTTTTGTGGGAATTAGCCTCTCAACATTTAATGAAGTATGTGAAAGTAAGTTTTAAGTACGTGCAGGAGTCATGTAGTGAGCGCACAGTAATGTGAAGCTTCAGTGTTAAGTTGTTTACTCGTTTTCAGTGACTAGTACATTATATTGCAAAAGGTAACCTTCTGGAAAGACAGTAGCTTACTTGTAATTATGTATTGATAGAACTGATGGAAATTCTGCCACGGCAAGGGGATTTGAGCTAAATGATCTTTAAGGTCCCTTCCAACCCTTAACCATTCTACAATTTTATGAAATTTATGAATTTGAAAATAAAATTTATTTCTTTTCATTCTTTATGCGACGTAATTGCTGATGTCTAAAACAATTTGTATTTAAATACGCATAATACTGCCTTACTGATAGAGTTATTGTAGGTAGTATCAATTAATATACAAAGGAGACTCAATTATTTCCTCTTCTTGTTCAGGTTGGTCTTTTGTATTCTTAACAAAACCTCAGTAGAGTATTTCTGTTTAAACTATGCTGTTGTTTAAATTGTAAATTACAAAAAAAAAAAAAGGTGTGGGCTAAAAGGGAAAAAACCCTCTTTTTTTTCTTTCTTCCCTTCCGGAAGCTCCAAGCCATGAGGAGAATCTAATCAGAGATTGAAACAAGAACTCAATGTGCCATCTAGAAGTTTCAATCTTTTCAAACATATAACTTCTTTGGTGCTATAATATTCTTTAAAGCAGCTTCAATTTATTCAGAAATTAGTTATATATTATTATTTGAAGTGTGTGTTATGCAGAGAATTCAGTGTGGGTTTTGGCAATAGCCTCCTAAAGTAGTCATAAGGATTTATAGAATTGGCAGGATTAGATAGCTCATGGCGTTTCTCCAACCTAGTCCTAAAATGTTGTGAGGTAAAGAGAAGGTGTGTAACTTCTAACTTTTATAAGTAACTAAACTTATATTCTCTCTTCCCCAAAATCAGTTTTCTTTTCTTTTCTTTTTTTTTTCCCCTGCTGGCAACCTTATAAGCTCCGGATGTTTTTATTTTCTCTGTAGATTATGTGTGGGTGGATATGTTAGTAATCCATGTATTCTGCTCTGTTTCATTTTCACACTTGGTCTGGCAATTGTTTTACTGTTGGAGGAGGCTGCTGTGAGAAACTCTTCTCTGTAGGTAGAATCTGTAGAAGTGCTTAGCAGTATTTGCATAGAAATGTCTTGCAAAACATGCTTCTACCGTTTTGGATTTGAACAGAGTACAGCTGTGTATCTGAGTTTTCCTGACAGGTCCAAAAGCCTCATTATAATTCTTAAAACATAAGTCCCTAGAAATTGAATTGCAGTTTGAAAGCTAACGTGAGAATACTTGTCAATACTTCCACCTCCTTTGCAGTTTAATTACAAAGCCCATAGATGGATTCCTTCAAGTCTAGGAAATGTTATCTGATTTTATTTGTTTTAATTTTTTTTTAAAAAAAGGGTTTAAGAGAAACAGTATTCTGAAAGCCTCTGGCATACCTACAGCGTTTAATAATCATAATGGTGAAAGGTTGTGCTTCAGTGTCAGTCTGCCAAATAGGCCATTTGCATAGCTAGAACAATACAGCGTGTATCCAGACTTCATCTACTGATTGTCTTTCAGTTTATATTACTTAAGTGTTAACAGTAAGTAAGAATGAAGATGAGAGCAAGAGGGATGTGTAGAAAAAAGAAGAAAGCTATCAGAGATTGCTGCTCTAACTGCTGCTGCCATGAGTTAGTGATACTGTTTAGTTCTGATCAGACAGTAGAATAAATTAACAGTAAATACATATGCATACGTGGGGTTTGTTTACTGGTGTTGATTTTCAATTTATTTGGATTTTTCTTGTTGTATTTGGGGTTTACTTCTATGTACAGAAATGCTGATTTTTCCTGAAGTATCATGTATAGACAATGTAACAATTTCCATGTTTTATAAAGTGCATATCAACTGGAATGACAAACTATTTGCATTATTTGCTGTTGGAAGTAGTCTTTGGCTAATTAGGTATCTTTCTATTCAGTTCCTGTAAGTGCTGCAATTTCCTCCTAGAATCTTTTGGGAACTGTTTGGGAAGCTGATGGTGAAGACAGTCCTCAAAGGGTCCACCATTTCCTGCCATCACCTAATTATGTACTCTACTAGAATTTCACTGGCACTGTTAGTAAAATTGTAATATGACAGAGTATATTAGAGCAGTTTAGGTTTATGAGCAGAGAACATGTTGTTCTATTCAGAGCTGGAAAGAGCTGAGTATATGTGAGCCTCTTAATCCTCATTTTTCGGCTTCGTTACAGCTGTATGAAATATATCATTGTTTATATATAGACACTCTAGTTATTCAGTTATTGTGGAAAAAGGCAGAGGTGCAGGTAAACTGCTGTCATGTAGCAGGATGGGTTATTTACTCACTCTGACTTCAGACTTCTTCAGTGATGGATACTTAGCACTGGTGGTTGTGATGGGAGGTGGTGAGGGATGGAAGAAAAACAAGCAGAGCATACATTTTTAAAAATAACTTTGGTACTTACCCCCCAGGAGAAGGAGCAAGTCAAACCTTTCATTTTTACAGAGGATGGTAATGACTTTTGCTTTTATTGTTTTGGGGTTTTTTTGTGTGAGTATTGAGAGAAATAAATGCATCACAAGCCATTCAAGAATGTGCAAACGATTGAGTTTATATATCTGCTGCTTCACAAAACCTTGATTTGTCTGTTCCCCACTTGGTGAGGACTCAGTGCACCTTTTGAAAGATTGGGTTAATACCTGTTCTTCCCAAGAAATTGTGTTTGCCTTCCCAGAGGCAATAGGCCAGTACTGTCAAAAGCCCTGATTAAAACCACTGTTCTAACAGGTAACTCTCTCTAAAACAGAGGTGTCTTTCATAATTTTCATGACTGCTCAGCATAGCTTCCAAACTACTGCCATTATTTTGGCTGGCTTGTGATAACCAGCTTAGCTAAGCCGTGGTTTCCCTTTTAAACATGCTTTGGTGTGTTTAGGCAGCCTGATTTATCTGTCGGTATTTACTTACTAATTGATAACACAAACCAAATGAAAATCTTTTAAAATCCTTTTGGCTGAAAATTATTCTCCTCCTACTTGGCACCAAGAGAATTACACCATTCAGCTTTCCTTTTGCCACCTGTGTTTATCAGCTTTTTGATTGATTGAAGGATTTTTTTCATTTTTGTTCCCTCACCCCAAGCTTCCTTATCATGCTGCCCCCAGGACCTTGCCAGCAGGTGAGCAGGCTGTCTGTCCCAGTGCATGGTGCTGTCATGTTGTCTGTGTGGCACTACAGAGACATGGCTCATACACTGTCATCAGCCATTGCCAAATCACTGGCCCAATGAATGCCTAATAATTAGAGGTATAAGAAAGTAAGATGCAAATCTTCATGTTTTCTTTATGCTTCCCCACTGTCCCACAGCTCAATTTTATTGTACTGTCAAAATGTAATCTGTTCCTCCTTGAAATGTCCCTCTAAGATGACCCGAGTTACTCTCCTTCCAGGATTGAATTAGGGAAATATGGATGGAAAAGTGCCTGTAACTCAGACCTACCATATTAACTATCTTGAATTAAAGATAGCTAAAATTCACCCACCAAAAAGCTTCATGTGTGTCTCAATGTAGCTTTCAATGAATTTTTTAATTCTTCTATTTTGTTTTAGAGGAGTCTAATTCTAAAACTAGTTGAATAACTGCTATATAATTTGTTTCATGAAATAAAGCACTTATAAGTGGAACTACCCAAAATGTTGTGCTGTGCAGGTAGAGAAGGACATATGGTCAGGTTTTTACTTCTGTTCCCACACAACTTAATGATTTTGTGACCTTCAGTTGATTTGTAATGCTCTGTGGTGTACTTGCTGTATTTACCTTTCTTTGACTCCGACTCTGTCCTTTTAAAATGAGAGAATCTGAAGACTATGGTAGTGAATTTGAGTTCACAGATTACAGAATCACAGAATATTCCTAGTTGGAAAAGGATCATGAAGTCCAACTCTTAAGTGAATTGCCCATATGGGGATTGAACCCAAAGCCTTGGCATTATTAGCTCTCGTGAACAGATTGTCACAATTAGTGATAGTTAATTCAAAAGCAAAAACTGGTTTATTGCTGATGTTTTGTAAAAGTACAGAATGCTAAAGTTAAAGTAAAATCCTGGAAGGAGTTAGGATCTGAGTTACCGTGCTGTGAGATATCGCCAGGACTTTTCCCTGCAGAAGAAGAGATACGTGCTTCGAAACCTTTCAGTGGTTCACTGAAGTTGATGGAATGAAAAGGAGAATACAACTCTTTACATGCACCAGTGCTTGTGGGACTGAGCATTGCACTTCATAGTCTTTAAGTGCGCTGTGGTTCTGCACAGAAAACTTTCTAATTTCTGTATTGTTAGCCCACATGTTTTTGCTAGGTTGTTCGAACTTCTTCAGCCTGTTGTTCAATGTGAGTTTTTTTAGAGACTAGTCAAACTGGTGGACATCAGAGGAAAATGTTGAGTAAGTGGAGGGAGAAGAATGACTCATTAAACTGTAAAACAAAAGCTCTTTCTCAAACTGTAATCCCTTTCCAGGTGTATTCAGAACTCCATATATGTGTGTCCATGCAGTGGGCATGCATGATGTATGTGTATTGTATGCAGAAATAAACACTGGGTCTAAAACCACACATACAAATTAAAGTGCAGGAAATTATTTTTAAAGGAAGTTTTATTTCACAAAATAAAGAAAGTAAAATTATCCTCTGGTATCCACTAATTCAACCTTTTTTACTCCACTAAGTAATTGTATAAGGATGGTGGTTTTTCTATATTAGAGTTTGCACAAGGAAGTAGCATGTGTTGCTTGCCCTTCTGAACCTTTGTGACACTTGCAGTGACACTGTAATATTGACCCCATTTTTTTGTGCTGGGATTTTTACCATTGCATTATTTCCTTAGTGAACATTCAGCTATTTAGAAAAGGGTTGTTTTAGTCTCTTTAAGCTGAGTATACTGTACTCCCAGTAGGTTTTCTTTAAGGCTCATGTGTTTCCATTAGAAGCTGCCCTTCTCTTCCCACTTTCCCTCCCCACAGCTTCTGTGTGGGTTTTATTTTCTCATGAACCTGAAACTGGGCATACAAGTTCCAAGGCTGAAGAACTCCTTCAGGGCTTCCTTGCTCATGCCTGCAGTTCCTGTAACATGTTGGTAACCTGCCTCTCCAATCTCTGTTCCATGTCCTTCTGCTGCCAAATTGTAGCTCAATTACACTGAGCACTGTAAAAAATGAGAGAAAATAGTAATTACTGATGTGTTAAAGAGAGATTTTTTGAGCCTATCTGTACTAAAATGAGATTCTCGAGACCTACCAATGAAGAATATATCTGAAAGGACAGAGAAGGAGATGGGATTTGAGTTTTGACAGCCAGCAGTACCAGCATTTGCTAATGAGTGCTAACAGATGTACTTGTTTTCTACTGATGTTTTCAGACATTCATAAAGTGAAAACAGGATTTACAGGGAGAGGCTAAATTACTATCTCTTACTAGATTGCGTTGTTGGAAAAATTGACTAGGCTCCCACACTCAGTATCCCCTCATCAGATCTGGCAACAGGCAATGAAATTAAAGATAAATACTGGCTACAGGCAATTGTTTTTAGTTAAAGTCAATTAATATTAGCTGGTTAGACTGCTTAAAAGAAAAGGGAAGTTTGCATCACTGGAGCATGATACAGAGTTGCAGGGGGAGAGGTGAACTTGAAACGGCATTTCTGATATTGTGCTGCCGTTATAGCGACACCGCCATTTTATTGAACTTCATCTCAAAGGAGTAAGGTTTTGCACTCCTGCAGTTGTCAGGGAAATGCGTGTAAACAGGACTTGTGAAAAGGTGTCACATGTAATGATTCAGTGATGATACAGAGTGATTAACTACAAGTGTTTTTCTAGGTGTGCATAAAAATTACATCAGTATAATAATTGTCTGGTGAAGATCCTTTGGTACCATTAACGGTGCTCCTTGATTTTTTTGGTGTTAACAGTGGTCACTTGAGTTATTTTTTTTTTCTTTTTCTCCAAATGTGTGTACCTTTTGATGAGGAGCAAAAATATATAGCATAAGATAATATAAAACCAAATTGTTCTTTGTGAACATTGTGGATGAGCAGTCTCACTTGTGCTAGGAACTTGCACCTCCTGCTCTGGTGTTCTTTCATGGTTATAAGAGTGAAGTATTGCTAGGGACGTTCTGCTGTGCAGCAGCTCTATGGCAAAGCTTTGCTTCAGTGAAACCCTGCACAGCAAGCAGACAGGCTGCACCAGTGAAAGCTCTGTCAGCTAAACCAGTTCAGCTACTTCCAGTCAGTGGCAGGGGCTTCTGCTGGTTCAGTTGCTAATCACATCTGCTAGTCTTCCTGCGTCAGCTATGCTGGCAGAAGTTTGCAAATAGATATCATTTTAGGAAATTCCATTTTGGTTGTTTAACATATATAGCACATTGTTGCATTGTAGTATTTTTCTTTTTTTCCCCCTTCTCCTTTTGAATCTTTCTTTTTTCTCCTCTCCAAGGAATTTACAACTATGCCTCTTAGTTATATGTACCTGCTCTTGGATATAGTTATTAACCACCTGCCTCTCTTGGAAGAAAGGAGAGAAGTTTAAGGTTTGAATTCTGTGACTGGAAGAGAGTAGTTAATATTCAGATTTTATTCTCATGTGAAAGGGATAGAATGAATAATGACAGCCATGGAAGCTGTGCAAGATACTCAGACAGCATTTAAGATCCAAATAAGTATTGCTTTTTCATAAAACGTTAACATTAACTTCTGGTTTTGAATTCATCTGTTAGCACATGAGACAACTGGAAAGCAGTGATTGAACAGTTTCTCTAGCATTTTTTCAAGTGAAAAGGATATCTGAGGGTATATGGAAAAGCTTGTTTATGATGAACCCATAGTAACCTAACTTCACTGTACAGACCATCACAGGAAATGCAGCTAAGGTAGCAAATTGCATTGTTAGAAATGTTAATGAAACATTTTTGTGCACTGCAGAAACCATAGCTATGCTAGCACAAAACCAAAGTTGTGTTCAGTGGTGTGTTGCCTTGTAGTTCCTCTCTGCTGGGTGCACTTGTGTGCAGAGAGAAAAGCTGTACAGCATGTACTGTGTTAGAGTGCTTCCATGGAAGTGGCAATGATGATGTGACCAAGCAAAGCTTGAAGAAGCACAAGTTTGATCAGGAAATAAAAAGAATAAATAGGAAAAACATTGAAAAAATGAGCACAGGACAAACCATGTAAATTCAGGAGTCTCTGACAGTGTTGGAAAAAGCAGTGGTCTAATAGCCCCCCACAGGAAAGTTGGATGCTTTATTTATATAATATATGGCAATTTTTAAAACTTGTAGCTGCCATGTTGTATACATGTTCTAAAAATTACATTTTAATCTCAAAGGTAGTGTTTTAGTTAATCATGGCTGTGTAACAATGAATGTTTGAGTTGCTTGAATAGCTATGTGTTATATGGCTTAATTTCTTTTCCTTGAGCTCACAGGAATGCTTAGTCAGTGTTATGATTGACTACAAAAGTATAAATAAATTTATTTGCAGTGTTTTGGGTTTGGGAGACCTATTTTATTCTAAGAAATGTCATTCAGTAACACGAGGTCATGTTTGCTTCTACAGTATAAAGCATTCTCTCCTCTCTCTATCATTGCTGCAAGCCAGCTTGGTATCTGAAAAGCAAGTGTTATTTTCATTCATACATCATAAAGGCAGTGTAGACAGATCTGCTATAATGCCTCATCCAGAAGAAAATCTCAGAGGAGATTAAATCGAGACAGAAAATTTATTTTCTCAGAAAGAACCTTGGGGTGTAGCAGAAAGCAAAAGGATCATCTTTTCAAGAAGGAAAAGAAGGAGAATTTTGTTTACCTCATGGAAGCCTCATGTTTACCTCATGGAAGCCATTTCCATACATATGAAGGCCAAGAAGCTGGTGGGAGTAGTCCGCATGGATTTATGAAAGGGAAGTCATGTCTGAACAATTTGTTAGTCTTCTATCATGAAATCACTGACTTGTGGTGTGGATGTTGTTTATGTTGACTTCAGCAAAGCTTTTGTCACTGTCTCCCCTAACTTGAGAAACTGATGAGGTGCAGCCCAGGAGAGTGGAAAAACCTGTCAGAAATGCTGGACTCCAAGGGTTGTGATCAGCAGGATGAGGTCCAGGTCCCCAGGTCCCTGAGGTGCAGGCTGGTGAGTGGCAGTGGTGCCACAGGGGTGAGTGATGGGGCTGGTGCTGCTCAGGATCTGCAGTAATGAGCAGGAGGACAGGGCAGAGAGGACTCAGAGCAGGTTGGCAGGTGCTGCAAAAGTGGGCAATGGTTGACTCCCGAGAGGGTGGTGCTGCCATCGCTAGAGGCCTGAAGAGGCTGGAGAAATGGGCTGAGAGGATGCTGCTGAGCAGAGGGGAATGCCAAGTGCTGCATCTGCAGAGAAATAATGCCAAGCCCAAGTCCCGGCTGTGGCTGAGTGTCTGGAAAGCAGCTTTGTGGAGAAGGGCCCAGGGATGCTGGTGGGCAGCAAGCAGAGCACGAGGCAGCAGCGTGTGCTTGTGGCAGGGGCAGCTCGTGGCTCCCTGGGCTGCTTTAGGCAGAGTGCTGTGAGCAGGGGGAGCAATGTGATCCTTCTCCCCTTCTCCTTTCTGGTGAGGCACCTGTGGAGTTGTGTGTCCTTGGTTCCAAGTTCTGGGTTCTCTGTTACAAGAGAGAGATGGAGAGAGTGGAGTGAGTCCTGTGAAGGGCCATGACGATGGTTGAGGGATTGGAGCCTGTGACATCTGTGGAGAGTGTGAAAGAGATGGGACTGTTCAATCTGGAGAAGAGAAGGCTCAGGCTGATCATTAAGTGTCTGGTTATGTGATGTGTTGGAGTACAAAAATTGAAGCCAGAGTCCTCCTGGCAATAGACAGTGAAAGGAGGAGAGACAGTGGGTATGAATTGAAATATGGGAGAATCATTTATACATAAGAAAAAATGTTTTGAGGTTGGCCAAACACTGGAACAGGTTGTCCAAGGTTCTCCACACAACTGTGGATCCTTCATCCTTGAATGTAATTAACAGCCAGCTGAACACAGCCTTGAGTATTCAACTCTCACCGATTCTGCTCTGAGCCAGTGGGTTGGACTAAGCAATCTGCAGAGCTCCTTTCCTGCCTTGGCCATTCTGTGAGCCTGTAAAAGCAATTTGCTGGATCACAGTACTTTGGCTCAATAGGCATCACTCAGCTAGTGATCGGGAGTAGTAAACAGGAGTGTTATTCGAAGTGCAAGACACCTAGAGGCTCTATCTTGAGAATAAGCAACACCTTTTCTGTATAATCAAGTAAAATATTGGTTATAGTTTCCACTTCTAATTATAACTACATACTTTTTCTTTCAATGAGCAACATTTTTCACACTGCAATTAAAAATATGATACCTACACACTGCCCTTATGCCAAGAATGAAGAAGGAGGTTTTAGTAACATTATGAAATTATGATTCTTAAAGCATTTGAATAGTTCATTTGAGTGAACTGTGCCTTTAGTTGTTTTTGGTTTTTTTTTTTTATTTTTGAGAAAACCTAGCTTTCTTCAGGCTATATTTTTATGTGCATCCCTTTTCTTTTCCTCCCTCCTTCTTATTCCCATATGCCACAAGTACTCAAGTGACCTTTAACTCTGAAGTGGTGAGTTGATACAAGTCCTAAGTAGCCCTTTGTGGAAGTAGGCAGCTACAGAGAGTATCCATATTCTGTGAAGGCAGCAATACAAATTTAGACTATGTAAAATAGTCTAGAGGGAGAAGAATGGTTGGAGGTAACTGCTGAGAAAACTTGCAAAGAAACAAATAAAAATATCAGAATATGAATGAAGATGTTACTCTGATTAGCTTCAAATTACTCAGAGAGGTGAGGGGTGAGGTAACTGCTTAACTTGTGTGTGAATGTGTATGTATGGCTTGGTGTAGGAATGAGAGAGCAAGGCCATGGGGTAAGTTTGGAAAACATCACTTAGATCAACCCCTTATTCTTGTAGGCTCCGTGTTTCACATTTATGAATATTCGTTGGGTTGTTGCTGTGCCCAGCAAATGCTGCTTGAGAATATCTTTACTCTTGTGGTTGGAAATGTTCCCTTATACTTTATCCTCCTCTTGTGAGTCAAGATGGCTTTTTGGGGGGTTTTTCTCCATGGTGTTTCATCAGTTCTGTTTGGTCTTTGTCCTTAAACAGGCTTGGAAGGTCCTCTCTGTTCTTGAGATAGTGTGGTAAGGTGGGCTTTCTTTCTCTTGAGAATACAGGCAGCATGTTTTATTTTCTCTGTATTTTATTTTACAGTGCATGCTCGACAGACATGATGTGATAAAGAGTGATACATAGTAACCTAGATTAAACTTCAGTATTGCACTCTATATTGAGTTTGACTCATCCACTATCCATTTCCTATTTTTCTCTCATTTTCAGTAACCTGTAAATCAATTCATGGGCCTGTATTTGTCAAATGGACTCAAAACTGTAAGAAGCAAAGTCTGCATGGTGCTTTGAAAATCACAGGAATTTTTAATATCTTTCTCTACCTAGTCAGAATTACTATAACTCTCTCGGAAACTCATCTCTTGATAAGATTGGGGGTTTTTTTTAGCTGTGCACTAATGATTGGTTTGTATTTTTTCATGTCATCAAGATTGCTTTTCTTTCCTTAGCAGCTACACACTTTTCTCCAAAATTGCTTTTTACTAGCTTGACTGTGGGTAAAAGTGTGTGTTAATTTGTGGACTTTCTCTGTCAGCCAGAGAACCACCTGTGTGCTGTCTGGTAAGCAGGATGCTGACTGGCATGAGTTTTGTTGAAGAAATTACACATTGAATGAGTGTTGGGTTTTTCACTTACCTGAAATAGCCTCCATTTCACAGTTCCTGTAGAGCCATCTCTTCCCTACAACCCTCTTTCTTTTACTGCTAATTATAACCTTCTCTTATGAGTTCTTACAGCCAGAGAATTCCCAAAACATATGAAGGAGAAAGAAAGATTTAATAATTCAGAGAAAAATGATGAGTGAAAAGAAAAATTATTGTGGAAAAAAAAAAGTTGCGATGTGTATGCGGTTTTATGCCATTGTGGAATTATTTAAATAATTTAGCTGCCAAATGAATCACACTTCTCTTTTGTAATTTATGGAGGGCTCCACTAAGATGGAAGCTTTGTACGAATGAGATGTTTTCAGAATAAGATATTTCAGCAGCCCATTCTGTCTTGAAGTAAAATTTATTTTCAGCAGGCATATTCTAAGCACATTGTACCTGTGTGAGAGAAATACAAAAAGCACAAAATCCTGCAGTAGAATTTTGTGCCTGAGTTCAATGACACTTGGCAGAGGCCAGCCAAGAAAGAAAATTATCTAGATTACATTTAGAAATAGAATATTTGCCTCTCTAGGACAAACTTGTGGGAAACTAGTATTGGGTTGGTATTAGATTTAAGTTAGGAAAGTAGAGGAACAGTGAAATTATGATAGAGCAGTTAAGGGATTGTAATAGTTGGGACTTGTTTGATGTTCTGAAGAAAAAGTTAAAACTTTTGAAGTTAAAACTGCTGACCACTGTTAAAACAGATAAAAATAAAAGGATAGAAAAGAGCAGTGTCCAGTGTAAAAGTTTCTATTGAATAGCTAACAAGGGCTGAATTTAAGAAGAGCGATTGAATGGGAGTGAAGCTTTGGGTTGGGGTTAAAAGTCTTGGATAGGGCACTGTAACCCAGGGTAGCATGTTGTTTGAAAATCCCAAACAACACTAACATGAAAGTGGACTGGAGGAACTGCAGAGTAATGTTCAAGTGCAGCATAATAGCTTTGCTGTTTTTCCCTTTGGGGTTTTGGGTTTTGTTTTTTGGGGTTGGTTGTTTTTCTTTTTTGGGGTGTTTTTTCTTGCATCTTCTTCCTCAATTATCAACCCTGTTACTAAGCATGCCCTCATGGATTTCTCTGCAGGCCATAAACACTGTCTGTAAACTATCTCTACTCACCTGGTTCACAGAGGTTTGGTATAAAGACAGAGGGACAAGATGAGTAAGAGTTGATGGAATGTATGGGAATTCATGAACTGGAGCCTTGAGGCAGAGCAGAGTGGCTCTTAGGAGCCACCCCATGGGGCCCTCAGTCTATTTGTACTGAGATTACCAAGGTTTAATACAAGCAATGATGAGATCTTAGATTTAAAAATCCTGTGACAATGTCTACTGCCAAAGACAGACATTTGTGTTTGTAGCAGATTTTTGTCTTGTGGTGTTTTCAGCTGTGCCGTGGTGACTTTATATTGATTCCCCCCAATTAGCCTCCTTTAAAACTGCAATAAACTGTGTAATCAAAATCAATTTATTTCATTTTCTTTTTAGTTTTGGGGTTTCACTTTTGACACATACTCACCAGCAGTTGCTTTGCATAACTTTGTTTTATGAAATCTTTTCTTATTGGTGGTTTGCAGTGTTAGCTTCATGGATTTGATCCAAAGCTCATGTAGTCTTGTCTGGCTCCCTTTGGATTGCACTACCCCTTGCTAATCATAAGATGCATATTCTTCAATTTATGATGTTGCTTGAATATTTCAATATGTAAGTCTGTACGTGTGTGTGTGTGTCTTATCTATCTCCAAACGTACTCTGAGTTTTTTCACAGTCTCTAAGGAGAAGCAGAAGACACTGTGAGCTGCATGGACCAATGTCGTCACTTAAAATTACACACCTATGGAGCTTGTTTATTGTCCTTTTTCTTTCTTGAAACCTCACTCTTTTAAATTATATTAATAAGAAATAGTTCTAATTGTCCAAGGACAAAACCTTTAAAGTTAAATCAGTTAGATCTGTTTTGTTGTATTAAGGTGAGGTAGCAGAAGGTAGCCCTTGCATCTATTACCTTTGCAGAGGCTGAGTGTCATTCTGAAGCCTCTTTTCCTCTTTGTGGCAAGTGGCATTTAGACCATCTTCCTTGGCTGCGTCTAAAGGTCAGAGTCAGCTATGACTTCTTATGTTTGGGTCTCTGCAAACAGCACCCCTGGAATATGTGGGACACAGTTCTTATTCATGTTGATGAATTTCTGCTAGAGTGGCTCAGCACATCTTCATTCTGCAGATAATTATAAATACTTCAGGCCTTAGGGCTGTAGGTACTCAGCACGTTAAGAACTGAACACCTGCATGAACCTAACTTTCTTTCCTGAGTACCTGGTTAATATCTAATTAATGACCACGTTATTTAAAATTGTTCACGTGTTTATATCCCTTTGTCTGTAAAACACTTTGGGACACCTCTAGTACTTGCTTACTGTAAAATAGGTCTGAACATTCAAGAAGAACATGCACTCTGAACTTCTGTAAGTTCTTTAATGACTGCTGTCATGGCTTCTCTGACACCAGAACTCAGCCAGTCTGGTTAATATTGTTTGGGGACACTTTGAGCATAAACAATGCTAAATAAGGCTTAATGTTGTGCAGTACAACACGACCAGTGCAGCTGGCAAACAGCAGACTCATTCTTTGTGAAGCTGGGCCACTTACACAATGTTTGCATAAATTCAAACACGATCTGATGCAAGGAGAAGTAACATGTAGTTGTGTTTTCAGAGTAGCATACCAAAAGCAAAGCCAGCTAATGACAATATGTTTCTGATTTGAGCTTCAGACACATTTTTTTTTCTTTTTGCTAATACATGAGTGATTCAAATAGCAACATGTTTGTATGAATCTAGTGTCCCTAAAATGATTGTGCAAGTAGTGTGATCAGAGGGCTCTGTTAGCTTTGTGGAGCTTGAGGATGAACTAGAACTTCTGGTGATGTACTACTTTAAATATGGAAGTTATTTTGCCCTTTAAAGTGGAATTGCAACAGTTGGAGTTTGCCAACAGCTAGGAAGACACTGAATCTGAATTCTGATGCAATTAAAAAGAAGAGGTACTGTAATAATTTTGCTGCTTTCTTGCAAACCTTGTAACAAGAACCATGGAAGGAAGTCACATGACTGTCCTCTTTTTGTGAGAAGATGCTGACAGAAGCAACAAGGGTGAGCTAAAGGCTGCAACAGTTTATTGCAGCAGCTATTTCTACATAGTTTTATAGCCATTCTGCTGAAATTGGAAGAGTAACTATTGCTGTAGTTTACTGTCATAAATAACCCAACCTTGAGGACTTTTACAGCCCAAAAAAATGTCACATAATATAAGGAAAACTGGTAACTCTTGAGGTGAGAGTTATCATGTAGTGTGAAAATTATCATCTTGGATGATCACCTTGTTTTCTGTAGGAGCTTTTAGTAGCTACCTTATGTCAAGAGTAAAGCTCTTTTCTATACTCATTTATTTCTTGTAAGGAAGAAAGGAGTTTCCGCCTTCCTGGATGGGCTGACCACCTCATTCACAAGGGCATGAAACTTTATCATGTTATTCAAATATGATAGCCTGTCATATCAAACACATTTTCTCCACAGTGTATTTCTACTTTAAAAAATCTTAAATAATGTGTTTTTATTTTTTTTTAAATTATAGAATTAATGGAGAAAATTATCTACTCGCCCTTTAAAAACAGAATAAATTTTGAATAGATGAATTGACATCACTAAAGCCCGAGGCATAAGTTTAATTAGTTACTGGCATAGCTTCCACTACAGCTATTATGCAGTACATACTTCAGGGAATGTTTGTCTCAATGGATTTATACTGTCTTATGCTGCATGGATTTTTCTTACCAATGTTAAAAGAAATGAGTGGAAGTGTTACGAAAACTTGTTTCATTAATTCCTGAACTGTTGTTAGAATTTTTAAGCATGTAACAGTGTATCATTGTCTTCATAATTTTTTTCTTTTTGCATTTTTTGGAATGGGCTTTCGAGTCTTGCAGAGACACTAGGGATTTATTGTATTTCTTGAACAAAATCCTTCTCAGGTACCAAAGCAGTTGGTTTTTTTTTTAGAGGAAGTATCTGTGTCTGTATTGGCAGGAATGCAGCATGGGTACAAAGCAGGAATATGGTTTTCTGTTGTTTTTAACAGTGAACCTGAATTTTTATAGTTGTTAAAAAAAAGAGTTAGTTTTTATGAAGTCTATCTCCACTGCAAAATGACAGCAAATTACCCTTGCACTTTGATGGGTCTGAATGTGTTTCAGGTCTCCAGAGGATGCCTGGGAATTTGCTCCCTAACCTGGCTTAACAGCCTCACTTGTGGTCCCGTTCCTGATCACTTAGGTAGGTGCTAGGCACAGGGCTGTGCCTGGGAGCCTGTGTCAGCCCTTGCCAGGGCTCCTTCTTGTGTGGAGCTGCAGGATCTTTTCTGCACCTGCACTCTGAGGAGTCTGGCCACCATTGGTACTGGAAGAACAGATTCTCTAATGAGTACTGCTTTGTGAGGCTTTGCTGGTACTCAGACTTCTGAAAAGATTACATTTCCAGCCCAAAAATTCCAACTGAATTATAAATAAAGTTTGTGTGGTTGTGCACAACATTACTGTCATAAAAATGGAATCTGTATTTTCAGGTCATGCCTTTGATGCCAACTTTAACATATGAGAAACCGGGTATAAAATTTCTTATTCCTGGGACAAAGGGGAAGATGAGATACTAATGGATCATAATGCACTAATTAGATGGGATCAACGAAGTAAAGTATCCTCTCCCTTCTGATTTGGTAGAACATGGAAAATGACTAATAATTAGCACACAGTATTTGTAGATTTAGTTTTCCTTGTTTTGAAACACCTTAAAATGGGCTATGAAGACAATATCTTGAAATGTACAGTTTTGGAGATTTTGTGCTACTTCTTCTGTTCGTGAAATTGCCCTCATTAACTGAGAAACATCATGAAACCTGGAAGTCAGCTCTTTGCTTCTTCCTTCTTTTGAACCATTTGCAGAGCATAGAAGTGGCAAACATATGCAAGTCTTTAGCTACTCCTAAGCCTTCCTTTAACAGGTGTGCCAGAGACCATGCCAAATCCAGGTATAAGGTGTGTTATTAACTCCTTGGGTAGACACAGCCCGTTTGGGGTCTTTGACACCTCAAACAATTTTGGCACAATTTCTCCCCCAGCATGGCTGCTTTAATCTGTGTTCAAGGACCTCAGACAGTTACTTTGTTCGTTTGCCACTTCTTTTTTTTTTGACTCCTAAGGAGCAGCTGAAGGAGTCAGAGTTGCACATTTATTGTTTTTAAAATGACTGTTCTCTTGCTCATGTTTAAGCTGAAGCTTCTCTTCAGAGATCTGGTTGGAGACACAGATGCGTCATCCTCCTCCCTCCCTCCCTCTGCAGTGCTACACCAAGTCACTGTGGCTGATGGCTGAGCTCCTGAGACTAAGGGGGAGCAATGGAAGGGCAGCTGGAAAGGCTGTCTTGTAGAAATGATCGGAGTACTAGAGTTTACTATCAATTAAAATGATTTAGGAAAAATTATATTTGTAATGAATTGTCTGTTAAAAGCCACATTTTTAGAATACAGAAGGACTAGGAAATAATGGTTCAAATTTGGGGATTAAATACTAAGGAAGATAGTGTCTCTTTTTGGTCTGTGAAATTGTTAGAAAATGTTTCCAGCCCTGGAAAACTACTACTTGATATAATGGCTGCAATCCTGGGGCTCTAAATAGGAGCCAGCCTGTATTTCATCAAGCTGTATGAATGTGCACAATCACATCATTCAATGAAAGGTTGATTGTTTTAAAATAATTGTCAACAGCCCTATGACCTCATCCCTTGGTGTGAAGGAAGCCAAGAGATTTTTTTGTATTTCTCTAAATGCAAATCAAACACTACAAATCTTTCAACAAGAAGGTGGATAAAGAGATATTAAGATTCAAGAAAATGATAAACACATGGAAGATAAAAGTAGAAATAAATGTGGTCTTGCCCATAGGGTGGCTTTGAATGCCAGTTCTGTCAAATGTCTGCCATGATGGAATCAAGAGGAAAGAGAAGGGTAATCTGTAGATGTCTCAAGAAATCCCAAAAGAATATGACATCTCTAACTATTATAGAACCATACTTATGACAGCAGGTCTTTGGGGTGGAATTTACTTTAAGAAAAGCCTTTGCCTGGTTTTACTACTGCTGTACACTCACCAATTCACATACTGAAAGTAAACACAACAGCTTAAGCTGCACAAGCATCTCTGTAAAATGATCACTCATGCTGTGTATGGTTGGTATGAATGAGACTTCTTGACTAGCCTTTTGTAGTCACTGTAATTTACAGCTAATGATTGAGCTGAGAGGAGTACCTTTTCTCCCTGGCATTTAGGCAAACAATATGCATTTAAGATTGATTGGTTAGGGATGTAGTTGCAGTAGGGATGATTTGAAGGTCTGAGGGGTTCCAGGAAGCTCAGCGTGTTGCCACAGGAAATCTAAGTTGGATTTCAGTATTTAAATGGACATGGCTTGGATCCTGGCAGCCGTAGATGCTGACTACCTGCATCTATGTGTCCAGGGCAGTGTTCTCAAAGATACAGTGCTGCAGCTGTGGTGGTAGGCAGAGGGTAAGTGTGCCTGGTGTATTCTTGTCCTCCTGTTGCCTTACTTGAAGTTATGACCCCTGCCTGGGGGGCTTTGCTTTATGGTGACCCTGGCGGGGTGGTGGCACTGACTGCCATGTTTACTTGACCTCTCAGCACAGTATTTTTGGATACAGTGAAGTTTCTTAAGGTCACTTCGGAAGTTTGTAGAAACTTTCCGAGAGCGTTATCTTTATGTTTACTACCCGTGAGAGTTCTTTGTCTTTGCCTCTTCCCCTTCTCACTTCCTGCTCCCTCTCCCTCTCTTCTGCTCTAGAGAAACCACTCCATTGAGCAACAGCCTGTAGCCCACTCAGTGGTTACCTCCAGATAACTCGTGCTCAGTGTGAGCTGCCAGTCAGCTCTAAATGCAGAGCAGTTTGAATCAAACTCATAGTGAGAAAATGAAAATACAGCCTTATGTTTATCACAGAAGAGATGGAATGCTTGAATGCTGCTTTGTGTTATAGCAAATACCTGAACAAGAGGGAAAACTCTGGTTCTCACAGAATGTGAATGTAATAAACTGTGATTTTTAATTTTTTCTTATTAATTTACCAACATGATACATATTTACATAGTTTCTTAAAAAGCAGTGCAACAGTTAGGAGGTAATGCAGACAAGGATAGATCTGCAATTAGGTTTGAAGCTTTCAGCTGTGTTTTAAACTGAACTGTACTTTTTAAAAAGGCACGTTTTCTATTTTTTCTGGTCATAATGTAAAAAAATTAAAGTAATTTTATTTATGTGGGGAAGTATGTGTTGATAATAAGTTTGAGTGCACTTATTTCTCAGCATTTACTGGGGAAAAGGGGCCTTTTGTAACATTTGATTATCCGAATTCCATCTGGGTTTTTTCTTCATTATTTTTTTTTCACAGTTTTGAAGAGAAGAAGCTATACTAAAACCTGGGCAATGGTGTGCTGCAGCAACTGGGAAATATTGATCTAAAAAAAAGCGTGGGGGAAGCCAACAACCAAGAGTGATTTTAGGCAGCCGTGTCTTTTAGTGTAGGAATATTTTTAAGAAAGTGAGGATAGAGAAACAGACAGTAGATGCCAAAGAATTGTTGCTGGGGCATAGGATCTTGTGGTGCATTTTGAAGGCTTTAATCTCATTTGGAATGTTCCGAGGACTCTAAGATATCCATTCACCATGACTGGATATTCTTACTCAGTCACTTCCACTGTTCTTACTGGTCTGGTTTCAGAGTGCTCATGCCAGAGGTGGAAGCTGCCCTGTGAAAGAGGGTACCTTCCTGTGTGCTGTGTGTCTCCTGCATTCTCCCACTGTCAGCCTTCATGGAAGGATGGGGAGTGTGATGTATGGGAAAGGTTTCAAGATACATGAAAGTTAGTACTGATCTATGGCAAAGACATGAATTTGCAGTAGCATGTGTCACTGTGTGTGCAGGTGAGGTGCAGGTGTGATCAGACCTGAAGCCCTTTGTTTGTGGTTGCAGGACATCTATAAACAATCTGAATTTAGCAGGAAGTATTTTTATTTTATACATAAATAACATAAAATATCCTGGGTGTCAAGAGTTAGAGCAAAAGGGACTGTAGATATGTGGGTGGCCTGGAGTCTGCTTGTGTTGGAAGATGAATTAGCTGGAGTTTTTACTCGCATTTAAATATTTATTAGAGGTCCTATAAAGAAGACCTTTTGAAAGTAATTATGCAAACTAAAAGTATTCATTACTATCCTACCCACAAAATGCCATACTTAACAGTGAAATGGCTTTGTGCCTTTTTTCACTAGAAGTGTGCCCAGGAACTATTGAGTGAAACATGCAATTAACCTGTTGTTTTGTGGAGTTCTCTGTTGCGGGGCCAGTGTGTTTTTTTCCTCGTAGCAAACAAATGATGAATTTTTTGTAGTTAATTTCTAGATAATTTTGCTTAAGGGGAAATCTAACTAATTTGGAACCCTTTTGGGTAAGTAAAAATGGAATGTTTTTAGATGTGGTATATTATACCATTTTTAGTCCTGAATGGAAAGATTAAACAATTGTAACTACTGCATTCTGTAGTTCCAAGGTAAATGTTTTGTCTGGAGTAAAATTCTGGTCTCTACTCAATACTATAATTCCTATTTAATTTAATGGAAACAGGGCTTCACCCTTAAGTATGATTATATCTACTCTAAATGTGAGTAGGATGCTGATTAAATAGCAGTTAAAAACAGAACAAAGCCTCTTGTCAAAGTAGATGATGTGTGTGTGTGTTACATTTGACTTATGCTGTATCCCAGAATAGATCCAGAACTCTTGTTGTACCAGTTTACAGGTCTTTCAGTAGAATACATTTCTATATTGCAAAAATCATTCCTCTAATGCTGCTTTCCTTCAGCTGTGGAGGAGTTGGACACAGAGATGTCAGAAACGCATTACAGGCGTTTTGAAGTCAGAGTACAGAGCTTAGAAACAGAACAAAACAAACTAAAATGCTGTCTTTGTGTGCTGGTCTCAGTAAACCATATTCTGCTGGCTCCTTGCTTTTGGCTGTAGCCACTGGAAATTAAGAGGCTGAAAGCAAAGCTGGCAGAGAGCAGAACCACGTGTGGTTCTTGAGTGGAGCACGTTACGAGCTCTGCTGCTCTTTGTGGGGGGAGAAGAATGGGCAGACCCAGTTTAAAACCCTGTTGGGCAGAGCCTTCAGGTGAGTGTTCTGCTGCTCTTGCACAGCTCTGAGAGCTCATCTCATCAGCACAGCAAGTTCCACTGTGAAAGATTTAAAGGTGTTGGTTGAGGGATTTTTTTTTAGAGGGAGGGTTTTGGCTTATTAGCTTGACATGGCTTTGAGGGTTTTGTGTATCTAAAAAAAATGCACATTATTTTTCTTCTTTTTAGATGTTATTGAAGATACTGCTCTTATGATTTAAAAAAACAAACCCCAATCAAGCAAAAAACAACAACCAAAAAAACCCAACTACAAATAACTTCCTCGTTTGTTTAGCATAAAATTATTCCTGGGAGATCTTGGCTCATTTATTCTCATTACTTGTATTTCTGATTAAAAAGTTCCTTCTCTTCCTGTTATTTTACTATTCCTTCCCCTCGGATGTATTTTTAGAAAATAATCACACATATTTTAAATGTATCAAACAGGCCGAGCTTTTGATTTCCCCTTTCAAGTGTCCTTTTCACTGATTGACCCAGCCCTTTGCTTTGCCTCCTTTGCTGCAGAGTTGTGTGCAGCACTTTGGGAAAGCCACTGTCCCGAGTTACTTACAGGGTAGCAGACTATTTTCCTACAAGGCTCCTGCCATAGTTTGGCCTTTTCCATTGTCTTATTCAGGCTCCTTATCTGGTTATTCCCTCCCTTCTTCCTGGCTCTTTCTGCTCTTAAGCTTCAGCCTTTCCTGTATGTTCCCTTCCTTGTCAGGTCTGACTGCTCCTGCCTTGCTCCCACCTCTGGGATTTCTTAAGCTTATAGTATTTTTTCCAGCCGTGCCAGGCCTCCTCCTCCTTCCCCTGTCTCTGTATTTTCTTTTCCTCTCCCCATCCTTGCATCTCAGGTTATCCCACTGAATTTGCTCTGCTTCACCCTTGTTTCCTTCCCCAACAAGGAAGGATCCAGGTCCTTATTTCAAAAGAAATGCTCTTCCTCTCTCAGTACTTTGGCTCCTCCAAAGTGATCTTTGGTGATTTCCTCTTGCTGTGGCACTGCCTGTGGCTGTTGGAAGCACAGGGAGCCAGTTCCTGAACTTTGGCTCAACTGAGGGCTGTCGTGAGAGGGGAGTTCTGCCCTCCTGCTCACAGCCTTCAGTGAATACACCTGAGCATCCCAGCATGTGTGGCAGTGGTGAGTGATGATGAAATCCCTGGAGATCCTAGCAACTCTTACTAAATCTGTCAGTTGTGTACTTTTTAAAAAATTATTTTAAAATTATTATTTTTTGTCCATATTTTTGAAGATTTTTATGTGGATACTGCAAACCATATTCCTAGTATAAATATTACCCATG
Organism: Erpornis zantholeuca; assembly: GCA_013400515.1. Lineage (NCBI taxonomy): Eukaryota > Metazoa > Chordata > Aves > Passeriformes > Timaliidae > Erpornis > Erpornis zantholeuca. The sequence continues at coordinate 52,480 of VZTN01003127.1, read as the reverse complement.
GTAATATTTAAAGGCATGACGTGTTAAAATGTGTGTCTAAGTGTGTGTTTTTCAAAAGTTTAGGATTTTGGGATAGTTAAAGTTACTTTGTCCTAAGCTTTTTTTTTCACCCTAGAAGAATGTTCTTGTTAGAAATAAAAGAAGGAGATCTTGACATTTCTTTTTTTTCTCTTTAAATATCAAACATTTTGTTTCAAATTCAGAAAGAAATTGTCAAGATAATACCAAGATAAACACAAGTTTTACAATGGGAAATTATTTGCAATAATGGAGAGTACCACAGGGATCCTGTGAAATTTGTACAGTATAAGTTACGTTTTCAAGGGGACAAAAGTAGGTCAGTTTTGTTGTTGAACTTGTAAATTAAAGCATAGCTTTAAGGAAATCAGAACCAAAGAAAGTATGTTTTTGTACAAAATAAATATTTTTCTATTTTTAATTTGAGCAAACTATTAAAAAGCCATAAAATTTTAACTGCTACCTCAGCCAAATTTTATAGCCTTGTTTTCATCCAAGTTGCTTGAAATAAATATAAACAAACAATTAAAGATAAGTTGGATTTTTTATTTTGAAAATTTTATTTATCTGGTAAAAAACATATTATTAGTGAGAGGCATAGCTACCTCTATGTATGATTTGTGTCCATGTGCCAAAGAGTACCATGTATTTGATTAATAATTATTTGCTCTACATTTGACTCATCTTATATTTGTACAGTTGGCTGATGAGAATTAAGTAAAATTTTATTTCCTGAAAATATTGTACTACTTCTCCTGTTCATAATGTAGGTTTGTTTCCCAGTTTGTGCAGCATCATGTATGTATTAAACTATTAGCTCCTAAATATGAGGGCTCCAGCTTGACATGCAAATGTTGTTAGAAGAAAAAAAAAATCACAAAACAGCAGAATGTATTTCCTTATCTGCCATAGGAAAAAAAATCTCCTGAGGCAACAAATAGATACAGTATTGACTGAAATATCTAGTATCTGCTCATTGCTTGGCAGAGATAGTACTGAGCCTTACAAAATCTGTACTGTTCCAGAGCCCACTAAATAGATTTAGAAGCACACAACTATTATGATGGAAGTAATTGCATTACAAATATCCTGCTTGAATTTATTCCTCCATGCAGGCAGTTTAAAGATGTTGTGAATGTTAGAAAAAGCAATGAAAGCTAAAATCAGAAATTTTTGTATGCTCTGGTAGTTGTTCTTTATTAAGAAACTAAACAGTGTTAATTTCAAATGAAACCAAAATTGTTTGTGTCAAAGGTTGTTAAAGGTAATCAAAAAGTAAACATACTAGGTTGCACAGTCAAAATATTTCTTTCCACTTTCAACAGTATTGTGAACTTTTTGTTTCTTACCAGTGTGGAGTCTAATGTAGGGATTCACCTCTTTGTCTGAGCACATCACAACGAGTTCTGTGGAATGGGGACTTGGGGATCACTCTAAGTCTTTTCATTATGAGGGCTTCCCCTTTGGGAAATGAAGGGATATTTCTATTTTTAATATTCTTTCCCTGTCCAGCTGACATGCTGTCTGACCTGGCAATAGCAAGGTCCTGAAGGGTGTGTTCATTCATCCAGAACTGTCACTGCTGGATCCTTCAGCTGGGCTTGGAATGGGCTCCCTCTGAAAGCCCCTGCATGTTATTAGAACAAAATGGTGCAAACTTGGGGTGAGGAGGTGGGAGCTGACTGGCTCTTTGCTGGTGGTGATAGCATGCTTGTTTTTCCCTTGAGCTGGTCAATGGGTCTGAATCACCATAATAAAGTGCTTCAGGGTTGTTTCACAATCTGTGGCTGCTCTCTTGCTGCTCATGAAAATACACATTATTGTTGTTTCCGTGTTCTTACAATTTCTCACAGGAGTCTGGGAACACATTTGTCGTCTAC
>VZTN01003127.1:0-50520 GCA_013400515.1 Erpornis zantholeuca | reverse complement strand
TCTAGTTCTGAGACAAAAGAAGTCTAAACCCCCCTATGTTTCTTTAGTCCTTCAATGGCCTGTGTCACCGTATTTTGCCATTTAATACAGGGTATGTAAACTCCTCCACAGGTTGCTCAGCATAGAGAACAGAGAATCTGGGTCTGGGAGGGAGAGGAGCTACTCTTGCCATAGCCCAGCTGAGAGCTGAGGTGTGATCTGATGAAGCATCTTAGTAAGGAGGGAAACTTAAGCAAAAATCCTTTGTATCCGTATGGAATCTTAGCTTACCACTTCAATGGGAAACAAACCCCAAACCCAAGATAACTGTCAGCACTACATGTTTTGAGCAGAATAGACTGCTGTTACAACCTAGTAGGGTGATTCTGCCGTATGTTACTAGTTAGAGGGACATTTACAGTGGATTTAAAAATAAAACAACCCATAACCCGTGTAAGTTGCAAAATAGCAATATCAACTAAGTGTTATTATGTTATGTACGTGTAACCAAAAACATTACAATATACCCTTATTCTTCATCCTATGGACTCTGGTGGTGCTGAAAGGAGGGATGAGGCTTTTTTTTTCTTTTCTTTTTTAATATGTTCAGATTCATGTGGCAAAGCCAAAGCTAATATGAAGAAAGAAGCAGCTAGTGTGAACACCACACACACACAACTAGTCACCTTTACTAAAACTTTGCTTCTACTCTTGATGCCTTTCTCTGGTCTTAAAAATTAAAACCAAAACATGGTTTACAGAGAAAAGGGGTTTTTACTTCGGTATTTTTTTCAGGATCCTGGGATACAGAACTTTGTCCAGGTGGAATGCCCCAAAAATGCATGCACATCTTCACACCGAAATACACACAATTACAGGCTTTACAAAATTAACATGTTTATTAAAGATTTACCAATGAGAGGCTCAAGTGAACTCCTCATTCTGAGGAACCTTTCCCCTTTGATAGGCTTATCTTAGTTTACAGAAATATGTTTTGGAGAGGACTTTGGAGTCTGGGGCTTCCAGAATGTTTGGTTTTCTGGTTTAACAGTATAGTGGGTCTCAGCTAAGTTATCAGACTTGGAAAGTTACAAGTATGTAGGCTAAAAGCACTAAGAATATATATGAAAAACTATATAAAAGAGTACTTAAGAGGGGTATAAAAGCAAAAGCAAAAAATCATTCTGGCATCACTCTCACTGTTGTTTGTGTAAAAGGCAGAAGCAGTTTGTTTGGCCAGAAACCAGTTTGTTAGCAGGCTCGCTGGGAGGCTGGTATCTCTGTGGGATCAGTGCTTCACAAAATGATTTCTGCCCTGCGCTCACATTCCCATTCCTGCTGCCGCAGCTCGCCCAGGTGGCAGCCCCAGAGCTGAGACGGCGCGGGAGCCTCTCTCCAAAGACCCTGGGTGCGTACCTGGACCGAGGGCACACGGGCAAGCTGTGTCACTCATCAGATTTTTGTGCTAGGCATATTAGAGCTGTCAGGTGTGCTAGCATGTGGTGTGGTTTACTTCTGCTAGACTTTGAAAGAAGAGTATGTGGCTGTGGTTGTATGGGAACAGTGATAGTGCAGAACATGTAGTAGGGAAGAGATAAACTACTTCAGTTGCATCATTTTTCCTTATTTTTTGGGTAGTCTAGGCACAAAGTACCACGTTCATATCATTAAAAAAAAAAAAAGGACTTTTTTTTTTAATTTTGAAGAAAAGGTTGCTCTATTCCTCATTAAAAAAAAACTTTCTAGTAATGAAATGTACTTGTGGATATCTTACCCAGTCTTAGGAAATCTATTTTCATAATTTTTACAAAAAAAAAAATTTTACAAAAAATTTTACAAAATGAAAATTACATTTGGAGTTGTCTGTTTACTTAACTGAAATTGATTACTCTGAAGAAAATTAATTTGCCGGTCCTTGAGAGCATACAGAAAGAATCTGTGATTCACCTATTAGGCATACTGTATGGTATTTCTGAAAATAATTTAAAAGGAGGAGGAGGAGGAGAAGGAGGAGGAGGCCGTCCTGAAGCAGCCTAATGTTAACTGCAAAGGTCTTAGAAGTGATGTTGTTGAGCAGGATCTGTCAAAGCTGTGATGAGTTAATAGTGAAGAACATAACTGACGAAATGTATTTTCTGTTGGTTGACCTTTTAAATTATTTGATATTTCTTCTTGTGTTATTTTTAAATGAGCCTTTCTTGAAAGTATGATGCCAATATCTTACTTCACTTTGTTTAACTCCACCTTCACCCATTTTTAGTTTTAGCTCCCCCTCTCCCCTCCTTTTTTAATTTATTGAAGTATTTGTCAGATGTTCTGGCAGGATTGTGAAGCAGAGGCAGTGAGATATCCCTTGCTGTGCCTCAGAAATTATTTGAAATAATTGGGAGTCCGAGGATGGAGATAATATCCTGAAATAGATCTTAAGAACTGAAAGGACAGGCCATAACTTCGATATCTTCAATGCTTGTTTTGAAAGGGTTATGGAAAGTCCATATAGTTAAGCTGCATATATGACTGTCCACATGAGATTCCTCTTCTGCCACACAAGTTTTTCCTTTCTCTGTAACTAATTAGCTCTGTAGTTGGTTCCATGCATGGTGGTGTTTAGAGCTTGCAGAGTTAAACCCCAGTTAGCAACCATGGCAGCTCACAATGATCCCGGGTGTCTGGCAGCCTTTCACCAATTCAGCACATTTTTTAAGCTGTAGGATTGGGTTCCTGGGTCTGTGTTAGCAGTTTGATTGTCCCTGCAGCTCCACTCCTAGTGCAGTAGGAAAGCTTAGAGTGCATTTCCTGGTGGATTCAGAATCTTTTTGCTATGTGGAATCCAAACCTTCATACCTAGTAACAAAGGTTAAAAAACCCTCCCAAAACTCCTGAGTGGACAAAGCCTAGCCTACTCATGCGAACTTATTGCATGGATAGTTGGGTCTTATGAGTATCTTGAAGACCAGCAAAAGAACTCTTGAGTATTGCTTGCCCCATATTCCAGCCAATAAAGTATGGAGATTCCTGCTTCAGACACATGGCTAGGTTTGGGCTGAGAGGAACATTCCAATTAGTACTTCAGGGAAGAGAGAATGGCAGGGCTCTCCCTTTGACTTCCACATGTATGCTTTAAGAGCTTTGCCATGATGGAATAAGAAATTAGTCTGCAGATTTTGAAAAGAAACTTAAAAATGTGTGTCCTGGTTTATGGCTTGCATGTCATCTGTTGTATTGCTTAAGCAGCTGGAAAAGGTAACAGTTATTTAAATCTAAATTCAAAACTTTTGGTTAAAAATACATCTTTGTTTTCCTTTGTTGTGCCAACTGAAGTTCCTTTCTATGTGTAATGGAAGGGATTGTATCTCTTCCATATATCGTGGTGATCTTAGTTCTCACTTCTTTCTTCAAAGCTCACTTTGCAAAGCTGAGGGCTGCCCCAGCTTTTAAAGGGCTGTAGCAAAAGAACTGAAAATACTCAGATAAAAATTGCACTTTTGCATAAGGGTTGCATTAGTGAGGTAATGTAATAGGACTGCAAGACTTGGTCTTCTGCAGGTAACCAAAGAAAGCACAGGCTGCTTGCCTCAAATCAGGGCACGTTGGTGGAAGTACACCCTCCCTGCATGGAAACAGAGGTTACACTTGGAAATGGAGGAGTTGCTGTAGTCCTGGTGTGTCTCGTCCAGTGCCCTTTTCCCAGCACTCAGCAGTAATCAATAGCTGAGAAGAACAGGCTCTTCTGAATTAACCCATCCCTGGAGTGTTTCTTGTTACTTCTCAAAATGGGAGCCTTTAAACCATTTTTGTTGTTTTCTGTATGATGCTGCACATAACCTGCCAGCTCTGAGCTTGATGCTTTGAATATTGAAAAAATACTTTGAGTATCTACTTCCAGTGCCCATCTTGGTCTTTATTCTAGGCTGTAATTGCATTGTTTGAGTAGATACATGTCATTTCTTCAATTTATTTGTATGAAAATTGGCTTGTTACCTAATCTTGATGACTCTTTATTTGATCTTTTTCACTCAGGAAAAATCATTGTGAATTTTTGAGAAAAGAAAGTCCAACCTCCTCTGCCTTATTCAAATTGCCTGTTTTTTTTCTTAAAATAGGTCTTCCAACTAAGCTGTCACTTATAATTTAAATGTGACAGAGGAGGTGGCTGAGCTGCATTTAGTTTTTACCTTGAAAAACTGTAGGACAAACCAAAACTATAGTGATGGTTACAGTCCATGGGGTGCAGGAGAAGGACAGGGTAATATCATACCTTTTCCCAAGGCAGGTAACTAGTTGTGACTAAGGGTGCAATATATGCTGGTAGAAGAAATGTACACATAAAAGTAAAAAAATTAAAAGCTTACTGGTTAGGTAACTTGGTCTGCTAGGAAGTAATCTACGCAGCTCACTATACTTCTTAACTCCCTGTACCTTTGTTTTCACAAATGATATCTTACAGAAATGATCTATACATCAGATTGAGAATACTCTGTGTGTAACCCTAGAAGGGAAATGCTGTGAAATGCCCCTCCTGCTCATTGCAGTACTGTGCTATAATGGAGTTAAGCCTTTCCTGTATTTACCACTCAGAGTCCATATGTACAAAGTTGCAGATGCTAATTATTTTTCACTAGAAAATATAGGTGCTAACTTTAACTTGCTGCTGTCATGCTGTGCTGTAACTGCTGTCCTTGAGGAGCAGGGATCTCAGGAAAGTGACTAGGCAGACAGAGGTGGAATAGTTTATAGTTTGTCCTTAGTAATCAATTTGTCCCTTACATGTGTTTTTTGTATAAATTTACCTATCTGTAGTAGAGAAAAAATAATATGCAAATTCACTCCCTTCCCCTTTGAGTTTTGTAAACAACAGACTGGGTTTTGGACTACCAGTGCCTGCTGATTTATGTGTTCCTGCTGTTCTAGACCCAGTGCCTGGTTTGCCAGACTTTTGGCTCTGTTGGGACATGTTTTGTATTTAGCAGCCTAATCTGTGGACTGACTTGATTTTCAAGGGAGAGAGTTTCGCTTTCCACAGCCAGATCTTTGACTGGAGCTGATGCCCAACCTGCTGGATTATTATTACCCAATTCAAATTGTCCAGTTCATTTTTCTTTACTTAGGTTCCCCACTTTCCCTCCTCTTTTAAGTCTTGGTTGCTATAGGAATACTGAGTTTTGGTGACAAACTCTATTTCTTCTCAAGTATCACATAAAATAAGGTGAAACTTCTTAGCAGGAGCTGCAACCACATTATTGTAGACACCTGTAATTTTAGAATTTGTATTTTCTTCCCCTTTTAACTGCACAGCTTTTTATTATTTTAATGCATACTTACAGGTTGTAAAGGAGCTGTTATAACAAAGGGTGTTTACAGGACTCTGCTGTAGTCTAAGGAAATTCAGAGAGGCTGTTTTTAAGACTGTCCCAATCCCCAGCCTCTCTGGAAGCTTTCTTGCATAGTTACTCTAGCTGTGAATTTACAAGAGTACCTCAACACACCAGGGAAAAAACTGACTGGGCTTCATTGGATAAAAGATGAATACTGCTTTGTACAAATGTGTTTAGAGTATTTTTTCCCAGTCTCAGACATTTTCAGTAGGTCTTGGTTCTAATTCAGCATATGTGCTTGCTTTTTAAAACAAACAGTATTGGTTTTATGTTCTTACCGAGTACCCTCTATAGTTTCTGAGGGTGGAAGGCAGAGTACTGTGTGGGAAGGCAGAATACATTGATGTTGAAGAGTTCTTTACCTGCATTACATGTTGCTAAGTTTCCTTTTCCCTGTCATTTATCTTCATTCCTGTGCCTTATCCAACCCCAGTGAGGAAGTTTGAGGATTCCTCAGCTTTTTTTTGCATTTTAACTAAAACATTACAGGCTTTGATAGCTGTTCAGTTGCAGAGCTGATTTCACTCCCTTTAGGGTATCTAGCATGAAGAGCTGCACAATTGGCTTTTCTTCTGCCCCCAAGCAAATGGGGTAGATAAAAAATAAACTTTGTGTACAAGCTTTGGGGCCAGTTCTAGTACCTTTGAGCTTTAATTTCCAGCTGTTTGTAATAAAAACCTTCTTTAGAAATGATCATCAGCTTGGTACAGTTCTATCATGAATAAAACCTGCATCTTCAAACCTCTATTTCCGTTTTTGAGGCTTTTTTTTTTCCTGACAGTCTGTAATGCTAGTGTCTTATGGTGGTTTTAGTGCTTGCCCTCCTGAGATTCAGTTTCAGCAAGATACACATACAACATAAAAGGTTATAAAGATAATGACTTGAGAATATTACGATGGTAAATGTGACATTGCTGCAACGGGCAAAGTGACATCTGGCTGTGGTCAGATACAGGTGCTCTTGGCTTTTGGATGGTTGTTTTCTGATATCTGGATAGTGCAACTCTGAGTTTTCTTCCTCTGAAGAACAAAAAGTCACGTCTAATACACTTTTCTGCTAGGAATGTCCTAACAAATCTATAAGGCTGGCTTTTTATGTGTAATGTGACAGGATGAGAGCCACTAAGCAGTTTTTCTTGTACTGTTAAACCCTGTTGAATCACTGCTCTCTGCTTGTCAAATTGAAGGCTTCTCAACTCTTTCAGCTGGGTACTGGCTGTTGTTACTGCCTGGGCAGAGTTACAGGTGATGCTCATGATGTCAGTTTTGCTACTTCTGCTTCAGACTGGGTCACACAAGCATGGAATTGAGGTCAACATGTTAAAATCTGAACAAACACTTCCATATTTTGTAGCATTTAAATGGGATAGCTTTTACAAGAAGATGTGAAAAAATCTGGACAACTTCCACGAGTGTCATGAATCAGCTAGGTTTGCCAGCTTTCTCTTATAATCCATTTGGACAGAATTTCTACTGGTGATGATGATAATTTTCTAATGTATCCAACAGACGCCCATTCAAGCCATGACTGGGGAATAGAATCAAAACAATCAGAGTGTTCTTTTTAAAATAATTGCATTAAAGCATCCACTTAACTGGATAATAGTAGATTCATGAAATAAAGCTTACAAAGTGAAACAGTGTATAAATGAGTGTCAATTAGGTACACTCTTGCCTTATACGTTATCAAAAGGATTTTAGATATACTGCAATGATTTAGATTTTTTCCCATGTTAAATACACTGAACAGTTTTGGTATTCATTTACACAAAATAATGTCCCAAGACACTATTCACTATAGAACAGCAGAGTGTGGAAAATATTTTGGATCAAAATAGTCTTCAGGGCATCTTTACTATTGGACATCTCATATTGTTTAAATAAAGAAAGAAGTTTAAAAACATTATGTGAGAAGAGAGTGGAAGTAAAATTTAGCTGCGTCCTCCAGAGTGTACTTTAAAAATGAATGATTTTTAGAAATACACAGTGGAGATTGATTCTAATTTTCTCTGTTTTCTTTTAGTTAACCTTATTGTGTATGAGATATATGTGTGTGTGTGTGCGTGTGTACGTGTGTGTTTGTGTGTATTAAGAATGCAAGACAAGGAGTCATGATAATTCTTGTTCTTTAATATAAGTTTTACCCTTTTTTAAACAATATTATAAATTTTGAAGAGCTGGTAAAAGTATTTGGCAAAGATTCTTACTGAATTCAGGGTTAGCAATGTTTTTACAATACTTAGTTGAAAAATGTAGTTTGTGGCTAACTGCCCCAGATTTTGAGTGAATGAAAATAAATATCCAAAGACAAGGACATAGTTGTGACTTTGTGAAAAGGGAATAGTATGCTTTTCCAGTTTTATTTGTGCACTTCAGAAATCTGGGTAAATATTTTGACGTGACGAGGAAACCTGAGCAACTAAATGAAAGAGTCTTATTTTCTGGTCTTAGAAGCATCTTTGTATAGAAAATTACTTTTGAAATTTAAACTTTGGGTAAGAGGAACTTGAGTGATAAACTAAGACAAATAAGTAGATATATAGGATTTACCTGAGAATTGCTGATAGGTATCTTGTGAATAGATTTGAATAAAACAAAATTTGGAAGTATGAGAGGGAATTTCATGTTATTGAAAACCAAACAGCTTTATATTTCATCCCTGATGTGTGAAACTGTCATACTGAAGGTGGTGTTAGGAGGTCAGGAGAATGTGAGAGGACAAAATATTGTGCTGTGTGATAAAAAGGGAGAAAAGGAGCTGAAATACTTGTTTTGATTACCTGTGTCTCCAACCTTTGTTTACTAAATGACACATAAATGACTTCCTATTAAACTGTCAATGATCTTAATGTTAAGGGGTGGTTGGTTCTGCTTAAGGATTTGTGTAACTGTGTAAATAAATGGAGACCAGACCATTTATTTTGATTTGTGTGCATATTTAATAAATATTTAAAATACAGGAAATATGGAATTGACCATTACTTGGCCAGCACAGCCCTTATTATACTCAAGCTTCCTTTTTGCCTTTTTAAATGACTTTTTCCAGTTATTGAATGTTTATTTGTGTGGGCTTGGCCAAAGTGACTATGAGATAAAGCTTATTTAGATGAGGAAGTAAGTGATTTTTTTCAGAAAACATATTAAGTAAGAAACATAAACATGTTTTTTAAGTATTCAGAGTGTTTAAGTTGTTGGTTTAGGGGCTTCTTGTAGCTGCTAGAATATCTGGCTTTAGCAGATTAACTAGTAATTACCAACTATGATTGGCCAGACTAGTTACTTGCCTCCCCCTCTATAGGTGAAGGCTCTTTCCCCAGCACTTGAGCTGTTCAGTGGACTCATGTGACTCTTGTCACTGTTCAGTACTTCTGAAAAACTAAGTCCAGAGCAAACAAATTCTTTCCGCGTGACAACTTAAATTTAGTGTTTGCATTGATGGTAGATAATGAAATATGTGTTGAAAATGCCTAGGTATGAAAATACCTGTAAATACTCTCAAAATTCAATGAAGTAGACACTGACTGTGCAGCACTTATATGACAGAGGGACAGAAAATGGATGAAAAATGACCAAATGTAGGGTCAGCCCCTTTTCTTTAAATGACTGAAGGCTAAATGGAAACACTGTTATAGGAATGTATGAGTTTTATTTCCCTAAGTGGGTATTTGCTGCAGCTACCTGCTTTGATCACTGCCAGGTGCACTGATGCACTGAGACACTGCTCACCTTTCACGTCTGCTTTTCCCCCTGCCTGTGGGTTAGTGAGAGTTGTGTGGAGCCGTGCAGACACATCCAAACCAGTTTGTGTAGCACCAGTTTACAGCTGTGCTCCACATCCCCAGCCATGTGTGGGTTTTCCTTTCAATTGTGGATTTCAAGCTGCTTGCCAGGCCCTTGGATCTATTGTTTGCTGCTTGCTCGCTCTGTATTCATCTTCCTCTTCCTCTAACAGAACATCCTCAATGGGCCTTGTTTCTTCACAGTTTTATATTGGGATTAAAAGTGATAGCTTTGCATTTTATACTTTTCAGTGTAGTATGATGTGTGTTTGGTCCTGTTGCTTTTTCAGAGGTATCCGTTCCCAGACCACCCATGAATTCTGGGAAGTGTCCACCACAGCCCTTCTCTAGAGTGGTTAACAACTTTCCTGAAGGAGTCTGTTAGTTGATTTGGGATTATAAGTATGCTGTTTACAAAGTAGAGCACACCTATGTTGTGGGTGTTTCTTTAAACCACTGCTGTGTGGGTGCTCCTAGTTAACTTCTTTATTTTTCAGTATTTCCCCATTTAGTTGATCTCAGGGGGAGGAACAATGCATGCACAGTGTAAGAAGTGCTGACAGGTGTGGGGTCTTGTTTTTCCTGAGAAATGGGCCTAAAAACTTTATTTCCTGATGAAGTCTGTTAAAATCAGTAGGACTACCTGAGTATAAGTGTTCTCCTTGACCTGAAGTAAATGCATCAAGAAGGGTTCCCAATGAAAACAAAGGAAGAAATGGTTTATGCTCTGTGCTGTCAAACTTAATATCATAAAGGTAAAAACCCCTACATCTGAACTTAAAGCATTTTGCCGTGAAGGAGGTTGAATCTAAATATATCTAGAATATCCTGTAATTTCTAGAAGATCTCAGAATGTTGGTTTTTGCCTTCCCCATAAAAAGTACAGTTCAGGGGTGGGGTGGATAGAGAGTACTCTTGTGAATTGCCTGGCAAATTACTCTGCTTTGCCTGAAACTTCTTGAGTTCAGTATATGTCACAAATGGAAGGACACTCCCTTCTGCTAAGTGAGATTTCTTCCCATTCTTTTCAAGAGATATTTGTATTTATATTAATTATCCAGTGATTGGCTTAATTTTCTATGATTTGTATTGTGCATACATATTTATCTTTTAGAGCAGGGAGCTACTTTCAAGGTAGGCTGCTCTTGGGGAACAAAAGCTAAGTCATAGATTGCCATTTTTCCTGTTATCCTGAGAACTGTGTAAATCAATATTTAGAATTTCAAGGCATATATCTGCATATAGATAATTGAAGTCATGGCAGTTTAATAGTTAAAATTGCACTAAAGTCTACTTGAAATGTAGGTCAATCCTCTTCAAGACAGAGGAATAATACTCAATGTCTTCCCTCAGCCTACAACACTTAGATCAGGAGTGTATCAAATGTTCAAAGTGAATAGATATTTTCTTGATAAATTGGTGAGTAAAAAGAATTGCCAATGCTTAGATTAAAAAACATGTCTTTCTTCTATGTATGGCATATGCAACCTTTCCCTCTTGATTATTGTTTAAAGGTAAAAATGAAAACTAATATATAAAGTTTTTTAATTGAAAAGTACTTAAAGGCAATTTCCATGGGTGTTTGTAGCTGCTGAAATGTTCTTTCTGCTTGCTGAATCAGTCTGCATCATCTGTATCATCATTCAGTGATGCTCAGCAAGGTAAACTAGGTTCAGAGGACTCCATCCTGGAGTCCTGAATATACCTTTATATATGGTCAGACTGCACCATTTCATCATCCTCGATGACTCCTATGCACCTGCTGTCTGCTTTCTTTCTTCAACTCTCATCTTTAAACTTTCATTTCCCCTCAGCAGAACTGCATGATGAGTGGTTTTCTTTTACCTCTATCTTATTTACAATAATAGTGAGCCTCAAGCATACTGGTACCACATGATATGCTGGGAGAAACCATAAAATAGCTGTGTCTGCTTGGAAGGAGACTTATCCAAACAAAGATCATACTTTCTCATGCCACTCATCTGTGAACAGGAAACCTGCTGAGTATGCTAAGCAGATGCACATCATTTTTTCATTTTTTGTCATGTGGACTTGACCATAATATGTCCTGTAGTGTTTTGGTTTTTTTGTAATACAGGCCAATGAGTCTGTGTGGCTCTGATAGCTGTGAAGTTTTGTTTAAAGTTTCATGCTGGCTGAATTAACACTAGGTTGAGAAACTGCAAAGGTAGTTTCAGTATGATGCATTACTTCAAAGGTATCTTGCCAATCTCTTTTGCAAACATTGAGTAACCATGGGATTAAGTAATTTGAGGTGAGGATCGTGGTCACCAAATTGGTCACCCAATCTTCTCCCATCTGTGACGCTAGGCTGAACTTCTCCTGCAAATGCCAATGGTATATCAACTCTCAGGCAGTTGTAGCACCCATCACACATTTTTTAGTCTTGAGCAACACTCTGCTGTTCTGGATCAGTGTTGAGCATGGTTATTTCTTCTATTTACATTCTTTATACCTCTTTTCTCTTGAATAAAAGTAAGATATAGAAGTTTGTTTTGCTAGAATAGATTGACCTACACATCTCATTTTCCCTGCTTATTCCTTTTTCACAGCTGTAAAAGAGAAGACAGAACCTGTGAAGATCCTAGAAAATTCTACCATGAAAAGCTCTGTCTCAAGTGTAGAGGACAGCTGCTGCATTTCTAGGGAGTTTTTGAGATCTATTGTTTAAGGTTTGGGTCAATTTTCCCAGCTATTAGGACTTTATGAATAGGGCTATCTTTTCTAAATATCAAATCTCTAGAATTAAGTCTAATACCGCCAAAGAAATATGTGACCTACATTTTATAAAGAGATTTCCATGGTTCCAGGACATCTTTTCATGGGTATTATTAAAATTGTTGTTCTAAATCTTTTCAGTTTCATACCTTTTTTCCCCCCTCTAAGAAATTACCTCTGGGTTTGAGCAACATGCTGAAACTCAGAAGGCTGTATCAGACAAAAAGGAATCCATATGGCCCCATTCCAAATTCACATGAATTAACGTGTACATGCTGTAATGTTTGCAGGAAGAAAGGTCACATTAAGATGGAAAATAATTAAATAACAAATTTTTCTTGACAGCTGCAAGGGTTGTAAGACTTGAGGAACATGACTGTCAGAAGTGCTGAGGAACTGCTTCTGCCATCAGTTACCTCTTGAAATTGTTGGTACTTAGCACCAGGAAAAACTGGAATCATAATACATTGTCTTGTGAAGCTGTGGCAGGTGGATGCCAGCAATATTTATAAAGAGACCTCTAGCCCTAAACTGTCAGACTGCAGAAGGAAGAGTGTTAAATTCTAATCTCTGATTTACAGGTCTGGCAGCGCATACTATTCACATGGTGTGTGATTTGAATAATGATGTGTCTACTCCTGATCTCATTAACCTTGATTTAATCCAGGATCTTATTTCATTAATTCCTGCAAGCTTTCATACAACTGGTTACACAAACAAACAAAGCCGTAAAAATCCTGTAGCACTGTAGCACTGTAACTATATTTCCGTCTAAATATTTTCATGATCCCCTTTTATTTTTGTCTTGAAAAAAGTCTCAGCTTGTTTGAGGGGACTCTTTTAAACTAGTGATGCCTCTTCGAGAATCTCAGTTTAAATTTTACATGCAGTGGATTTACCCAACACTCGCCCTCCCTATGTAGGTTCAGTGGACTTCTCTGCATAACCTTAATATCTGTGTGCTGCAGCAGGTTGAACAATCATGTTGGTTCAAGAGAGTATTTGATGAGAGGTCTATCAAAGAGCAGTAGGAATGTCTGTAATTTGCCCTAAGCTTTTTATGGCACAGTTCTTCATTCTATAATGCAGAATTATGTGATTGAAGACCTCTATAGGAATTTGTACCTTTTTTCTTGACTTGTTAATTGGATAGAAAAATAGCTGTTTGGACCATCACCAAGGGTTTTTTTAAGTGTGGTTGAAATGAAAATTTTGAAATTCTGTGCCAGCTGTATTTTATGTATTCTGAATGTTTTTGTGTAGCACAGTGACTTCCTTTCTGTTTCTGTGGTTTGTTTTTTGTTATTGTTTCTTTTTCACTGTACAACATCATTTAGAAAAGATAAATCCTTTCATAAAAATACCTTCTGTATGATTTTAAACAGAGAATGCAAGATACTGGGGGAGTCAGTTAATGTTCTCATTAGAAAATCCTGCTGTTAAGGATCATCTGTTTGTGATAGGATTTCGCATAAAGGATTTATGCGACTTTGTCTCTCTCTGAACCTGTCTGTGTCATAGAGATAGCTTATCTGCTTATCTAACGTGTTACAATTTGTGATAATATCTCCCAGAACTTTTTTTTCTTAAGAATATATGTTGTCGTATTTTTCTGTATTTGTCATCTCTTCAAATTGGTATGGTTGTGAGAAGGAACACAAATACAACAGTAGTTTCTTGTACATATTATAAGTTTCTTATATGTATATATATTTGCTTTATGTGGTAATATGCAGAGTTTTTTTATACTGACAGCAGAAATATTTTTATTACATGAAATATCCATTTTTCACCATCTTCTATTACATTTTTTGATGAATCCAGGTGCCCAGAGAGAGAAACTGTTAGCATGCTGAATTCTGGCATGTCCCACTCTCTACTCAAAGAAGTGAGGAATGACATTGCACTTTCAAGCAAGGTTAACAATGGTTCTAATAGTTGGGTGAAAATGGAACCTTTGTGAGAAGAAATTTATTTTTATTTGAAACTGCTTGAGTAATTTCATTCTGCTGGAGCTAGACTGGGGGGAGGATGGCGGAGAAGCACCTTTTGTGCCTCCCCACAGTACCTCCCCACAGTGTTAAAGAAGGCAGGGAGGAGCACACGTGTGTTTCTGAGCACTGCACAGATGTGTGTGTGTGCGTGTGCTGAGAACACTGTGTGGCTGAAATGCACACAGATGTACTGTGCTGCTGCCAAACACAGGTGCAAGGCAGGAGTTCGTCAGTGCCAGCTGATGAAAGCCTGGCTGGCTATCCATGGGCATGAAGGTTATAGAGGTGGGTGCCAGTTAAAGAGTCTGGTTGCCAAGCACCTTCCCTATGGCAATCCCTGCTGCAGGGCCTTTTGCCCTTAATCCCACTACTCACATATGTTGCTAAATATGTAAAGCAAAACAAATTCCCAGCCCCAGATGAAAACTGGGAAGGAGTGTGTACTGCAGGGGTCCATGGGCAGGTGTTAGCAGACAACTCTACAGCAGTATGAGATCACTAATTTGCTTCCAGTTCATCTGCAGGTTGTGAGACCTGCCACAGTCGTACAGTGTGATTCTCTGGGAGGTTTCTGAAATGCAAAGTGCATGTCAGCTCTACAACTTGCCCACTCTAAATCTTGGGTCATCATCTCTCAAGTGTCTCACACATGGATGCTGTGTCCCTCTGTTCTGGTGACAAGGTGACAGGCTTGGTTTTCCTCACCTTTTAAATAAATTTATAACAAGCTTCTGCTTTTGTACTTCTCACCTGCTTTGGGGAACCTGCACATAAAGCTCAACAAATGTACTCACTGTTTTTCAAAGTCTTCCTTAGAGGTGTCTTGTCACAGTGCTTGCAAAACCTAAAGTGCTTATGCACCCGGCCTGTGCCAATCACTTCTGCTTCTTCGTGCTTCCTGCCATCTGCTGTGTCTGTTCATCAGTTATGCTTTTGCTTACACCTAGATTGTGGGGCCTAAGAGAGAGGTACTGCCGTTTGAAAAAAATGGGTCAGGATGAATCGAGTGGCTTGGAGTGGCATCCAGCCCCCAGCACATCATGTTTTTCCTGTTTCCCTTTTTTTATTGCTCTAATTATAATTTTTCGTCTTGGTCTGTTAAGTGCATTAAGATGTAATGAATTGCTTGTTCTGGTGGTAGCGAAGCTGATCACTGATGTAGCCAAGCACGTCTCCAAAACCCAAACCACAATGTGCAGAGGATGTATTCTTTTTTCTTCCTGGCTTTCTCTGAGACAGGTGGTGTTTTGTGTTTATTTGTTTTAAAATGTGCTCTCCACCTTTCTTACTGTTGTATTCCTTGCTGTTTCTCTTAGCCTTCTTCTCCCTTCCCCCTCCACCCCCCTCCATGTTTCTTTAAGATTTTCTTTTTTGGTAATTAAAAAAAACACATTAAACTAATTGGTATATGTGAATATGAGCTGTTTCCTTTTGAACTGAAGTATGAAGTGTGAGGCTAAGGGATGGAACAAGATTTTCTTGAGCTGAGTGAATGCAGAAACACACACTCATGTTTACAGAAAAGCAGAGCTGAAAGATTGCATAAGACTCAACAAACCTGAGAGTTTTGTTCGTTCTATTATAAAGCATGCACTCATATCACTAAAAGTCTAAGGCTTTCTACATATGTAGGAGTGTAAATACTATGCAGAAGATCTTTTATTATTAGAAGGATGTACAAAAGACGTAACAAATCTGTATCAAAAAAGGAAGAATGTGGAGATTCTTTAAAAGAGAGAGCAAACTAAAAGAGTTTGCTGTAGTAGACTGGTCCTTGCTGTGTATAAGAGGAGCAGAGGATTTAGGTGTGGCACAGTGTGGCCTCCTGTGGCATGGAGGGCTTTGTAGCAGGGGCATCTTGGGCTGGGATAAACAGGGAGAGTTCAGAGATGGATATCACAGAGAAGTTACCAGCAGTTTAAGCAAGAGCAGGTTGCATTGTGCCTTCAGTGTGCAGTACTTTTGTGGTTAATGTAGAATACACTGGATGTAGGAGTTAATTTTTTTTCATAACAACTGCTGGTTTGTCACTTCATAGTAAATTTGTTTGTTGCCATTTGTTTGCATTACATCTGACCTCTTGATTTTTTACATGGATGTTTTCAAGTGCCCCACTATTGTCTCAAATATTTGAGGGATGACCTTTGTAATAAGTAAAGTTTATAAATAAAATTAGTACTAAAACAAATATTTAAATATTCTAAGAACAATGTACGACAGATGGCCTGTAGAAGCCTTTACTTATGGCTGTGTAATGAATTTATGATTGTGCAGCCTACTTCTAGGTGTACAATAAATAGTGGAGCAGTGTCCTGATATGAAGCTTTGCAGTGTTCTCTTCCTTCTGAGAACCAAGGGCGGCACAATGGGCTTACCTGAGCAGCCATGAAAGCAGCACTTCTGGTTGTGTTCAAGGCTTTATTTGTGCTGGAAGAGAGCAAATCATCGCATCTGTGTTATGTAACACAATAAGAAAAACAAAGGAGGGTAAAGCAGGTCAGAGTCCTCATCCTAAGGTGCCTGTTCTGCTAGAGTAGATATGCTGTTCAGTATGTAAAACTTGATGAACAAATAACACTTTTCTCTATCAAGCTCTAAATCAGATAGAAGTCATGTGAGCCACAGAAATAGACTTGATTTTAAAGGCTAGATATGGAAACCAAAGAGAGGTTTAGGAGGCTGTGGTTAGAAATAACCCCAGAACTAGGTAGTACTAGCACAAACCAGGAGGCTCATGGACTCTAACCCTGTCTTTTTTTTTCCCCTCAGTCACATGCCTGACAGACAGCTGGGAACTTGTTTCCTATAGACTTGGGATAAGCTGATAGTGAAAAAGGAGAGAGGATGTGGAATCCTGCAGCAGTGAAACAAGAGCACAGCTTTTGTCACGAGCTCAGAGGATGTGTGCAGTAGCAGTCGGGGATCTGTGCCTCTGCTAGCAGCTGGAGGTCACTGCTACAGTAGCACAATCTCCAAACCATCCTTCTCCCTCTGCTTGCTGACAGAGCCACCGGGGAGTGTCTCCTGTCACGAACAGCTGATAGGGAGATCTCAGCCTTGATCATGGTGCTTGGAGGTCCCGTGTCCTCCCTCTGTGTCTTGGACCTTGTGTGCCCTAGAAAGGAGAAACAAAAGGCTGGTGATGCAGAAGCCAGGAAAATAAAAGCTAGGTGGTTTCTTATGCTGAAATGTTGTCATATTGCTTGTTACAGAATGTAAAGCTCATGCTGTGAAAGTATACCTGATTTTAGTGCTGGCAACATCTTTCTGGTTGAAAATAATTTTTGTCTTGATTCTAGTTCAGTTGCTGGGAAAGTTTGTTCCAACCTTGCTTCAGGATACATTGTTTATTTATATTAGAACAACAAGATTCTTGAAAATCAGAGTTACAGTTCTAACTAAGCACATTTGTAATTATTCAATAACCCTTAACTAGTTTTAGTGAAAATGTCACAAGAAATTATTTGGGAAGACTAAATATTGATGTACTGTGCAGCAGAGTTTTATTTTGAGGCATTTAATATAAATGGATAATTGAAGTCATGTAATTGTTTGAAGTTATAGACATTGTTTGCAGGAAATCATGGTGGCAGTTGTCTCTTGAAATGTAAAGTATGGTTTTTGAGTAAAGGGATTGAAGGAAAAGCATTCTGTATCTCAGAGGGATCAAAGTGCTCTTCACATTTCCATTGTCATCTTTTGATAATTCAAACGTGTCGTGTTGTTTCCTCTTGGCTGTGCGTGATTCCGGGCTCTTATTCCTGCTCCCATATTTGGCTTCAAGCAGGGCACATGCTACAGATTTTTGAATGGTGAAAGACTCATTATCTCTCAGCTTTCAACTCTTTCAGTATGCATGTGTCTAGTTTTCAAAAGCTTTGATTTTGATTAAACCCCTTGCTCCCAGGATGCAAGAACTGTTGTCCCCCTTATATGGAAGCCACAGATAAATCACATTATTATCTGATAGAGACTTTTCTCATAATTTTTCATGGCTCCCAACAGCTTTGAGGAATGAAGTATTGACTTTAGGATTTTGTACCTGCAGCAGTACAAAATAGCATTTTGTTGCATTTAGAGTAATGGAAAAGGTTGCAGCAACTTCCTCAAATGTTTTCAGCTGAGTTTCCTGTAAAGGTCTTAACTGCTAGAGTAAAAAAAAAGTGAAACGTTGGTGTAGTGTAAATGGCAGAATTTCTTGTACTTTCCTAACTGTAACTTTTCTGGTTGACCTAATTCAAGCATTTGCTCTAATTTCAGGGAAGCTTTTTAATAGAGGGGCGGAAACTTCAGCACATAAAGACACATTAAGAGAAAAGACTTTTTTCTTCAAACGTAACAAATGATGAAATTCTGAAAAAAAGCTAGGTCTTGCAAACAGCAGTAGAAAAACTGTGTTTTCTCTTTGAAAAGCTATTAACTGCTCATTTTGTCTCTCATCAGATTGACAAAGCACATGTAATTTCAATGAGTAACATTTTGTGACTTACAAAAGATAAGGTGCCTAATTTATAAATTTTATATGTTGAAATAGCCATTTAATGGGGTGCAGGTATACTTGAATATATTGTATTTTCCTGTGTGATGGACTTCTATCACACTATGTAATTTGCTGTTATATGAAGTTTTGTCACATTGTAAAGCTGAGAAGCTTAGGGATAACGTCTTTCAAATTTCCTGTCGCTTATACTGATGTAGGATTGGATTAGAGAAGATCCAAATAAAAACAGCTCAGGTATTGTTTAGGATTTTGTGTCTGTGTAGAGAAACTAAATTTCAAAGTTCACTAGAAGAAAAGAATCTTTTCACAGTGATTTGGCTGTTGGTATGTATGCAGTATGGTTGAATCCTAGTTAGGAAAAAATAATTTTTTTTTAATGTATTAAAAGGCCATACAAATTGTAAGGGCCTTTATGCCCCTATAATACCTTTGAAATTGCAATATTTCACGGAATGAAGCTTAGCTTATTTTTAAAGTTCACAATTACTTTTTGTTTTCAGTATTTCTCAGATCGAGGATGCTTCTTCCGAGTAAGAACTGCTTATCATACTGGAATCACACTGAAACCCACATAGACAGGAGGTGGAAGCTGTCTTAAAATTTCTGGCATCAAGAGGGCCTCTTTTAGGTTTAGTGATTGAAATGCAAGATACTTACTTAAGGGTTGGGTTCCTGGGACATAGCCTCTTGAAAATTATCTGCTATTAACCTGCAGTTATCTCTGCGTGGGCTAGAAAAGAAGTACATCATTTAGATCCATGAAATTTATACCAGGCAGTGGTCCAAAATCAAAAACCAAATAGTCCCAAAGATTGAGTTTAGAGATATTTTTGAAGCTGTTAGTGGCTGTGCAAGCCTACCTCTTTGCAAGTGGGTTGTGAGTGAGTGAGACAGCTGCTCATTCTGCAGAAACATCTCACAGGAACGGAGAGGTACAAGCGCTGCACTCAGGATCCCTTTGAGCTCCTTCTCCTGAGGCTCTGTGTGGGGTTTCCATTGACATCTGTTACCTGAACTTGGTTCTGGGAATGGCTCTCAAGGTGGTCAAGCCTGTTCCAGATAGTGTCACCACAGGGATTCCTGGTGGAGGTTCTCTCACTCCTCCCTTAGAGGAGACTCAGCGTGGCTCAGATGTCCTGCAGTACCAGTCCACCCACCCTGTTCTACCCAAGGGCAGATTGGCCCACAGTGAGTGGTGGTTGTATCTGATTAGGGTGTGAATATATCTGCTGTAGTCAAAATAAAACCAGAAACCAGTGCAAAAATCCTGATCAGGAGGCACACTGAAGTCCTTGCTGAGCAGACAACAGGTTGCTCTTTCCCCAGTAGTTTTGAGCTATATAATGTGGTCAAAAATCTTACCTGTCTATTTTCTCCTCTCTTTTATTACACAAGCTTCGTTTTCAAGTTGTTTGTGTTTGTTTTCACTTCACTTTTTAAGAAGAAATGCAGTTTTGAGTAAGGCATTATAGCATTTTAGAGTAATAATCTACTTTTTACAGCAGGTAAGAGTGGGGGTAGATATAAAGGGCTATGTCAATATTTCTGAATTTAATAGGACTAGGGTCTCTTTCTTTGGTCTGAAGATAAGGGTGCCTAGCTCTGTGTGGGCCACTGCTGAAGAAAAGCTCTAAAATCCTAAATTCCTCAAGGGTGAGCACTACAGCAGAGAAGAGGACAGCAATGAGGCAGAAGCAACATACTAGAGAGAGGAGAGGAGAAAGGCTGTAATATTGGCACCAGTGTTTGCTGCAGGCTACAGTGATGAGGCTGATGAAGGCTGGGGCATTTGTCTAGTTTTGTTTGTAAGTTTTTAGTCTTATGCTGTAGACTAAGACCATGAATTGAAAAGATGTGCAAAGTACTTAAAGCTGGCATAACTCATTGCAGAATGTGTGCTAAACCACTTAGATATGGGCTTCCCATAGGATATTGCTAAGTATGAGTATGTTTCTGAAAAGATTTTAGCTTAGTAGGGCTGGACTGACCTTTGCTTGATTTCTGTTTCATTACGTAGACAATTCTCCACTTTTCCTTTCAATTCCCCCCTGTATCTGTAATTTCAAGCTGCTGGGGTTGACCATGTCATGTTACTCTGGGCAGTAGCTATGAAAGATTATGGCCCTTCTCGTGAAAAGTAGCTCGAACAAGTATTAGAAAGGCACAAAAAAAGGAAGTCCTTAGACAATTTTGGTGTCTGCAAGGCGTTGAATCTTCTATATGAATTTTGGCTTAGTGGACACTCGGCCCTTGTGTCTTTCTTCTTTCCATGAATAGTGGATGAGAAAGAAGTGCAAGATGCCCCACCCTACAAAAAATGCCAGTGTTTGGGAGTTGTCTTGTATTCCTTTTGCTTTTTTCAGGACCCAAACAAGGCTTTCTCAAAAAGCTGTCAGCAGCAGCAAAGGCACCAGTGACATTCATCTGAGACTAAAGCGTACAGCACTGTTTTCTGCTATAGCAGACAGTTTTCTCTGTCAGTTTTGAAGTTGCAAAAGGATTTTTACAATTAAAAAATATTGTACTGCTGTTTCAGAATTTGTGAGTTGAGGATTTAATTACATTCTGATATGAAAAATGAAAAATAACACAGAAATGACACACAGGAAGCAAGTTCTGGCAAGATGGGGTCTTCCGTAGGATGTTGTCGTGTGGTCTTGTTCACATGAGAATGCTGTTTGAATCACAAATTCTGTTTAAATTGTAGATAATTTTTTAATGTAAAGCTTTGGGTGAAGTAATTTATTATACATTTTATTTTTTAAGGCTGTGAAAAAGAAACTTGTGGAATAATGTATGTGTTAAGTCTAGTCCACCTCTTTTAGGAAGTGATATATTCTTCTAAATGCATACAGTGTTCTTAATTCTCACTTCGTTCATTTTTCTACCAGAGCTATGCACTATGTATCTTCTAAGAACAGCAGCATCTATCACACAGATATCACATACCCTTCATACAGATAGTCACATTTGTTATTTCAGTTATTATGGTTACTGTGGGGAGTTGTCTTTTAGATACTATTTTACCCGTGTGATAGCAGTAGATAAAAGATTTATTGTACCCTTCATAGGCAGTAATTTATAAAACTTTTATCTCTGCTAATGTACTGATACACAGAAAATGCTTTGGGCAGATATAGAAGACTGTATTAATGTTGTGTAGCTAATAGGTCAGCTTTGAAATAACAATTGGTCTGGGGAAATAAAGGGCAAAAAAACCAATTCAAGTTTAAGGTGCATCTTACAGAGAAGAACTTGGAAATTCTTGCTTTGCTCGATGCTGTTCACAGATGACAACTTTGGAAACTTCAAATAGAAATGTGCTTTCTGTGGTTTAGTGCTCATGTCTCATATGCTGAAAATCTAAAGATCTACACTATTTCCCATGTGTGGTACAGTGGTGTGGGACAGTGGAGGTTGATACTGCACTGGGATGTAGAAGAGGGCAGTGAATGTAAGGGAGTTGAAAGACATGAGGAGAGGTAGAGGTTTTTATAAGGGGAAGAGTTCATCCAAAGCCATCACCTGTCCCTGATGCCTGTTTAATGTAGATCTCATAAAATTTGCAGATGACATCAAAATGGGGGAGCAACTGACGTGCTTGAAGGCAGGGCTGCTGTTTAGAGGGCTCCAGACAGGAACATCATGGAATCCAGCAAAGGCAGATACTAGTTCTTGTCCTGGGACAGAGGAATGCTGACAGATCTGCAGAGTGGGACCTGATAGGCTTGGGAGGAACTCTGCTGTAAAGGGCCTGTGGGTCCTGGTGGGCAGCAACATAAACATGTGCCAGTCTTGTACCCTGGCATCAACACAGTGATAATCCTCCTTTACCTGGCACTCACTAGTCCACATCCACATCCACATCACAGCATCCCATTTAGTGGATGGAATGAGAATTTTGCATAAAGGGAAGATGTTGATGAGCTGAAGCAAGTTCTGTGCCTGTGGAAGCTGGAGGACATGCTTCCTAAGGAGGTGCTGAGGGAGGTGGGGGCTTGTTCAGCCTGAAAACAGGGTTTTGGGGGAGGCTTCTGATACATAAAAGACTGTTATGCAAGAGACAGAGACAGGCCCTTCACAGGGATGCCTGATGGGCAGAACAGGAGAGAGCAGATGGGACTTGAAAAGAAAGTTCCAGGCAAGGTATGTAGAAAATTTTTGTCACTATAAAGTCAGTCAAGGAGTAGGCTTCTGCAGGCTTCAACCTCTGTCCTTGGAGGTTTTCAAGACCCAACTGGTCAAACAGCCTTGAACAGCCTGGTCTGACCCCAAAGGTGACCCTGCTTTGTGCTGAATAGGACCTTCTGAATTCTCTCTCAGTCTGAATGGCTCTATGGCTCTGGGACAAAGCTTGGAGCCAAAACGTTTTTTTTCCTTATTTTTGGGGACATGATTATAAGAAAATGGTTCAGCCTATGTAGTGTGTCAGTTACCTGTCTGGAAAGTGGAGGTAATGCTGTTTGTCTGCTTCAGCGGTGTTTAAAGATAAGATATATGAAAGGTTATGATATTTTCTGTGCTTTGTCCAAGTGGATATAGGCTTTTAAACAACACAGGCTTTTAAAGTCTGCCTAAGAAGCTAATAGAGAGGTATTGTGCATCTCTAGTAGTAACTGTGAGGTCTTGGGAAGCTGTTTTCTGTGGATTTACGTTCATGAAACCCCACCATATATATTTTCTCCATGTGCCACCAAAGAAGTCAATCGCCTTAAAAGGTAGTGAGCAGCAAAATGTGTTAGTGTTAGCAACAGCTCTGACAGCAGGCTCTCTGTGTGTTTCTGCCAATTATGGTAACACTTGTCATATTTTCCTAGTTAATATTTTCTTCCTGCTATGGTGGTTGTTTCTGTGGGCTTGTCATTGGAGGGGAAACAGACTTAGCTGCCTTTACATCAGGAGCACTGTACTGGTTCTGCCCTGTGCATTGAATGTACAGCTCATTGCTTGATAAACTGAGGCATCTATTTTTCCCCCCTCACCTTTCAGCTTTGGTGAGCTTTACTAAGAGATTTTTAAATCTGTCCTACAATTTTCACACATAAATAAGGAATTGTTTTAAAAAGAAAAATGGTAAATGTCCATTGGAAAAGTTTACTGAAAACTGCTTTTTTTTTTGTGGCATTTCAACTTTGTAAGAATCTTTGTGGTAACACTAGAGTAGGCAGAGGTGTGTACATAGAAGTTTTAAGAAATCGTGGGAGCTTGAGAATATTCTGCAATACCTTTTTTTAACTGTTTGTTTCTTTTCTTTTCCCTCTCTACCTGTCCTCTGCAGGAAATAAAGAAAGACATGAAGAAAGAAAATACTGCCAACAAACCACCAGAGAAACCTATAAATGAAGTTTCCAATGGAAGCCCTTTACTGTTGTCTGAGACAATTATTAGAACCAACAAAAAAGGTATAGTACATGGACATTAAATGCAGATTAAATTCAGGCCTTCCAAAGTACAAAATGTAAACCTCTCCTTTTTTCTAGAACAAAGCCAGAGTCTATTTAACTGAAAAGGCATAGCAGGAATAATAGTAGTAAAAAAATCTTTGTCCTCTTGGGCTGGCATACATGGATGCACGTATTATGTCTAATATTTCCACATTAACTTGCACAGACATCCCTTTCTTTTTAAGGAAATCCCTCCTCCATACATTTAACTAAGAAAAGCTATATGAGGAAATTGCTGAAGCTTATTAAAGTAAGGAACTGGCAGCTTGCATATATGGAGATTTTTGCACAGGGGTGTCAGTCTACATTCACATATTCATGCTTTATCTGGGACAGAAAGCTCTAAAAAAAAGGGAAAAAAAGTGGAAAACATACAACTTAAGGCATTAGTTTCTTGGGAAGTGTTTTTTACTGTCTTCCGTTTGAGACTGGAATGTGTGCTCTTCATGCCTGGCCTGACTCCCAATGCAGATTCCTTTATAGGGTTTTGGGTTGCTAGAATGAAAGCCTCCAAATCTTCTGTCTCATTCCCTAGCTCCCAGCCCTGCTTTCAGAAATATCAGAACAAAATAAATAAACCTGGCAATATAAAAGCTGGATTTTTCTTTAGGTTATGTTTATGCTGCTGTTTGTTTGTAGGAGGACAATTGGCTTTGTGCAAGAGATGAGCTGTAATTTTTTCTGGAGAATTCACTGGAGAGTTTCTTGCTTGCTGTCTTATACAGAATAATCGGCTGCCATTAATCATTTCTGTAATGTAATTTCCATTTTGGCATGTCTTCTGTACTGTTAGGACTGTTATGGACACTTCCTCTTATGTATTTTCAGCTAACATTTTATTAGAGCTGCAGTTTGAGTAGAGGTCTTACACTCAAGGTTTACAACTGCAAGTGCAGAATAATTAATAATTTTTGTAAAATGTATGACTTCCTTTAAAATGTGAAGGAGACTAATCTCTATCCCTTTAGCAAGGAT
Source organism: Erpornis zantholeuca (assembly GCA_013400515.1). Lineage (NCBI taxonomy): Eukaryota > Metazoa > Chordata > Aves > Passeriformes > Timaliidae > Erpornis > Erpornis zantholeuca. The sequence continues at coordinate 25,734 of VZTN01003127.1, read as the reverse complement.
TGATGCCCTCTGAAAGAAAAGATTGGAAATAAGTCTCAGAAAGCTTTGTCTTTTGAGCTTGCAACGTTGTGCTGAATCTGAAGACACGTCCGACATTTCTGCTTTGGGTCATAGGTTTTTCAAGCAACAGCAGAATTAAATTACTAAGAATTATTATTTTTCATGGCTGCTATACAGAGCCATATGAGTAGTTGGGAAATTATCTAGGGACCAAGTTTGTTCCATATTGCTTCAGCTGCTATTTGGAGAAGGCTAATAGCTGTGGCAGATGCAGAGATTCAGTTCAGTCACAAGGGGATAGCACTCCAAATATGATTCTTAGAGCACTTTCTCCTCCTCTTTCTTCCCTCTGGCTAGGAGCTTTAAAGGATTCAGGAGAGAAAGATTTTTCTTCTAGCTGAAGAATACAAAACCTCATATTTACTGAAAGGAGAAAAGCAAAGTCTGACATGAAGATCTGTAAGTTGAGGTAGGGGTTAAGTTTGGAAGTAGCAGATTTCATGTTAGGGTGTTATTTCATTGGACTTCTTTGGTGGGGATTGCACTTCTCATGGCCACCTGTACATCATCTCAGGGTTGGTGCACTCTTCATGTTGGCTGCTTTTCCATAGCCATTTCCACTGCTGCAGAAAAAGCAAGTGCAGGATGCCACGATCTGGCAGCACAGCCACGGATGCACAGAGCACAACAAGGCCAAGAGATCTTCCCCTCATTTTTCCTGGGACCAGTTTGAGCACGGTGCCAAAGCAGCCTTGTTTAAGTGTGAACAGCTGAGGAAGTAGATACTGCTGTCCTCAGAAAGAGATTTTTAGGATCTGTGTGGCAAATCTCCCTGTGGAAAGTGTTGCCATATTGTACTGAAGGGGGAGCCCTAAACGCCATGGGTGTTTTTTTCTTCAAGTGTTCTTGTCCTGGGGTTTTTACTAAACCCTAACTCAATCTGTTTACTAATCACAGAATGTGACCTGAAAGAGGGTACAGAGTGTTTGTGTTTGGTTCATTGGCTGGTTTGTTTTCTTTTTTTCTCCTTGTTAGGAAGTGAGTGGGTCAGGGATGCATCTAAAGGTCTTTAGCCGCTGTTCAGCTGTGAAAATGGTAGGCAGTACTATTTATTTGCTTGGGCAATGTAATCCTGCTGCTTGGAACTTCAGAGCAGATCCAGTGATGTGGGAGTGAAGCATTCTGTGCTGCTGTGTTGTTTTTATTACCAAGATGATGATGATAAGTGCTATTCCACTGCTGTGGTGTTATATTGTGTAGTTTTACCACTTAAATTGGTTGCCCTAATTTAAGTGTCAGCACTTTAGCAAGCATTTACATTTTGAGGAGAAGAATCTTGGCCTCTTGGGCTTCTGGCTTGTAGAGAGTTTTTCCTTGAGAAATATTGACAAGTGTCCAACAGTTGTATTCAAGGAAAATAGCTAAGTTATTTGTAAGAAACATTTAAGTAGCTAAGAGGAAAAGAATTTCTGAACGAGAAAGGTATTTAGGGTCCAAATTCATATCTTGTTTTCTTGTGCTAATTATTTCTAAGTACTGTATTGAAATTAGGTGTTCTAATTATAGGATCAGTGTAAATTTAAACAAGTGGCTGTATAATATTTATTTGCTGACTGGTGTTAAACCACAACAGTAATGGACTTGGGATTACACATGTAACCTAGGAACAAATAAAAGTTGGTGTAACTCCACCAGCAGTAGCCGTATCTGGGTTATTACTTCCATTACAAAATGAGGTTTACAGCTGGTTGTACGTCACCATTTGTGAATCACTCAGGTTTTTCTTACAAATGCCAAGAAGAGATAGAAGGATTTGATTTTGTCTGCTTTTCACTGTGGGCAGTAAAACCAGAATATGTCTCATCCTTTAGTGTTTCTTGTTGACCACAGATATTAGTGACCTGATGGAAACAAACAGTGACGACTGATGTGCTGTACATAATTTAGGAAGCTATGTTACACTTGGCCTTGATGTTTTTGTGTAGGTATTTCCTCTCTTTACAGGGTTGCAAATACATTCTGGAAGTCAGGGCTACACTTAAGAAATAATGGGGTTCTTTTCCACTTGCCACAGAGTTGCCATGGAACTTTTGCTAAATCACTTAAACTGTTATCTTAAACTTATCTTTCTAGGTCAGGTATTTTAATATGTATTGATTTTTCAGATAGGCAGGGCTTTATTTTTTCTGATTTATTGCAGTGACATACCCAGATTTATGAGTAACTTCCATGTATTTCAGGTGTCTCTGCCTTAGGCTGCCTATTGGCAAAACCTGGTTTATACCTGCCTCACTAAGATGCTGAAATGTGTTGCACCATGGTAGTGATGGCAATTACCATCCAGGAAACTGAGCATTTTAATATAGCACTGCAGTGAGTTCATGCTTCACCTCTGAAAGGCTCAGGGAAGGACCATTTGCTCGAGTGTAGGGATGGGGTTGGGGGAGCGTGATGGCCTTGTGCTTTCCCTGGCTGTTCCCAGGGCTGCAGCAGCTCTGGGCTGGTCTGATGGGTGCTTCAGGTGCTGCAGTATCAGCCCTGTCTCAGAAAAAGGCTGTGGTGCTGAGGCACCTGTCTCAGCCTGTAGGAATGTCAGATGTTGGTTGGCTTGCATATTTGTTGCCAGAACCTGTGAGGGATCATTCTCTTGCTTCTTCCTACAGTTTGTAAGCCAAGAAAATCCTTTCCTCCCCACAAGTGGGTCTCTTAGTGTATCTTTTCACTGCTTCGGATTTTTTTGTTGGCATATAGAACTATTGTTCTAAAACTTTTATAAAGCTCACTTAAAACAAAAATATCAAAAAATAGCTTTTTTCTCTTTAGAATTGGCATTGTTGCACTTTGGCAGTAACAGGTTGGGAAAGTCTTTTCTTCCCCGGGAGCATTTTCAGATTGTTGAAAAAAGCAAAATTATTGCTATTTTTGCAATTATTTAATAATATAAGAAAATTACAACCAGGTCTTGGAACAGAAAAACACTGAAAGATATATATTTCTTTTTTCCTTAAATGCTCTTCCAATGTGGTGAAATTCCATCTCTTCTAAGTTAACATTCAAAATCTAAAAACAGGTCTGAAGTTGTGCAACTGTTTCAGATCTGTTATAAATTGAGTAGGATCTTCATTCAGGTACAAAGGGACATAATGGAAACTTGCCTGCAATGAGCTTTAAGAGTTAAATGGCCATAGCTTATTTTAGACTACTTTTTTCTTGATTTTTGAATTTGTTGTTTTTAACTATCTTATTCATTGTTCTATTTTGTGTGTCTGGGAACAAGAGCCCACTTGCTTAGGTCAAGTTGCAAAACTGGAACTGATAGACTGTATTTTGTAAGTAAACTAACATCAATTGTTATATGAGTAAACATATTCGAGGCAAAGATATACGACCTTGTCAGATATATTTGTTTTCTATAAACTGTAATTGCAGGCTGCATTGAGCCAGCAAATCTGGAACAGTTCATCATGTGTTACATGTTCTTAATCAAAGCCAAATACTGAAAACAAGGAAAGTTCCTTCCAGCATACATTTAAATAAATAATAGAGAGCATTTGTGTGCTACGCTAAAAGAGAAGTTTTGTGAAAATAGGTTTGATGATATAATAGGGTTCATTTAGGAATAAATAGCAAGTCTGTTGTATGCAAAACTGAGATTTAAGTCCATTTTTGTAAATTAGAGAAATAGGAAGAGTATTTTGCAAGAAAAATGCTTCATCATTTTGTTCAATAGTTTTTTGATTATTGGGATACAAAAAGTCACTCTATTTATTAGAAAGACAAGCTGTTGGCTTCTCAGCGTATGTGTTGACTCTGAGTCCTATATTAAATAATCTATGTAAGCTATGATTCTGGTCATATTTTTCAACAGAAAGGCAAACTTCAATATCTCTTTCATAAAATATTATATTACCAAGCAGTGCAAGCGACTGCCTTCATCGTGCTTGATGAGGTGTCTGACCCTCAGTACCCTCAGCTTTGGTTTTCCTTTCAAACACAGTAATTTTGAAGGCATTGATCTCTCTTTTGGTTGGATTATCATTCTGCTCTTTTTACGTTCAGGCCCTCTCCCCAGACAGGCTTTGGTGTTCCTTTGCAAATACTGCCAACTTCAGAGAAATTATTGCTAGCAGGAAAAAAAAATCCTTTTCATTTTTAAGATCAGCTAATTGGAGTATAATCAGTATACAGTTAACACAAATATGCACAAGAACATACTGCTCAGCCTATTAAGGTTAAAATATGCATGCAACATACGACACCAATCCAGAATGAGACATAAAAAATTAATGGCACAGGAAACTTGAATGTGCAAAATATTTATTCTTTTAGTCTAAATACCATATCTGCATATGCATATGTAGTGTCTCAGATAAAACAAATTTCCTTTAGAAGTACTGTGTTTTGAAAATAAGGGTGAAAATTATCCCAGTATTTAGGTAAGTTACACTGCCCTGGAAGGCAATGCTTTCAGTTCAGAGAGGCAGGAAAAGACACCAATCTGTGCTGGACATGTGGTTGTGTCATTGACGTGATTTTTTTTTTTTGTCCAGAAGAAAGATCTCAGTGCTGTCTTCTTGGCAAGAGTGGAATGGATGCTCACTCATTCTTTTCAAGCAGATCTTGTTTATGAGTTCTATTTAAATAATGACTTGAGATACATAAAATGTTAATCTTTTTTCCTGTGTTATGGTCATTTGCTCTCCTGGAAAGGTTTTCAGATTCCAGTAGCTTGTTCCAGGCGATCGTTTCTTGTCTTGTCTTTTACTATGCAGTGTCCCCATCTTCTTTTTATTCCAATTGCTTACCCTTTCTTTTCAATTACTTGTTTCTTGTAGTCTTCAAAATGCACGAATACTGAGCCCTGACTTAGCTTCTGCAATCTTGCACAGTTGGATCCAGCCAGTGGTGTGGCATGCTAGTATCATGAGGGTCTGTGCAGGAACAGCCAATAGAAGCAAGAAGTAGAAATCACTCTGGGTTTGAAGTGTAATTCAAGGTTAATTCTATCCTCTGGACATCTGCTTGCCTCAGTGTCTGTCTTGTGTGTCGTATATTTAGCTCTAGGAATCCCATTTATGGGCCATGCCATGAAACACTGCATCAAGGAGCTAACTATATATACACCTGTGTGTGGATATATTATGTATGAAACAAGGTAACAGATAACTAAAAACAAAAAATAATGCAAGAGAAGATGCAATATTTGGGCAATTGCTAGCAGGCTGTTTTCAGGTTTCTTGCAGACAGAAGACACTTGTTTTAATGAAACATTTAGATCTGGATCTGCATTTGGAAATTGGGAGGTCAGTATGGAGAAAATTGGGACAATGTTTGGTTTAGAATTTAATTTTATCCTGCTGGATGCTGGACAGGATAGAGAAGAGGCAGTAGATGACCTTTTCATATGGAGTCTAAGGAGATGCGGGAGAGCTGTCACTGCTAAGCATTCTCAGCAGCTTACAAATGAAACAGAGGGAGGTAGTTATGGAGGCAGATGTGGTCATCACTTAGTTTGTTGGTCAGGTTTTTTTAAGTTAGACCAGAATTATATTTGTATCAATGAAACAGCAGAGACAACTGAATTTTTAAGGAAGTGGGTGAGAGGGAACAAGTGAAGTGATGGAATAGGGCAACAGGGACAATTGAAAGAATAAGGAGAAGAAAGTATTTTTGCAAGTAATTTATGTTTATGCACATACCCCCAAATGCTGCATTTGAGGGACAGTTCAGAGAGTGGCAGCTTCTCTTTCTGAAAGCACTGAAAAATTTTTTTTTACTTAGTTAAATGATTTTTTTAATTTCTAAAAGCTTTGCAATACATTTTACATGCCTGAATTATAAAATTAAGTCAGGTATATAATTTACCAGTTGTACAAGCATTTGCAAGCTTGCTTTTATCACAATATGTGATAACAGTTCACAAGGTACATGTCAAGAGCAAATGTGTTGTCAAACTCACGTGCAAAATGTTTTTCTGTTCAAATTTATATTGAAATCTCCTTTAATGTGTGCAAAACCCAATAAAATATGCTGGTTGTTAAAGTAACAACAGCAATGAAACATCCTCTTGTCTCAAAACTATGTTTCCCCATCACAAAAGAGACTGTTGATTTTTCCACAAGGTACTGCAGAGAAATGTCTCCCTGCTGACAGCGGTTCCATCCTTCTCACTGCTGTTGGATAAGTCACTTGGCACCCAGCAAGGCCTTGCTGCCTTTGAGGTCTGTCCCTGACCTTTTGCCTCTAGACTGAGCCGACTGTGTCTGTCTGTTTTAGCTCTAATCTGGGTGATGTGGGATTTTTGAGAAAAACATGGCTAACTTGATTTGAAAATTAGCAGACCAATCTTTCCTCCCTCTCCCTTCTTGCCTGTGATTAAGACATCTAGGAATGGCACTAGATGGTGTCTCACTTGATGCTGAGCCTCGGAGCAAGACTTTGGGATCTCTTTCTGTTTCCCAGTGCCAAGACACATCTGACAGCTGTGATAGGAGACAGTTGGACTTCTTATTCTGTGGTAGAGACAACGAAAGCAGAGGAGAAATGAAGGGATGTTGTTGTGGAATATAGAACACAGCTCTATCTGGACTGAAAATTTGGGGTCAAGAGAATATACTTTTACTGTGCAAGTTAATTTATTTTCCATGAGCTCTGAAATTTTGCAGGTGTACTTTAAACTGGGTCAATAAGACTTGTCTTCTTGTTCCTTCAGTTAATCTTGATGAATTTGTAACTGCTAAGTTAAATATGCCCCTCTAAGTCTTCAATCACACTGACAGGCAGATCCTTAGTTCAGAGCTTCTTTACCTTTGCTTGCTTGGGTGATTGCTGGAATGGTGCTGTGTTGCTTTTAATGAGATGGGCAGCTGGTGTTAGCCTTTCCTGTGGGCTGGAACTGGGGCTGTGCAGCTGTTCACATCCTTCCCCCATGGCCTGTAGATAAGAGTAAGCTGTGCTATAAAAGTTACAGCACTAATCAGCATCCTGAGGTAGTTGAAGGTCTCTGTGGCTCCTGTGACAACCATAAAATCCTTTGAACAATTTCTGGGTAGGTGAGAAGCAGAGCCTGTCAACAGCTCCCTGGGGTCTCCTTCAAGTTGCAGTGTCATGCAACATGAATTGAAGGCCTAAATAATTTGGATAAATGATTGATATGAGAATTTCTTCTTTAACCTATTAAGCCCTCCTCTGTAAAAAACATTTTTGGATGTAGGTGAAACTTGAATCTAAACATATGCCTTTGTACTTTTTAAAAAAAGTCTCCATACTTGCACTCTCTGCATTGGCATCAAGTGACTTATTCTACTGCTGTTGAGTCACTTCAGTGCAGGAAATCTTTTGATTTCTGTCTACTTGGACAGTAGGAAACTACAATCATTATTCAAGACCTTCCTCTTCTGATGGAATGGTGTTTATAAACCCAAGTTGGAGCAAACTTCTGCAGGAAGTGGGTAGAATGTACATAGCAAAAATGAACTGTGGCTGCTGGTGGGAAGGAGCATCACTGGGTGGTTTAGGAGAGCTAAGGAGATTTCTGCTCGGAAGTATGCTGTCCTAGGGACCTCTGTGAGCCAGCTTCTCGTGGGGCTTTAACTCTAAATGCACTTTGCAGAGGTATTTTTCACCCGTTTGTTTGCCCTGGTCCCTGTCCCCTGTGCACACATGCAATCTTTAGTGTGGTTTAAGCAAAGCTTTGCTCTTGGCTGCACGTGGCAATAAACTGTATGAAAGGAATGCCCATAAGGCACACTGTTTGGGCTCTTATATGATGTATGATAGATTCTATGAAACATTTTACTTTTAGGAATTGATACAGGCTTTAAAACAGTCTTCTGATAAAGGGACATGCCTTGAATAAACTTGTTGCTGCATCCATTTAATTATTTTTCACACACTATGTGAAATACTTCAGTTCATCGTCCCCTGAAGTTAGGGAAACATTAAAAGCCCCTGAAGTTAGGGAAATTTGCTTTGCTATAGCTAGACTTGAAAAACACATGGAGATGTCAGACAGCGTTGACAATGCATGACCTGGATTATCCTGAATAAGATGGCATTATTAGCTATTTAGGCTTTCAGTTTTTGGATTCCTGTATTATGTAGGTGCAGTAACTTGAATAACAAGATACTTTCCCTGCAAAGGTATATTTCTTGTTTCCACTGGCATGAAGTTTCCCAAATTTTATTTATTGAGTACTTCATACATGTTATATCTTATTTCAGAATTTTCTCCTTTACAGTCTACCCTACCATTACCAAGGTGCACATAGCATGGGACATTGTGCTATTGTTAGTGATGCATTATGATGTATAGTACTGTTTATGATGTATATTACTGTTTACATGTTTTTTATGGTTATCTCACTGTTTTCTAATGTTATTTCACAGTTAAGATGCACCAGTAGTTTGCATTACCTCCTATTCTCTATCTTTTTGCATTCCCTTTTCAATTATAAATACATGTTTGTGCCTGTTTCCTTCTTGCTGTTAATTTGTAGAATCATCCTCTATAAAAATTCAAAGCATGTTGCTGATGATGGTTTCCAAGCTCATTGGAAAGGATTGGTTGTGCTTGACAAGGGGGGGAAATGTGGAAGTGCTGACAAGTGGCTGATGGCTGATTCTTGGCCCCAAGCACAGGATTGCAATATGAAAGGTTATTATTATCTGTCACACAGCAAGAGCCCTTATTTCCTAACTTTGGCGTCAACTTTATTTAGAAACAGAAGTGGAGGCTGGGCAGAGTTCCTCGTGGTGAGAAGCAGCTCCCTGCAGATGCCCAAATTAGCTGGGAATGAGTGTTGAAGTCAGCAGGGGTGCAGTGCCACTGGCATGGTCCTCTGCCTGGGCTGCATTGCTCTGCTGAAGGCCCTCATGACTTCAGCTGTTACTGCAGCATCTCCTGTGGCTGCATATTTGTAAATCTGCCACTCTACTCCACAGACTTCCAGAGAGCACTGGCACCACTGCGACAGCCCAGGATATATCTGCTTTCCCCCCAGAAATACTTGGCTGCTCCAGAATCTGTTTCTGATCCTGTTTTCTTTAGGGGCCAGGTTTTACCAGTTTTCTACCCATACAGTGTTCAGCCTAGCACTGAAAATATGCTACTATGGCAATTCACAGATTATTACCACACTATTTTGACCTGCAGTGAACTCTATTCATGTGATACTGTAATAGTGTCATTTAAAACACATTTTGTTTTTATCTTTTTTCATTATATTATGATATTTTTATTAATGATGTGTCCAAGCCTGATGGCATTGTTAAGTCCTCTTTAAGGATTTCAGTCATTTACTTTGTATTTCCAAGCTGGTTGTCTGTCTTATACTGACATATTTCATTACTGTATGTGTAATACCAGGTGTAGCTTGTGCTGGCCTCACTTAGACTCCTACTAGATTCCAGATATCCCTGATCTATAGAGTCTGCAAAAGCTGCAAGATGCACTGTCAGCCATTATTGCTTCATTTTGCAACTTCCATCATAAGACTTGGTGTTTTTCAGACCAAGGAATTCTCCGTTAGACTACTGACTCAGCATACTGTTATCCTAAATTACAAGGGTCACAGTTACTTCTGGGAATTCATAAGAGGTCAGGAGGTCTCCAGGAAATTATTTAAATAAAAAAGGTCCAATGACCTTAGGAAAACCAAAAGATTCAGTCACATGCCTGGCAGTTATGGAGCTAATAGAGTAGTGGAAAACAAAAGTAACAAACCTTGAAATGTTAGCCTGAGGCTGTAGTTTCATGAAGATGTTAAGCTTGCATTGCCATCCAAAAAAGGAGCCATTTTTCCTTTTTTTTCTTCTTCCTATGTTCTGTTACAAATGTTTGGCTGCATGGTGGGCCAGATGAGGAGAATGATCAAGGTTAGCATTAAACTAGCCAGAAAAAAGCTTGTTTTTAATAGCAGGTCTGTTCCTTGCCTACCTCCTCACTCTGCTTCATGAGCACCTGGTCTGACAGGACGGCAAAGAGTGCTGCAGGACCTGCAAAAGCAGAGGGATCAGCAGCACTGCCTTTTATTTGGTTACAGGTGAAAATAATTCCAAAAGTTCTATGAGAGATTGATGGTTTGTCAAGCTTTTTTAAAGCTGGTTCATAGTCATTCAATTAAATCAACCCCTGAAGAAAATTGCTCTCTTGTTGGTTTCCATTGTGAATGTTGCTTTTCACTTTTCTCTTGTGTTGGGAAGGTATAAGCATCAGTTGTTGTCCAGAATAAACAGCACTGCAGTTGTATACAGAATTCTTATGCAGACCCCTTCTCTCCTGCCAATTCTACATCTTGTAACCACAGAACTGTTTTGGAGATGGATTTCGTTACTGACACAGATGACTTGAGCCAGAGGCCTATTTATTCACAGCTTTTAACTTTGAGGAAGTAACTTCTCATTCATGTAGCAAGAGTAATGGAAAAGACAAGAGGAACTTAACAGTTATTTTTAGGAAAAGATAGTGTTTATCCCAGCAAAACTAAGAACATTGTTGAGACATTACAAACTCTAAACCTAGACAGTTGTGGTTTTGTTCTTCTGTAATTATTTTACAGTGAAGGAATTTCTCCTAATGTGTGCTCTGTAGCTCTGTCAGCTTGAGTAGTCCTCCACATAGATTTTTATTTCTACGCAAATTGGTATTTTCATGTGTGGTGTATGAAAAAAACACTAAAAAGCTGGAAATCAATAATGCCAGAAAAATAGTAAACCTGATAATATGCTTTCAAATGCACAAAGAACATTTTGAGCACTTTCACAAATGAAAGTAATATTATTGAACAAATGCATCACCATAACAGCTGACAATAGTTTTGTAGCAGACTCTATGATTCAGAAGGAGAAGGTAGTGAAGGGGGTACAGATGCCATTAAAAAGGCTAATAAGATGGTAAGCTATGAAACCAGCCTGCCTGCCTTGACTGACATCAGAAGTCTGGAAAACTCATGTCTAAGAAAAACACAACAAAAAATGAAAGGGACAGTAAACTAGAAGGAATTGCTTGGTTCAACATGAAGAGCTCTAGCAGTTTGGTTAACAGGATGTTAAGGAATCTTAGGCAGAGTTCAGGTGAAAGTTTTGGGTGGTGGCCAAGTGCTTTGACCTGGGGATACAGCTGCTGTGGGTGGAGAAAAGACATGTTTTGGTGGCACATTCAGTGGGGGATCTTGCATGCAGTTGCATCCTTGGATAGAATTAAGAGAGCTGTGCAGCCAGATTCCAGTAATTCGTTAATTTGGCAGCAAGTTCCATCCTTGCACAGATCAGAGCTGACATGAAGTCATCCCTACTCACAGTGTGTTGTCAGCAGTGGAAATGATTGTGGCCCTAGAGGCAGAGCCAAAGGATATTGAGGTGAAGAGTCATGCAAGTATGACATGCCCAGATGTATCATGGAATGGGGAAATCTGGGTTTGCTACTGGATGACGGACTTGCAGCAAACAAAGCAGCAGAGGTTTTTGACATGAAGTTCTGTACAGCCTAGGAGTTGGCATTTGGTACAGTGTATTAATACTGGGTTACTTCTGTACAGAAATCTTTCAGTGTCTAATTTAAAATCCATGAAAACTAGCAAAAAGCTGAAAATACAAGGTAAGTAAGCATAATTATAAAGGTGTTTGGCAATAGATCCCTTGAAAAGGAGACAGAATGTTTAGTTTGTTCATCACTTTCTATTTTGAGAATTAAGGGAATTAAAAGGCAGACAAGCTTTTATTATAAACCCAACCAGCACATGTTCTGCTGTCAGGTTGTAGGAAGTTCTGTGCCAAAAAGCTGGGTAAACCAGTGTGAACTGGCCATTTCTGGAAGCAGGCAGAGTGATTAAAAATCCAGCACATGAGTTTGTTTGAACTATGCCTTTGCTGTGTTGTGGGGCCTTCCCAGCATTTGTGTTGCGAAATTCATTGCTTGATGCAAGAGTAGCACACTGCTCAAGTGTTATTTGAAGTTAATGTTTAGAAACATAATGCAAGCTACAGCATCTTTGGGACCAAAAAATATTTATTGTGGAACTGGACTACTTTCTGGCAGTCTTCAGTGTAAAGGAGACAGATCTTTAGTAGCTATTTCATTATGTAAGGTATTAAAAATTGTATTAGATTTTCAGCTTTTCAGTAAACACTGGAGCTAACACAGAGAAACTACTACTACAGTGAAGGGTATTGTTTTCAATAAGCAGACAAATATATAGAGTGATTAAACATAGAAAACTATGGAGAATTTTAGGAGAATTTTATTTCCTTCCTTACTCTTCTTGTCTAGTTTTTCAAATCCAAAATGTAGTGTGGGATAGAACTGCTTTTGAAATAAAAATTTAACTAAGTTCTTAAAGAGGAAAAGACGAATTTGTCATAAAGAGATTCTTCATAAATGCCATATATCTTAATGAAAACTTAATTGTTAGGATCCTGTAGGAAACCTATTATAAACCTCATTTCACAATATGAAGGCTCTGATGTCGTTTTCTGAATACACAAATACTGGTTTGCATATCAGAGAAGAGTCCTTGAAATCATAACAGCAAAGACAGTGTTGTCCTGTGACATTCTGGAGGCCTTTGCTACTAGGAGTTTTATTCTAATTTCCTAATGGAACAAATCTTTTTTGAGAGCATCTGTTTATTTGCCCTATTCCCCTTGATTTTTTTGAATCCTCTGCATGACACCAGCTAGAGCTGGCAAAAGACTAGAGGTCTTTAATACATTTATAGGAACATAATAGTTGTTTTAAACTGAAAGCTGAATAGAGGGATGTGACACAAATTAGTGCTTCTAACTGAATGAAAACCTCAATTTTGAGAGGTAATGGGCAGTGGCCAAGCCACAGGGGTGTGCTGGCCAGTCAGTCAGTACCTGTGCTGCTCTGAAACAGTCACAGCATCAGCTGTCACTTTCCCAGCCGTGCAGATGTGGGATACAAGTGGAAGCTGGGGCAAGAGGCAGTGGGAGCAGGTTGAGGTGATTAAAAGGCACTGGGTGCAAATCTACTGTTCTCCAAGCTTCACTAATTCTGCTGCTCATGAAAGAATTATTAGATGCCTTTGGATGCCATGTTCTTAGTACAAAGATGAAATAATAACATGGAAGTATACATAGAAGTTTCACATATTTCTACGCAGACAAAACAAGTCTTTTTTTCACTCACCTTATGTCATCGCTATCAAAATAAAAGCAGGAGCAAAAATAAGGAAGTTTTTCTTCCTGATTTCTCCTTGCGGATAAGAATAAACATTAATTCTGGAGTATTTTTATTACGATGATGAAGAAGCTTTCACGCTTGTATTTCTGCTACCTTAATGGAACACTTACCAATGAAGAAGAGACGAATGAAAAGTGCTAACGAAAGGTTATCTGCAGTACCCTAGTGAAATGCCAATCCTCATAATCTACAGTTCTAGTATTTGCTTTCTGATCCCAAGTGGCATTTGCTGCAGATAAGATCCTAAGGGAGTTTGGCTCAGCCTGGCAAGCTGAAGAATGGGTATACTAATATGTGGTTTGTAAATAAGGAAAGGCATCAAATATAAGAAATCAGGTTTCTGCAGGTTTGTGGACAGCTCACACCTGGTTGCAGTAATATACTCTGCTCTTGGCATCTTTACCTGTCACAGGCTGACTCAGAGGAAGGAGAATGCATTGGAGAAGCTTGGTAAGCTTGGCTGGATTTTAGCAATCAAGCTGCAGACAAGGAAGATTAATGACAGAGAAATAATACAGAATCATGGGACATAAGGGGTTTTAAAAATAGCCTTAAAACAGGGTGACAGCATAGCTGAGGTTGGAAAGCACCTCTGGAAATGGTTTGAGCCAGCCCTCTGCTTAAGCAGGGACAGCTAGAGCCAGTTGCCCAGGATCATGTTCAGTTGGGTTTTGAGCATCTCCAAGGATAGAGACTCCACAACCTCTCTGGGTAACCTGTGCCAGTGTTTGATCACGCACACAGTAAGAAAAACTAAACAAAACAAAAAAAAGTTGATAAAAATGTTAGCTATATTCCATCACCTAGAGATCCTGGTCCAGTTCTAGTTCATCAAGATCACTACTTTCCTACTTTTCTGGCTGCTGACCAAATAGCAAGATACTGTACAGCCAGGAGCTTGTATTCTTGAATGCCCAGGGCACAAGTTGTAGGTTATTGCAGACTGAAGCCACGCTGTGTCCCAGGCTAGTTTCCTGAAATGTAAACTTACTACTTTATATTTACTAAAAATGTCATTGTGCCTGGAAAAAAAATGACAGGATAAGAGGATATCAGGAAAGGCTGAGGGGAATGTGTTGTGGGTGGGGTGACAGCACAGGTGAAAAAGTTACCATGAGTAAATGTTGCCCATAGATCCCCTTAGCCCATGCCAGAAGACTCAAAGGCCCAAGATGTGTTGTTATATTGCAGTGTCAAGCACTGTTAGAGTGTGTCTGCCTCTCTTGCCAGTGCTCTGCTATTAGAAGAGCATCTCAAGCACAGATGGCTCAGGTAACTGTGCTGGGCTGGTCCCAGGAATGCATTGCATCCTTCAACTGGCAACTTCAAAACCAGCACCTTTTAGAAGTTTATGTGTATTTCTTCTAACACCACATAGCTCCATGCTGGACAACACTGAAACAATTTAATTTTCAGTTGCATATCTTGAAAAATTTATTGGGGTGATCATGCTATCAGTCCTTTATTTCTCACATAGCACAGTAGTCATTTAAAACAGAGGATACGTCTATGCAGACCAAATATTAAAGTGATGAGAAATCTGAATATGTGCAGGGTAGCTAAGAGGTAAATACAGCCCTGGAAATAAGGGCAGGTGGCACGAGTAGAAGAAAAAAAATTAACATTGGAATGGTATTCAAAATTGGAAGATAACAGTTACGCTTTTTATAAGAAAAGCTGTTCCTGTATCATTTGAAATCAGCAGAGAATCAGTCAGGAGGAGAGAAGGCAGATGATAAATGATTCATTTGCTTGCCTCCTCCTTGAGATTCCTTTCTTTGCCAGCTTGAGTTAACAGATGTTTTAAAGATTATGAGTTCACAGGAAAATAACACAAGACAATGGGCAGCCAAGACAGTATTCTGATAGTCTAAATATTTTGTTCCTCATATTTTATCAGCTATTGAATCTCAAGATCTAGAAAAGCTCTTATATTAAGGAATGGCTTTGCTCATGAAACTTTGGTTCAATGAGGCTTTCAATGAGAAGTGGTTCTTCTGTATTTGAACTATAATCTGTTGTGTTCATTGTGACCCAGCCTTTGGTGACAGTAAGTCAGCTGGGCATGGGCAAACATAAAGACTGATTTTCTGTTGTGCTGCATGTCAAATATCAAAGTCTTTTTGCACAACTTTGTTATCATTGGTGAGAATGAATTTCAAAGGACACATGTCTTCTTTAATGGTATGAAATCTTTCAAGGTTAATTCAGAGCAGTCTGTGTTGTCAGCTTCTGTAGGGGACCATTTCTGTGCAGTCACTGTTTATTAGGTGGGATTCTTGCCTTAATGTGCTAATCCCCTCAAGGATCAGGAAGTTCCACCACCCAGATCTGTGCTGAAGATGCCAAAGAATACTTTAAGAATACTGGGACTTGTTACAACAAAACTTTTGCCACCCAGAAAACCATGACAGTGTATTCTTTGTTGGTTTCTGTATTGAAAACACACTGCATTTGAAGTACCAGAAACAGAATAAATGTGAAGTAATTATTCTGACTCAAAAGGGGTTACTGATATACTCCCTCTTTAAGAAAAAGTCTAGATACTTTGGTGAATATTTTATCATTCGTGTGTATCTCTGTGCTAACTGAAGTGAAAACTGAAGGACTGACAGCTGTGAAGTGGCTGTCAATAGTGTGCACTGTAAAAGTACTGAGGGACTGTGTTTGCATGGTCACTCTGAGCTTGTCTGCAAGCAAATGTGTCGCCATGAAGTAGTAAGTTCTGTACTGCAGTGTTGGTCTGATGTACTCTCTCTCTGTGTCTTCTTCTGTTTCCACATACAAATTTGGCTTTGTTCACTAAGCTTTGTGGAGTTCAGAGGTCTTTTACATGCATACATATCCGTTGCAAATTGATTTGGAAGACCATGTTTACCCTCGCAGTGCAGGCCAAATGGTCATCAGATTTTCTGTCATTCCAGCTCCGGGTTAAACTTCATCTGTTGGAAAAGCATATGAAACAGTGCTGTGTTTGCTTTAGCCTGTTGCTAAAGTCATCATCCTACCTTAGTGCACTCTTTTTTAAGTATAAATGCTTTCTTTGTCTTTACAAAAGGTTGTTTAAATTGCAGTTTTAGTGCAGGCTTCATCTTTCTTAGTGGGTTGTAAGATACTGAACATCTGTGAACACCACAAAATAATAAAACAAGGTAAGTGATCTAAGAGCAGAAGAAATGTAATCTACTCAAAAAAAGAAAGTAAAAAAAAGTTAAGTAATAAGTTACTTAAAGGGCTATTTCTGTAAATAAAAAAGTATGAATCACCTCAGATGAAACTAAGTTATCAGATATTTTGCTTGCTTCATCATGTCTTCAAAGGCAAAAGACAGTGAATTACACAAAGCTTTACAAATGTTTGTATCAATCTTTCCTTGCAGCATAAAGATATCAAGTATCTTTTGAGAAATGCTTGATTTAAAATTTTGTCTGAGATATGTCTGAGTGATAGATTTGCTTTTGTTATTTTTTCATCCTAGGCATTGCTGTATGCTTAAATAAAGTTTTCTTTATTACTGGATTTCCTTACTCACTGGATTTCAGTAATGTGAGCAGCACACACTTTATGAGAACAGCCAGTATCCATATTAGTTCCCAGATGCTGGTTTTTGTGGAGATATTTAGACTGATATTAGTAGATGACTTAATATTTACAGATGACTGTATCGGGATATGGTGTAGCTCATAGTAGCTCTGTAAACAAACATGCTGCTGCTATTCATGACATACAAAATAATTCTAGCCCCGAGGACAAATCTGAGCATTAGCCTGGAAGTAGGAGTTGTCTGTGGCTGCAGCTGTGCTGTGGGAATGAGGATGAATGCAAAGCATGACCAGGAGGTGACTGGGAAAATCTGTTGAAATTCAAGGGCTATCAATGGAAGCTGCATATTTACCCATTCCTCTTCTCCAGTCAGCACCACAGATTAATCAGAAAAATTAGAAAAAGCTGATTAATCTTTGATCTTTTCAACACAAGATTTTAGTGGATATTAGTACTCGAAGTAGTGATGAACAGCACATGATAAAAGGGCTGTGAAAAGTGTTGATCCCGTAGTACTGTGGGAGTAATTGACTTCTGTCTTACCTGTTAGCATGTCATATTTCAATTCCCTTTGAGGTCAGGGGCTTTCCTGTTTCCCTTTATGTCAAGAAGCTCCCTTGAGTAAGGCTGTTTTTAGTACTGTAGCTTCAGACCTGCAGAAAGGTGTGGTGACACTGGAATGTGTACTTGGGCCTCTAGACAAGAGTGAACACCATATTGAGATATAGCAGTGCTTCCAGTGACTTATGGAGCAATTACAAAGTTTGACTATTGTGTTTTGTATAATAAATATGGAAGTCTTTAAAGTCATGAATGATCAGTGGGCTCAGATGGCAGCAAGGTTTTTAGAAAAGCTTATGTCTGCATAGTGGTTAAATGAAAAGCATTTTTGAACATTCTTTCAAATTGATGGAATAGAATTGTAGGCTGATTATGCATATCTGTGACCATATGCACAGCTGGAAAATAAGGTTAAATCTATGACAATGTTATCCCACTGTCTTAATCTGTGTACTGAATAATATTAATACAGAACAGGAAATGTAGTATGTAGTAATTTTAAATCTTGTGGGTAATAAAGCACCAAGAGTACATTACAAAAAATTGTTTGCATTTATTTTTTTTTATTTTAATAGTGGCTGCTTTTAGTTATGGAGAAGAAGTTAAAGGAGAATGTTTTCTTGTACTGATATTTTTAAGCACTGTGATTGATACATGTATCATTCAAACTCATTCCCATAATTTTCTGCCCTCGTAAATAGAGTTTATCTGCAAAACACATCCAAGCGTTCTTGTTGTTCTAAATGGCTTTATTTCACTATTGTAAAGACAAAAGTGCACCCCTGCAGGATTTAAGGATTTTTTTAGTCAGGCAGGGAAACAGAATAATTAAGGAAGCGATGAGAAAAGAACCGGGCAAGTAGGGTCTTGTGTAGTTGTGGAAAAGTGTCTGGGTTGAGCACATTGGATCTGTTATTGGGCCAATTTGGACCAGTATCTTTTCATGAGGTTGTAAGATGCTCCATGGTTTTGCTTTTCCATAGATGTTTTTGGTTTAGCATTGATGATTGCAGTCAAGCAAACCCCTTACACTCAGGGCTATAAACCTCTGAATGTGCTTATAGCAGAGGATTTTGAGGTATAAAGCCTGCTTTCCTTGAGAACTAAAGCCACAAATGCAGTAATGACAGAATCAAATGTTATACCTTTTGGCATTTTTGATTAAACACCCTCTTGATAAATTATGGCTTTTTGAATGTGTTAAAATCTTTTGAAAAAAAGTAAAAGGAAGAAGACCAAAAGAACATGATTTGTGTGTGGCATCTTTTGAAAATAACACTATATTAAAATACTTAATTGCTGGCAGCCTTCTTACCATGAGCCATCACTCTTAATATTTCATCAGTTTAGTAAAAATGAAGGCTTATAAATGCCACAGAGACTTGTTTAAGTGATGAGAACAACTAAAAATATATGGGAAAATTTCTGTGGCATTCAGAGTTTCTCATGACCAAAAGCTAAAGATGCTGCAGAGCTGGCTAGATGCAGGTATTGCAGAATGCTGCCTCCCCTTTTTCTTCAACCTTGCCTGAGGTGACTTTTTGTCCCCTTGCACTGTATATGTAGGCTGGTGACTTGCCAAAACTGCCTTTTAGTTCGTTTCTTTTTTCCCATTTGTTGCTCAGTTTTGGAGGATAATGATACACATCTGATCTGCCTGATACAGAAATATTTGTCCTCCACTTGTGGAGAGAACTATCCTGTGTGGCTACTGTGCCAATGTTAATTTTTGAAGTTGTGAGACAAAGGATGTTAATTTTCATTTTCAGTACTGAGATACCTTTCAGGAAACCTACCTTGTGCTCAGCCATCATAGAGCTGATGGTGCCTGGGGTGGTAGAGAGCCAGCAGCAGCAAGAATAATTGATTTATTTCAATTTATCATACTTATTTATTGCTGTTCTGAGCATGTATTCCTGCGCTCTTGTGCAACCCTCAAATACTAAAGCATAGCATAACATGCCCTTTAAGACGGCAGGCTATTTGGGATTATAGCATTTTCATGATGGTAGCTGAGAAGTAACAACAAATCTTAACACGAGGAGTGCAATTGAGGGCTCTTCCTGGGGCTTTTTCCTCTTAGCTGGGCTGAAGGACAGGTAGTTGTATAACCCCACATGCTGAGCTGGAGCGTGGCAGCAGCCCAGTGAGGAGTCCTGCCAGAGCTCTGTTCTCCACAAGGTTTTGAAATGTCATGGCTTAATTGCCATGGGAGACACATGCCTGAGTGCTCCTGCCCGAGTGACTGCACGTCTCAGTGTGTGTGCTGCAGAACGAGACCCTTAGCACCAGACTGGGTGAGTCATTTTCCCAGTTTACCAGGGCATCTCCAGCTTCCTACTGTTAGCTTTCTAGAATTTAGGATTTTTTTGGGCTTGTGTTTCAAGGCAAGTTTAAGATAGCTGCCTAGGCTGTAGGAGCACTGCTGAACTGGAAAGTGAAGTGTCTGCTGTTTGTGGATGCGTTAATAATTTTTTGTTTAATTTTGTTGCCTTTAATGGCAAAATGAACAGATTGTACAGATATTCTAGAGGAAAACAAGATTCTAGATTAAAAATCTGACTGATGTCCTAAGAGCCAAGTATGAAAAAGAGTTTTGGTTTTTGTTAAGTGTTGTTGATTTATTGCATGTGTTCATTTTGTAATCGCTCTCATGAGTGCAGCAAGCAGAAAACTGGTTGCTGTATTTTTTGCATCTTTTCAGCATTTCTTGAGGCATTTGTTTAATGTATGTTTATACCTGTTGGAGTGAAAATAAAGTGTTGACAATGGTGGGTTTTTTCCCCTGCTAAGAGAGGCTTATTTGAAACTGATGTAGCAGAGGTCAGAGTAAGACCTGCAATGTAATATCTTTGCAGACGTTGAAAACCTGTCAAAAAGTATGGATACTCTGGTGTCTAAAAATGAAGCAGCACAGTTGTTAGCAGTCTTTAAGAAAAAGCTTTTAAAAGCTATTTGTGAATTTTGTTCTTTAGTTAAGTTGGCTGGAAGTCAGTTTCAAGACAGCAAGCTGGTAATATAGCTCATACTTTTGGACATTACTGTGTAGGAATACGTGTGGTTTAATCTAAGTGCCTTTGTTATAGTGAAGAGAACATAACAAAAACTGAATATGCATAGTGATTTTGCAATTTAGAGCTCTTTTTTTTTTTTCATTTACTGTATGTTTGTAGTGCTGTTGTGCATAGGCAGTTTAAGCTGTGTGAATTGTGCAATGGAACATGGGAGAAGTGGCAAAGATACAACAGTAACTCGTGTTTGGGTTTGGTTTATTCAAATGTTTTCTCTAGAGATCAATACAGACAAGCATCAAGGATCCAAGTGATTGGCCACTATCTCAAAACTTAGCTAAGGGGATAAAATTTTTAGGATTGTCTGTTAATAACATGAGCGAGATACATGCAGTGAGAAAGAGAAAGAGCCTGTTTGGGCCATTTGCAAATCTTGTTGTGTTTCTGTTCTTGAATTTTTAAACTTGGTTTTTCATCCAAGAAAGAATATTTCAGGTTTGTATATTCCTTCTTGTTCTTTAGAAAAGCTAATTTATTGCTATTTTATCTATTGTCTGTGGTATTTCTTAAAGCTCCTTACACAGTCATTTCATATGAACTTTATGCCAATCTGTGTAACAAACATATTCTGTAATGTATCCTTGCAAGTCTTCTGAATATGAGAAAAGAAACCAAATGTAGAGACAAGTGCAAGATCTTGTGTTGGATAATGGGTCCTCTCATTTCCACAGGTGCCAGTTACATAAGGGACAGTGGGGAACACCAGTGCCAGGCAGTGGGACTGAGTGCATGTGGTATTTAACACAGTCCCAAAGTGACAGGTGACCAGGGCAAGCCACTGTGTTGAAATATGCCTTGGTGTGCCCAGCAATACAATGAGGACAGAAGAATTTACTGCTCCTTGGAATGCACTGCTTGTGAAAGGCAGTAGATGAGAGCAACAAATTGTTGTTGAGAACAGGCAAGAGAACATGTAATTTGGGAAAAGCTGTTGGCTGTTGTAAAAGCACCCCTTGCTGCTGCAAAATCTTTTTGCACCTCTGGAAATAGGTTGGAAGCTGAGTGTGCTTGTCCAGTATTTCCCAGGACTGTGTAACTGCTCTTAAAGTATAGTTTTAAAAGCCTGTTTGAAACCCTGTCACTGAGTCCCAGTTTTTATCTTGTGATGGAGTGTTTCAGCAGTAATGCTAATCCAAAATAATAGTTTACATGATGAAGTTTAAGAGGTACAGGTACTAGAACTAGCAGATTTGATGAACATACACATTTTCAGTTCTGCATGTGGTTGAGTTTAATATGTAGTTTAATACTTACTTTACACTTTCTTTCTAAAAGATAGATTACGAAGTATGTAGCCTGTATGCCAAGTCCTAGAGTTCCTGTTAGAGTTTGGAGTTGCTTTGTCTAATTTGCTGGTGATGATTTAACTGCATTCTTGAAGTTTCTACTCCATTAATGTGCATTTTAAAACTTTCATATTAGGAATGAAAAAATTTGGCAATATATGGTTAAACTGTAGAAGTGCCTTTTGAGTTTATTTACAGTTATTTATCTAATGTTTTCTTCTGCTTTGGGTTAGGCTTAAGTGATGATCTCAGCCTCACTAGCATTTCAGTTCTGTCTGTCACACGCATGAGCCTGGCTCCAGCTGTGGCATATGGAATTAACTTCGTAGTTAATTTATGATTTTCTCCTAAAAGCTTTTGACCACTGGTACTATGTTATTGCTGTAAGTTGCTTCAGTTAATTACTGCTGTTATGCAAAAGACTTTTACCCAGTCTGACTACTGCTGCATGTTTTTAACAAAAGAATAAATTAATTGAACAATGAGGCTTGCTGTTATTCTGACAGTGCATATGTGTTAAAAGAAAGGTGTCTTCCAGGCTTTCAGGTTCCTCATAGACACATCTTGGCCATAAAATTCAGAGCAGCAGCCAGATGGCTGAAAGCTGGAAGTGTTGCTGTGGAGTCTAGCAAGAGAAAACACTCCTGGGTAACAGCAGAACATTAACACACTCAGAGTAATACATTACTAGCAGTGATGCCATACTGCCTTGTGGCTTAATTGTGCTTAATGGAGTCCTGCAGTCTCTGTGATTTAGCTGCACATGTCAAAGCAGGGCAATTCCCAGTTCACCTGCCTGCAGAAAAACACAGCAGCTTTACATAACCCATTTGAAAGAGTACTTGAAGCACCTCAGATATTCCATCTCCCCTTACCTCCTTCAGTTTATCTTTCTCTTCTCTGGTATATTTATGTCACAAATTCAAACCAGACCAAAAAACCCAAACAACCCCTTCCCACAAACACACACTCACCCCCAATATATATTTCCCCACCCAGTATTTCCACCCAGCTTACTTCTGTTTTCTTCTAGATGGGGAAGAGATTTTTTTTGTCATCCATCCAAAGCCATTCACCTTTTAACAGCATGTGGGTGATGAGAGACTTGGAATTGACATGTCAAATCCCATGTCAGAATTACACTGTCAAAGCCCTCCAGGAAAAGAAGGAAATGGGAACTTGACCATTCTGGTGCCTTTTAAAATCAGAATTGTATTTTTGCTAGTGGTTGTGTAAAAGAGGATGGAGTCCTTGTGTTGAGGAAGATTGTGACAGAGTCCACATTAGAATTTAGTATGAGTAAGATCTTAACTGAAGTCTTATAACACGATCTTCAGTATACTTAAAGCAATTCAAAAAATCAACATTTTAAATGCTTGCTCTTAATTAGGTAGTTTTCTCAAAAGCATCTACCTTTTGGAAGGAAGTTTGCAGTTCTACCTTTTTTCTTGACATATGCATTTTGATACACAATTGTCATGGACAACTCATATTTTTTTCTGCTTATTGGTGAAAAGGGAATGGTTAAAACAAATGGGGAGAACTCATTTTATAGTGTTCTCCTTTAAACTGTCTTAAGCCAAGACAACAATTCAGTGATTTATAAAAACAAAAAGGTGATGCAGTAACCACCTAGGTTGGCTGTTCAAAACATTTGTACCCTTAAAATCATTAACATGCACCCTATAGATAAAGTCATCTTTAGTTATGCAATAGTTGCCTTTTGTCTTTTTGCACATTAAATTTAGAACTGGTTTCTAGATGAATCATGTCGCAGCCCAGCTTGTCTAGCTAGGAGACACTGCACTGAACCAGTTCCCCCCAGTTACAGATATAGCTTTGAAAGCTGGAAGAATCGAAAGTCAGACTGAGACTGATGGGCAGATGATGCTATGTGCAGGAAAATCGGAAATAGAAATTTCCTCAACTCGTGATTCTTGTCCTGATAGAGTGACAGGATAGGCTGCAAAGACATTGGTGTGAGTGAAAAGTAGACTCTACAGAAACCACCATATAACCTACTCACACATGCACACATTTATATAAACATCTGTTTCATGACAGAGGTTTTAAGTTTTAAAAAAAAGGTAGTTTGGATTTGAAAATTCCAGTTAACCTTGAAATAGTTTACTTCCTATCTGTTTTGCTGCTGTGCTTTTCATCTAATCATGAGCTGTCAGTTTGTGCCCTTTCCTGGGTCTGATGGCAACGTGTAAGTGCCAGTGTGATTTTTTGTGTAGCGTTGCCTCAGCTTTCAATGCCCTTTGCAAAGGTAAGCACTGAATACCAATGCGTTGTCATTGCCTCTTTTTTTGATCTTCATTACTAGTGCCAGAGGAGAATTTAAATGTATGGATGCTCTCTCTTGCATGTTTACAGCTGGAGGGAACCCCTTTATGGTCTCCTACTGTTAGAGGCAACAACACCATTTTAAGGATCCAATCAAACACCACTTTGAAACAAATTAGATTTGTGCCCTCAAAGATTTTTTTTTTCTTATTTGTTTCAAATTTCTAAATACAATTCATATTTCCATTTGATCTAACTTTAGACCTTTTAAAGTCTATTCTAGCCACACCAGTAGAGAAAAAGGCTGTAGAGCTTTTCACACAACTCAGGTTCTTCTCAAGTGTACCAAGCCATTAGCATGCACATAGGGACCATCAGCACCTTCTCCTTAAAACCGAAGGTGTTCACTGCTGGATCTGTTGTCTTGCATTAGATCAGAGAGAACAACTAATTGGTACATAGAATCCATGTTTCTTGCTGGCTTGCTACCCCTCACTTAGGTATTTCTTTAGAGAAAGATTTGGAAGGAGAGGGAGAACAGTGAGACAACCATGAGATTAATGGAGATAAATGCAGACTTTCACTAGATTTTGTGTACAGCAATAAAATAACTTTATAGATTGGGAGGGGGAAGAATTCATACAGTTGTATTATTAACATCCAGAATTATGTTTATTTCATACTCTCAAAAATATTCTCCAAAGAGTCACACGATATTTATTATTAAATAGGATGACAACTGCCATCTGTCACATCAGGCAACATCAGCACATCAGTTGCTACTTGATGTTAGAAATCATGGTGGGAATGCTATTTTTAGGGAAAATATCCAGCCCCTCTTGCACAATGAAAGCAGCACTCAATATAGAAGGTATTTATTACATTTATTTGGAATGCAGCTGTGTAAAGTTGTCGGTTTAGGACCATTTTAGTTTAGATGGTGAGGAATGAGCAGGCATCTGTAGGTGGAAAGAAGAGCCAATTTGAGTGAGTTTGGTTGCACTGCATTGAGGTATTAATTTTAGCATTAAAAAACTTCCACTTGTGCAGGATTTCAATGGCTGTGAAACGTAATGTCAGAAAGCTAAAATCAGTGTATTTCTTTCTACCTTCTTTCTTTAGTTTCAAATAATAGAATAGAAAAAGAATCTGTAAGTTTTAAAATCACTCTTCACTCTAGAGCATGAATATCAAATATTGCAGAACAAAAAATAGACTCACCATAAAATCTACTTTTGTAATTTTATTTCAGATTAAGACCATGCTTAGAAAATCTTTACACTTCTGATTTTGGTGTATAATGAGCATGTCTAGCAGTTAAGAGAAATAGTGCAAGAGAAAGTAAATTTACTTGTAGAGTGCCTGTATATGTTTGTGGGGATATATGTACATAAATTATATGAAATAGCATGGTTTGCACACCTCCCAGAGAAGAGAGGATAGTCAATGAATCCTGTGTTTTGAATAAATTCTCTCTTCCTACCTTCTGCTCCTCCACCACATTGCATCATGAGCCAGCAGATCAATATCTTGCTCTGAGCCTTCCCGAAAAGAAAAACACTGAGGTGCTGGAACATGTCCAGAAAAACACAGCAGAGCTGGGGAAGGGTCTGGAGCACAATTCCAATGAGGAGTGGCTGAGGGAACTGGGATTGATTAGCCTGAAGAAAAGGAGTCTGGCGGGAGGGGGGGCCTTTAACACTCTCTACAGTCACCTGAAAGATGTTTGTAGTGAGCTGGGAGTTGGTCTCTTCTTTCAGGTGACAAGTGACAGGATGAG
>VZTN01003126.1:58117-80224 GCA_013400515.1 Erpornis zantholeuca | reverse complement strand
ACAAACAAACAAACAAAAATACATTTAAAGTGTGTATATTTAAAGGATTTTACAGTAATTCTTGATAGGTGTGTATAACACATGTATAACCATAGCAGTCCTGAAGACCCTGGTACCAGAGTACAATTTAGCATAAACAAGATTCCTTTCTTGGAAGTTTTCTAGTCCTTTGAAATACAGCTGGGTAAAACANTTCTTGGAAGTTTTCTAGTCCTTTGAAATACAGCTGGGTAAAACACACTGTTTTATAAATTTTCCCAGTATTTTAATAGCTATTTCAGTTTAAGCCAAAAGAATAGAATATTGCAGAATAGAAACTACAAACATTCCAGTAAAATTTGGTTGCAGTGTATTTGGTATTAGGGTTTTACTTTCACCTATGTTTTCTGTACTTGCACAAATCTGCTATGAACTCTCTGGAAACCTGTGAGTTACCAACCTAACATTTTGTGATAGTGAGCCTGAATCCATATAACAATACCCAACACAGACGATTTTAATTGGGCAAGGCATAAAATTAACACCAGTAACAAACCCAAACAAAACACAAACCAAAAAAACCCAACCCACTCACACACATACAAAAAAAGGGGAAGGAAAACCAACACAACCCCCTTACATACACATCCTTAATCTTATCTTCTATCCAGACATCAAACTAGCTCACAGTACAAAACCAGATAACATTGGAGAAAGCCACATAAATCTGCATCAGACTAACACTGGAGAAACCCACAGAAGTCTGTATCAGAATCAAGACCAAAATCCACATATTAACTATTACTAACAGAGCAGAAGTGAACACCCTGCTTATTCTCAAAAATTACCTTGAAGATCTAATCAATCAAGACTCCTATAGTCAATCAAGACTTCCATATTCTTTTGAAATTCCTATTTTAACTGTAAACAGAAGTGACTGATAACATGACAACACTAATATCTTAAATAGCCATGTATGCCTAGTAAGGTTGGGGATGGCTTTTTTACTTACTTTTGATACTAATCTTTTTGTACTTACCTGACAGAACCTCAGTCCAGACTTCAGAGTTCCATTATCCTGCTACACTTGATGACACCAGAATACTATAAAGAAAGCACTGAAGGAGGCTCCCTAAAGCAACTAAAACAGTGCTAATGATGCCATCAACATTCTGAGGTGGAAAGATCTTAATGAACATCTTAACTTCCCTCTGTAACACTTCTAATGAAGATGACAACATCTGTAAGATTAAGACTTCCCAAATTAGTCAGTCCTCTTCACTCCCATCCCCCAAAAAAGCAAACTGTAATGGATTGTTCCTACACATAATCCCATTGTGAGACCATGCATTCCTTTTAACCTGCTCAAAATAGAAGTCACTGCTCTATTTTGAGGAAAAAGGGATGACTACTCACTATCCCCAAAAAGATAGTTGCAAAGCAAAGAATCATCACTCAGGCTGGAAGGGACCTCAAAAAAATCACACAGTCTACCCCTCCAAGGGAAAAATAGCTTAGACAAGACTATCTAGCATCCCACTGCATCTCAAAAACCTCCAGCAACAGGGATTCTATCACATTCCTGAGGAGGTTGTTCCAGTGAATGACTGTTCTCACTATTAGAAAAAAGAAAAAAATTCTCGTATCAAGATGAAACTCCACCCAGTGCAACATGTACCCAGCATCCCTTGTCTTCTCCATCTGAATAGAGTGCTTCAGTTCTTTTTGTAGGTGTCCTCTAAGTTGGAGAGAAATCATTGCAATAAGCACACTATTGAGAAGAGTTCTTTCCCTGGAAATTCTCTCATCTTTCTTAAAAAATAAAGGAATCACATGGCAGAAAAAATTCCTGAGATGCCAAGGACCAAATCTTCAATGGGAATTAATCTGGGTTAAAGAAGCTCAGCAACTCTAAGTATTTTACTCCTAAATTACTTCTCATTTAGATATTTAATTCCTGTTCTCTTCCTTGACTTCTATTTGTAAGCAACACTAGTATATGTTTTTCCCCTTTGTCTTAACATTGTACCCATCACCAAAATTGGACTGAAATTGCTTATATGTAAATACATGTTTTAGAGTAAAGATTTTCTTGTTTCTGAATACTTCACTAAACCAAAACTAATTTAAAATGTCAGAAGGTGATACAAAGAACCAGAAAGCAATAAGTAAAATAAAAATAATTTTAAAAATAAATAATAAAATAAGTAACACAACAAGCACGTGTGTTTAAAGATTTCCTCAATTTTCCATGTAAGAAATTTGTACTTGCAAGCTTTGCAAGCTTTGAAGACTAGCTTGCAAGTACTTTGAAGACTAGCTAGTTTGAAAAAGGAATAAGGGAGCAGTATGTTTCGTAACAGGTGCATCTAATCATTAGTACAGAATATAATCCCAAAACTAACATGATATTAGGTCTCAAAATTCTGAAAATGGTCATTTGAAGTAGGGCAAACAAATGCAGTAAAAGTATGTTATAAATAGGATCAAATTGGAGAAGGTGGAAAAGAATCTTCCAGCTTCAAAGCTCAATGTTGATCAGAAGACATCCTGTACATTGGTACCACAGCACCCACTCAGCAACACAGGTTTTGGCTACCTCTCAGCATGTGGCATTCTTCTCCCTTTGGCTCATTAGGTTCAGATAATCAACTTGGAAGAAGAACAGACATATTCCTCAAAGCTCTGTTATCAAACCCACAAAGGATCCAGTTAAGGTATCAAAATGATAAATAAACTGAATGAGATTTTCATAGTATGGTTACCCTGCAAAGCCTGATAAAAAGACAACTAATTTTGGCACTTCAGTAATTTGAAATATCACAGTAGCAACCACAAAGTTATGACTGTGGTCTGAAATGGACTGAAAAGAAATACGACTTCATTTTCCCCAACATCACTGGCCTATCTAAAGCTCCTCAAGTTCTCATGTGGTTTTAATTGGTTTCATTTTTAATGTCCTCACCCCACATGCTCCTTCCAAACAGGTTTTGGAACCTTAATCTGCCCCCTTCTAAAATACAGCTATTCATGTCTGACCGAGCCCTACATGTTAAGGTACATTTCAGAAAGTACTTACCCTGGGTTTTTTTAATTACTATTATTATTATTCATGGGGTTGTTGCTGATGACATCTACTGCTGTCAGACACACTTTTAAACAAAAAGAAACAAAAAACCCTTTTACAGATACAAGTTTTCTAGTTTGCACAAGAGAAGCCTGAAGGCTTTTACACATGTTAATGGTTGGTATCAGTTCAAAAACTGGCAGCATCTGACATGAATTTTTTCTGCTTCAGTTACATTTATATCTATCTCGCTCTGCTCTTGCTGGATTTTTAAAAAGATAAACTAGGTGACAGTGGAAGTTCTGAAGCAGTTAGGTAGCAATGTTGGAAGTATAACCAAAACAACAACAATGAAAAAGAACTAATAATTAAGCTATCAAGTAATAGGTATTTGCTTTCCTTCCTTACCACTGTCACCACAGCCACATTCTAAGACAAAGTCTATGGTTAACAGCATCATTACTCCTTTTTGAAAACACTGTAATTTCCCTGAGTCCTGAATTCATAACACTCCACTATTAAAGGTATTTTGGTACAGGTTCATGATGCAGAGGAATAAAAAAAAATAAATTAAAAAAAAAAGAAAAAAGGTATCAAGACTGAACAGTATGTTCTAAGGTCACAACTCTCTTGTATGTTTTTTATCAGCATTCAGCAGTAACATTCCTTTAGAGAAGATGAATAATGTATGTATAACAATGTATTCCAAATACCTGAATACTAAAAAATATTTGGGGGGTTTTCATTTCTCACTGAAAATAGCACAACATGAAACCCATGGGAAGTGAGGGAAGAGGTCTACAAACTACTGTGGAGCTGGGCAATTTGACACACAGTTTACAAGAATTACAATAGTTTACTAACATTCCAATACTAAATTAAGCTTATAACCACAAGTAGTGATGGTCTGCATTTATGACATAAAATATTCCAGTGTTAACAATTCTGCTATCAATTGTAACCATGTGAAAACATAGTTTAATGTAATTGCCCATAGAGCAACCTAACTACTTTAATCTCAGTTCACCCATCAAATCTGACTCCTGCATGGTTCATACCCTCCTTCCACCCACACACTTAAAGACAACCACCCCCCAACTGAGACATACCCAGGTATAATACACAAAACATAACTGGTACAAAAACTCACTTTCACTGGACAACATCTAAAATATGTAAATACCTGTTCCTGCAGGTCGTAGTCATAGCTATCATGCAGCAGAAGACTGAGGACATACCGAGTATAAATCATGGCATCAATGCCACACTTCTCTAGCTCTTGTCCCAGCCAGGTCTGCACTGGACCCAAAGCATGTAGCAGAGACATTTCAGAAACAGATACAGGGCCTGGATAAGAGCTTGAGGAGCTTTCAGATGGCAAACCATCCACAACAACTGTACAGATAGGGCGCATGAATCTAGGTGGTTGGCATCCTTATAACGTGAAGCATTTTCTGTAGTTGATTTTCCGTTGATATCTGGAGGTGATTTTCACTCCAGTAAATAGGAGAGAGGCTTGACTTCTAGGACAATCATTTATATTTCCTGGATGTTAGCCGACTAGAGACGAACATCACTCTTCAGGCATGACCAGTGAATAAACTAAATCCTAATAGCAAACACATATGTAGATGTGTTTTTCTACCTTAATTTCACATTGAGGCCAGATGCAAGTCCCCAGCAGGACCTATAAAGAGGAAAAAATGATAAGTTGTGATAATATGTATCCATACATTAATAATATTAAACAGTGAAAAAAAACATCCAAAGTAGAAAGCAGTCATTTACATACTGCTAACTCCAAACATATAGTACATCTACTCAGTGCCATTTTGAAGAGTGACAGGAATTACTCCAAGTTTAAAGGTGACTTTTAGAAAAGATACCTTTTACTGCAGGAAGAGAGACTCTTTCATCAAAGACTTCACAATTAATCTGTCAAATGAAATATAAGTCTGATCTATCTTTATGGGAAAGTTGAGATTTTACTACTTTCACACTATCAGCTGAAAAAAACTACTTTCATAAAAAAAATCTACGTTAGTTTGAGTAAAGACTGACTGCATATTTTGCATCACTAAAAGACAATATAATCCTGCTGTTTTGCAGTGACACCCATTTCTGGAATAAAGTATTTTGTTTATAAAACATTGAATTAATGAAATTCATCTGATCAGAAGTTTCATAAATCCCACTACTGAAGAGTTACTACTACCTTCAGGTTCAGGTTTTTTGGTGGTGATGAGTTTTCATTTGGGTTTTTTTAGTTTCAATTACTTGCCTTGTATCAGGACAGTAAAACATTTTATCATCCAAAATCTGTCCTTATAAAAATATAAGTCCCTGGAATAACTTCAAAAATTTGAGCAGAACATAATTTATCTGTGCCAAAAAATAACATTTAACCCTCTTTACACAAAGCATACACCTGTCTTACCTGAGAGCTTAAACTCTAAACCATATCCTAAAATAAACTATCCTAAGACTTATACCACCCACAATCACAAATCAATCTTGATAAGCGAGGGGCAGAAGGTGCGAGCACCACACACGTCAGCATTCTACTCTCAAACGCAGAACATGTCAGCCCAAAAAAAGGCATTTTTGAAATGCTCTACTTATCAACCACATGCCAATCTGGCATTTGTGTAGGCCTTCTCTCTCCTCTCCTCTCCAACTTCTTAGCATGAGAAAACAAAGCTCAAATCCAAGCAGGAAATATCCCTTCACTGAAAGGAAACAAAATAGACTCAAGTGACTAAGCAAAATCTACTGTTTTGATCCAACCCCAGTGCAAGATAACCAATACACCTACAATTGACATCACCTAATACAACTATCTGAACTATATACTGAGGGCAGCATTTCATGTGAGCAGCATGTGTTTTGCGGCCAAACAAAACTGAAAGTTGATACATGTCAACACAACAAAAGATGATAGTTTTTAGGAGCTTTCTTTGCACCACCACCCAGGTACAACTGTATATTCCAGATTTTACTGACTCAGTTGCCATATCACCAAAAAGAAACTCATCATGATCAGTTGCTACAGAGTTCACAAAACCCTACCCTCTCCTAAAGTGACCTTACTGCTCTGGTGGCAGTGTTCATTTTGAGAAAGGGTGTAACACAACATTAGTCAATCTTTCTCAGCAACATGTTTCAATTAGTCAGAATCTTTTAAGAAAACACAAATAACAGTAGGTAGAAACATGCTGCAAGGCACTGGTGGTTACTGCTTCATCGCATAATTAGAGAACAGAAAGAAAAATCTAATGTTGTCACCCAAGATAGTCCAAATCCAAGACCCACAGGTCCAAGCTCTTAAGAAGTCCATACTATCTTAATTGTTGAAGAACAACATTACAGAAGATCTGTTTAGTCCTGTTGGCTCTCCACAGCACAGCATGTGATGAATGTTCTCCCTAAGTCAATGCCACAGTCCCTGTCAGCCCCCCCACATCCCATATTTCATAGATACAGGAAAACTGACATTCTTCATTTTTCTTTCCTGAGACATGGTGCAGAACTACCTAAAGGTTCGAGGGAACAGGAGCCTCAATCCATCCCACTGCTACCAGTTTGATGCTACAGTCAGCAAAAGATGCTCAGAGCCCAGAAAGGGATCATAGGTCAGCAGGAGAGCACCTGAAGAGCAGTACAAAGGAATTCATGCCATTCCAGACAGTAAGTTGGCTTCATTGGAAGCCCAGCTTAAATGCCTGTATGGAAATGCATGTAGCAAAGGCAATTAAAGAAAAAGACATTAGAGACATGTACATGCCTGCATGGCTATCATCTTACTGGCATCGCTGAGACATGGTGGGATGACTCCTATGACTGCAGCGTTGGAGGGTTGGAATGGAAAGATATAGGGTGTTTAGCAAGGACAGGTATGGGAAACAAGAAGGGGATGTTACCCTCTGTGTCAGTGATTGCTTGGAGAGCATGGAGCTCTGCCTTGGAATGAAAGAGCAGCTGAATGAGAGGCTATGGGATAAAAGGGAGGGCAGGGACAGGTTATGTCATACTGGGGGTCTGCTACAGGCTCCCCGACCAGGAAGACCGAGCTATGATGAGCTCTGTAGACAGACAGGAGCAGCATCACACTCACAACTGGTCCTCATGGGGACCACCCCCATAGATGTTAGAGAAGAGCATAAGCAATCCAGGACAGGGAGGTGCATGGAATGTGATGATGATACCTCCCCGAGTTAGAGAAGCCAGCAAGGAGAGGTGCTATGCTGGGCCTTGCTCTCACCAAAACATTGGGGCTGCTGGGAAATGTGAAGCTCAAGGGCAGCCTGGGCCACAGTGACCATAAAACGGTGGAGTTCAAGATCCTTAGGGCAGCAAGGGTGCACAGCAAGCTCACTGTCCTGGACTTTAGGAGAGCACACTTTGGCCTTCTCAGGGATCTGCTTGGTAGGTTCCATGGAGGGAAGAAGGGCCCAAGAAAACTGGTAAATATTCAAGGATCATCTCCTCCAGGCTCAAGAGTCATGCATGACTACCAAAGGAAGTCAGGAAAAACACCAGGCACCTGCATGGTTAAACAAGGAGCTCCTGGACAAATACAGGCAGAAAAAGAAAGCCTACAAAGGATGGAAGCAATGACAGGTGACTTGAGAGGAATACAGAGAAGTTGTCTGAGCAGCCAGGAATCAGGTTAGGAAAGGTGAAGCCCTGATAGAATTAAATCTGGTCACGAACATCAACCTTGATGAAGCTTCTATACAAGAAAAAGTTTCTATAGGTATATCAGTGATAAAAGGGGCCCTGTCTCAAAGGAAATCCAGAACATGGACAAGGCTGGGGTATCTGATGACTGTTTTATCATGGTCTTCACTAGCAAGTGCTTCAGACACTCTGCCCCACTTGCAGGAGGCAAATGTGGTGACTGGAAGACTGAAGAACCGTCCCCTGCAGGACAAGGTCAGATTTGAGACCATCTAAGGAACCTCAAGGTACATGAGTCCATGGAACCTGATGAAATGCATCCCCCAGGTCCTGTTGGAACTTAAAAGGGGCTTGGTAGAAAAATGGGGATAGACTTTTTATGAGGGTCTATAGTGACAGGATTTCAAACTACAAACTGGTAGATTTAGATTGGACATAAGGAAGATATTTCTTACATTGAAGGGGTGAGACAATGAACAACTTGTCCAGAGAACTTGTGCACGATCTATTCCAAGCATTTAAGGACAGGATGGGCAGGGTTTTGAGCAACCATATCTAATGAAAGATGTTCCCGCCCACAGAAGTGACCATTGATGATCTTTAAAAATTCCTTTCAACTCAATCCATACTGGTTCTGTATGGCAAAGCTTCTGGCTACTGAGTTACTTCAATCAAAACTTTGACACATTATTTAGGTCCTTGGCACCTAGTAATGACCGAGTTTATGCTTCAACTTTTCTTTGAATGGGTCCTCTCTTTTCTATTGTAACACTTATTTAAGTGAGGCATTTGAGAAATTCAGTTCTTGAGGTCTAGGCTAACAAAATTTGACTGACTTCAGCCGACCAGTTAAAGTGTGTCTTTCTTTTATTAGATGGGGAAGAGAGGGAAGAGACAGCAAAGAGAGAAAGATTCTAAGAGAAACTATGAAATAAGACAACAGAATTTTTATAATCTGTATTGCAGTCCAGTTTTTTTGAATATCATATTCTATTACATCTTTTAACAACCAGTTACCTGATATTAAAACTGGAAATCTAAACAAATTTCTTAAATATTATTTAAGAGTTCTCATTTCACAACTCTCAAGTACTTTGTTTCACAGATGGTCCTAAACATTTGCATTATGTTTTAGAATTAACAAAATTTCATACAGAGTATTTTCCCATCCCAGTACTAGACAGACTTTTCATACCAAATTAATACAAGTCACTCAAAGAGCAAACATTTCTACTGATAGATGTGAAGCTTGATTTCAGAGATAACACTTCCTGACAAATAAGTTATCCCTCTTATATCTACTTCACACTGTCTCGCTAAAAATAATTTTTCCATCCTCACAAGGCCTGGGCTAATCTGAACAGAGCAACAATACAGCCTAAATAATTAGTGGAAGGCTAGTTATTTTAACTAAGTCAGAAAGAACTCTCCATTTCCAGCTATAAAATATGACAGATGGACATGGTTTATAACAAGAAATACCAAATAAAAATTTAAACCTCCGTATCAGTACTTTGTGAAAACCA
Source organism: Erpornis zantholeuca (assembly GCA_013400515.1). NCBI lineage: Eukaryota > Metazoa > Chordata > Aves > Passeriformes > Timaliidae > Erpornis > Erpornis zantholeuca. The sequence goes on along the minus strand of VZTN01003126.1, from coordinate 70,972 downwards.
CTATTTACTTACAAAGTAAAAGAAAATGTTTAAATTATTTCAAAATAATTTCACCTTACTCCACTTCTCAGTATATTTTTTCCTTTTAAGTAACTTTCAGTTTTTGCAATACTAATCAATGACCTTAACAAGGTCACACTAGATAAACTGTCAGCAGCTTAACCACTAGAGGCACAAGAGCCCATTTATGAAGTGTCTTGCAAAGGAATGAGAACACAATATTGTGCAAGCACTCAGATTTTTCAACTTAGACAATCTTAGAATACATGTATTTCTCAAAATTCTAATCAGTGTGATAAACACGAAACACTCTTTTGACCTACAACAGCAGAAGAAAATAACTAAGCTTTAGACTCCTAAGATCTAGCTATGGCTAAGCAGCATCTTTAAATAACCTCTAGCAAGCAACAGAAAGGAGATCAATGGTACAGAAAGTGATGGTGGAGCACTCCAGGTTTGTTCCCTACAACAGAGTTGCTCTTTCATGGTAAATAACCTTTTCTGAAGACTAAGTAATCTAGTCTTCCCCATATAATAACTCAAATACAGGTATTGTAATAACAAATACACAGAACATTTTTTTTTAAAAATGTCTTGGAAATACAAGTTCCATTTTTTTGGAACTACAGTAAAGAAAGCAACACAAACAGCTTCTTATGGCAGCTGTTGTCTGTGAAATACAGGATGACAGCATAAAATCAGAGATTACCAAAGACTGCAGTAAAAGAAAGGTATAATTAAATCACCCTTCAATGAAGCTCCATACAAGCACACCAAGAAAGTGCTAATGTATGGATTATCAACATAAAGATTAACTAAAAGTACATGCCAAACAAGACAATTCCATGTCTTTAACAGTTTTTTTCCTCCATATTTTCTTTCATACTGTTAGAAAACAGCAACCAAAGCCAAACCACAAAACCCACTGAATTAATCTAAGGTAACCTCATCTCTATTTTATCAGCACCAAGAGGCCTCTGAAAATTGTGTATCCACACAGCAAGGTCCTAAATCAACATTTTTTATAAATAAAAAACTCCAAAACAATCCAATGATTTAACAAGCTTTCAAGTTCTCTTAAATATCAACTTTTAAAGTACTAGAAGATACTGGAATAAGAGAGTAAAAACAATACCCCTTAAAATTGTATAGGTACAGGTAAACGAAAGGTCCACAGACAATGTGTTGGAGATTATAAAACATAACTTGAAAAGGAAGCAAATTGTCTGCAGGCTTAAACTCACTACACTGGGGTCTGTACCATCAGTAGAAAAAACAATGTTACTGGATTACATATTGAAAGAGGTTGAAAACTAATATGCTGTTTACTTGCATAATCTGCAAGTGAGTCTCTCAAAACTCTAATTTACTCTTTACACATTTGGATATATTACTACAGAGAAGTTGATCTCTTGGAGAGAGATATAGATGCTACTTTTTCTTCCTTCAAGTCCCAAAAGGGAAAACATCTGTTTCCAGTGTTTCATTCTGGCTACTGCTACATGTTAACAATTACACCAAACACATTCTCACACAATAGTTAAGTTGAAACTGCTGATTTATACAAAGTTTCCTCCATCCTTCTTTGAAATAGTACATTACACAGTTTAAATTAACAGCTCTCATTTCAAAAGTTCTTTTTCTCCATTTTGACAGCATAAGAGAATTATTCAATGAACAGAGAAAAAAAAATCATATATTTCTTAATTGTTTTAAAATGTGGATAGAAGTGTCCACATTTTTTAACCTGGACAATGTTTTTCAAAGTAGTGTTTGAAATGGTTTTATTAAAAGCAATATGATTTTATTAAAAGCAAACAATCTCTCTGGCAGAGAGTTGTCCTCTCTCTGGCAACTACAGGTACAGAAAAAATATGGAAATCCTAATTAGTATAAAACAAAGCAAAAATTTTTTCAAGTTTGGTCAACAACATACTAAAACCACATACACAGTGGAGTAAATTTCAGTCCCCTTTAGAAGACTGATAGTCAAAAGCATGACCACACTATAGGATGGCAACAGAATTCCAAATAGTTCTTATATATTACAGAAGAATCCGATTTTACCCTAATTTCTTTTGTTTCATTCCATGAAAAAACTGAACAAATCCTTAACATACAAACCAAGCAGCCACACACTGGGGAAGGCACTGTCAAAGCCCAAAAACAAAGGCTATTTAAAGTCTAGCAAACAATGGAATCTGTGTGCTTAATACATTTCACATGGTATTTAAAAGACATGTGAATTTAGAAGTAAAAGAAGTTGTTATTTTTTAACCACATTCCTTGATAATCTAAGAAATTTGGCTGTGTAGTCTTCAGAGCAAGGACAGCTTCTTAATGTACTGGTGATGTTTGACATTATCGCACAACAAACAACAAGAGCAGGGGTTTGATTCATGACCAAGGCACTGAAACACTATTGTAAAACAAAAAAAAATGATAATGTTTATGGTTCTCTCTCCATCTCAGTTCAGATAATTCCTGACTCAAAATGTCAGAAATATTGTCCTGCCATGAGAAACACCTGGATGGAATCAAAGCAGCAAAATTGGTCAGAAGCATAAAAGCAGCTCTGTGAATCAACTTTAAATATACACAGAACCATCTTTTTTAAACAGGATTACCAAGAGGTGCAAGTGTGATATAGTCTTACTTTAATGGGTTTACGTTTTATAGGGGACTGATGTCTAATGAGGCTGGGCTTATGGTTCTAGTGTAACTCAAGTCAGAGAACCCACAGGGGAGACAAACCAGTGTGTGGGTGTTACTGCAGGATTTTTTTCCTTGCAAATCTGCAAGCTTATTTTCATAACACTTATCCAAATGAAAATCTGAAGCTACTAATCCGTATAAAAGCTTAATGGAATTACTGAAAGGATTCAAGAGCTACCATATAAGCCTCAGTTACTTAGGTTAGTAAAGAAAAATAACAGATATAATCTAGATGACACCAGGGGAAGTCACCAGCACAGTTCTGAAAGATTCTGCACTGGGTTACCTGATAAATTCCTAAGTGGCCTGGAAGATGAGGTGGGTGACACAGCTAAGAAGCTACCAAAGGATAGCAAGTGATCAGGGATAGTGACTACAGAGTAACTGAAAAAATGCAGAAGGACATTATGAAACTGGATTGGGCAATAAAAAGGCAAATAAAATTCACCATAGGTAAACTTGAAATGGGGCAATTTCAAAATCAGCAACCACCTGATGCTATTCATGCATAAATCAATGAGTTGTGAGCTATTAATCCACATCTCTCCATGGATAGAGACTGAGTGTTCAATGTCTATCTTTTGTTAATAGAAAGTACCAATGAGTTAGTAAGATCTACGTACAAAACTTCACACAACAGCTTCTGGAAATTCCTTGCCAAAAGATACTGAAGACTCAAAAAAAAAAAAAAATTAAATGGCCTTCAATGGAAATTGAGTAAGAGAGATCCCTTGAGAGTTTCCAACTAGACAAACCATATCAGGGTCAGGAAATCCCCTAGGCTGAAAATAGTGAACGGCTGAGGGAGTATCTAGGAGAGGTATCACTCTCCCTGTTCTTTTTTTGTCCCTAACTGCTCCTGTAGAGATGATGTTACAGGCAAGTACTGGGTTTGTCAGAGCTTTTGTCTGAACCAGTACAGCTGTTCTTATAAAACATTTATGTTTACAATAATACAAGAACAACACTTCAGAGAAGTGCTGGAGAAGTTCAATAAGCTGATCCACTCACAGGGCTGCACATTATTAACACACAAGAACTTTGTTATAAGATGTCAAAACATCAATCCTGTCATGGTGCAAAAACTGAGCTATGAGAAACAACTGTTAATGGACCACAGAATTAGCAGGTGAGACACTTGCACTAGGGGGTCAGTTGCATATCAAAGACCCCAAATTCTTGTAATCTGCGTATTCTTCACTTCTGCAAAACAAATATACATATATAAGCTGGAAAATGTAAAACTTTTAAGCTAAGAAAAAAAGGCAAGACAGAAAGGGGAAAAAGCATGACCTAACATCAAAACCTGCAGACCCCGTGTACACCCCAAAATGCCATCATTTCATAGAATTGCAAGGTTTGAATGTGCCTTCATAAACAAGACTCTTTTGGAGCCTCATTACATACAGCACACTTGTAAAGAATCATCTCTGCAAAGTGGAGACTTATGAAGCGGCCCTTCAGTACGTCTAATATGACTTTAAAAAATTCATTAATAAGCCAAATAGTTGGCAAGTTTCACAGATCATGGTTCAGTGGGAGTCTTGATAATTTAGGAAGCAAATTTTATCTTCAAGATGGCAGTATTTTTATTTCACAGCATCACTCAAGAAACTTTCAGGAGGTCAACTCAATTTTAAAGCTGCGTTGAAAAAAACCCAAAAGCAAGCACTTCATTATGCAGTACATAGACCCCATTATCTCTTTCCATAAACAGAATGGAGCGCAGAGCATTTCTGACAAAATAAAACATGGCAAATAAAAGAATCTCTGGTACCACAGATTATGCAATTGCACCAGATAAGTTTAAGTACAGCACATCTGTAACCTGCAACCACCTCAACCCAAAGAACTATATCTCCAAAAATTGTGCTATTTAAGAAGGACTTAAAACTTAAAAACTCCTGCATTGATCAGATTTAAGAAATTGAAAGATTGTCTGAATCTAGAGAAGTGAAATGCTGCTAGACTATTTTCAAATGCCCAACTGCCACTAACAGTGGCAATAATTACATCAAGAATTTGTCCTAAAGGTTATCCAGCTACCAATACAGTCCTAATAATTCCATTCTATCCTTAAAAAACAACATGAACTGACATGAGAAAATATTTTTCCAATTTAGTTTGTTATTGTGTACACTGGTGTTTAAACCAAATTTTACTTTGTTTAAACATGACTAGTTTTGTTTTAAATCTTACCTGAGAAAAGAAAAAGGTACACATACAGCGTAACATAGATGTATGATAACTTTTTAGAAATTTAAAAATACAAATCAGCATCTAATGACAAAGAATTTAGGTAAACATTTTCACATTAAAAATTAATTAAAACAATGTCACACAAAAGACTTGAAGGAATTACTACTGCTGCCAGCACTAGGACCAGTTTACAAAAAACAGAAGTGATCGTTTTTATAGCAGCAGTATCTAACTTTCAAGAGAACAACAGCAGTAGCATTTTGACAGAGAAACCTGTGTGGATGATTTAAAGGTGAGTTAGTGTAACAGGAACTGCACTGTCACTGCACATTGCCACCAAGAGAGGACAAGACATTCTACTGTTTCTCTCATCCTCCCCTCCATGTTCCCACCCTCTTGGCCTTGTACTTAACACATCCACTGTGTGGTTGCAGGGATGAAATATATCAGGTTTTTGCTCCAAATGGAAAGATTTCATTTTTGGTAACCCAGAGTTCGAAAAATACAAATCTGTGATCAACTCACTCTCTCACCACAAAATTTCTATATCTGGCATAAGAGAGGAAGTGAGGTTGCCCCTTTCAACAGCAACCCACTATTAGATCCACTTAAGAAAAATAAGAAAACATTAGGAAGGCAGAATGCAGAAACTACATTTTAGCTAATTCAAATCCAAGTCTTTCAGAGAACGATTATTCCTCGGAACTTGAAGTGGGGAAGCCAATCCAGGTACTTCAGCAGGTATGATATTTAATTCCAATATTTTTACAGAAATTCCCTGGGCACCCATGCAACCATGCCCTGTACTTGTAGCATTCAGCAGATTCAGCCTCAAACAGTAGCCTGGCAATGACAAAGAAATTACTCATTGCTTCAGATTTGCTGACAGAGAGGCAGGTGTTGCACTGCAACTAATCAAGAATAGGACGGATCGTCCAAGTGTGGAGAACCCAAGAGAATGTGTGGTAGTGCAGAAGGCAGCATACATAGACCTCTGAAACCCTGAGGCATTGCCTCACTTCATGCTTTACTCTCCAACCATCAGTGTAATTTCAGTACCACTGACATCAGCTTTTCAGACCTTTCTGCTACATTTCTTTTACCACTGAAGACAGCGGTATGATTCAAGTTTTTCAGTTTTAAGTTGCAGAACTTATCAGTGTACCAGAGCAATACCAGAGACAAGCATCTCCTCTGTTTACCTCAAGTCTATTACACAGGGATTGCCTGGATGGGCTGCTACTGAGCCTGGGAGATCCTGGGGAGAAATACTTTTCTAGATGCAACTTCAAGGAAGAGATAGCTACAGTCTTTTCTGTTCAGTCCCACAAGAATCTTCACGAGGACACTATTTATCAAAAGCAGCATCTTTCACTATGTACACAAGCAACAGACCACACATCATTGATTATCATCATGATACTTCAATAACACTTTCTCAGATTTACGGAAACAAATGGAGTTAATAGACACCGAAACCAAACAGAACTGTGATCACACAGATGTACATATTTTAAGGTGACCAAGACAGTTATCTTCAGGATTTTTGGCATGTAAAATCTGTAAGCTTTCTACTACTTGTGTCTCACTATATTTACTAGCCGTAGTATTACCTAGAATACATGCAGGACTTAAAAACACAACACACGATGTAGTCAAGTAATGGAAATACCAGACATATGCTCTTGACCATTTGATCATTTTCTTTCCTGCCCTCCTAATGTTCTTTATTTACTCAACTTTTAGAGTAGTTCAAACTATCTGTTACCAACAGGTACTTGCCATGTTTGAACTCTATTCCCAAGTGGGATGCTAATGCTTGGAGGCCCAAGCACCAAGTTACATTAAAAATGCTTTAAAAGAGATGCGACCCTGGTTCTGAACACTTTAGCAAGCAGACACAGGCACCTGTGTGCCCCAAGACGTGTTGTACACACCTTCAAGGCACAGGCAGCCACCAGGTGGAATCATACCCCAGACCACCAGTGGGGCCACCCTGATAAAATACTCAGTGCTCTTCATGTGAACCATAATCCAGTGGCCACTCTTGCTGTACAACCATACAAGATTTATTTCAATTGATATAGTGAGTCTTAGGCACACACTGCATCTTTCAGTTGGGAAAGAAAAAGGAGAATGAATTATGAATGCCAACAATCCAACCACCAGTGTTCATTTAAAGGCTGTAATATTTGTCCTGCTATTTATTCTTCCAAGGTTAATAATCCAGCTGTATACAAACAGCTAACTGGTTAAAGACCACACCATATATTTTACTCTGGTTAAATAATTTCTTTAATTTGTATGAAGGTCTTTTCTGAATACTTACTATTGCTGTTTTTTATACTTGGTCTGCAGCTCAGGAAATTAATTACTATCTTGTTGAAAAGCTTTAAAAAGCCTCATGAAGAGTTTAAAAACAAATAGAACTTCACCTAACTACATAGTCTTTTCAACAGTTATTTTAATTTAAAAAAGGTTACCACAAATTAAGTTGGAAGCCACATATAGACAATATTTTCATTAATAACTGTGTAAAAACTTACAAGATGTGTCAGCCACAGGAGGCTCAGTAAATGCAAAGATTTCTGACAAGTTGAATTTGCAATATCTACAACTTTACCAGCAGAGAAATTACTGACTTTACCACACATAAAATATGGCAGGCCTACAAAGGAAATTGTTTCAAATACTTTTCTCCTGCCCCCCTACCACCTTTAATTCTTATTCCAAAATATTAGTAAATGAACTTCTATCTATTTATGAAATTGAGATCTGAAGTAGGATACTCTTCAATATGTGAAGCGAATATGAAATGATTAATATTTTAATGAATTTGCATAGGCATTAATTGTTTTGTTTATGTTGTAAGGCTGCCAAGCTGTCTTTTTCCATAAAAACAGTGGTGATATTTGTGATATCTCCACTTTTATGATTAACTATGTTGCCTAAAAACGCTACTTATTAAAAAAAAATTTACTAACTGAATAGATAGGACAGTTTAAACTTGCTCTTAAAATAATACATTTGCTGCTTGATACTTCAATTGACAGCTGAAAAGGTCATTTTACTAAAATGCAACCAGAGAACCTCTTACAAAAAAGCAGGTCAGCATTACATTAATTCTCTTCAAGGAAGTTACTGTACTGTTAACCAAGACATTTCTTTCACAATTCAAGAACAAAGTTACTAAAAACTGGAACTTTGAGGTTTCTCTGAAGTCAGGAAGATATTTGGTTCAGAGAGGCTGGTGAGAAAATCATCTACATATGACAAACTAATATCTGAACTTACAGAGACATTTTAAAACTTTTGTGTCACCTCACATAACTCAACATGACTTCCATTAAAACACCTATGAAAACATCAATAAAACAAAAATTACTAAAGGTAATTCAGTTTCACTGTCAAAGGCAAGAGCTGAATATGCAGCAGAGTGAACTTCTACCCCAGAAGACGCAACCAGAAGAGGAATTCACTGAACAGCAATCTTTAGCTAATTAGTAACTGTAATTAGCTCAAAATCTTCAGAGAGCAGAATCAAATATCTGTTTGTTTTAGTTTTTCCTGTAGTTTTAAAAGTAAAGATATCAACACAACAAATAACTAGAAGCTGGTTCTATTTCTTTCAGGATATTTCAGTGTCTTAAATACAATGTTATGTTTTAAAGTTGTACTTCCTCTCAGCCAGTCTTCAAATTTGTTTCAAGTTCATGGTAACACATTACAGCAGCACAAGGATCCAGTGAGAATTAATTACTCATCCAGTGGCAGCAATATGCATTAGTGATTTCTTCATTAGTAATTCTTCAAGCAGACCTTTTCCTTCAGGCTAATAAAACACTTTATTTTCTTAAAAAATACATATGACACATGATAAATTATCAAAATAACTTCTTGAATCAATTTGTGTATGTTTTAGCATGTTTTCCCACTTTACTGCTGATGATTATTATCTCAATCTAAGTCCTGACTAAGCAAACACTACCTGGAATAACCCTGCAGAGGATACAGATCTTGCAACTCCACTCTGCTGCTCTGATGTTAAAACTGTACCATCTTATGACAGGCTGCTTTATTTTTTCCGGCCTTCAGCTTCCCTAGTCTCTTACTGCCTTATCTCTCTCTCTGTACTTTCTTCCACAGTCTATATATGCAAAATCTCATCTGCAATGCAACTGTGTCTCCCTTCAGAATTCTTCTACAACCAAGCTAGTCCATCTAACCAAACCATAAAAACAAACTCACACAATTTAACAACCTACAAAAGGGATAACAGCTACTCCTTTCCATACAGCATCTTAAACACAAGCACATTAAAATGAAATTTCACTTGAATTCACTTAGTGGCAGAGCTGACAGAAAACTGCAGGTCTCTTCTCTCAATCCTAGCCCAGCTCTGTATCCAGCAGACCTTGTTCCTTTGGTAAATTTAGTAGTAACTAGGGGAATATTTTTAAAAGCTGTAAAAAGCACACAAAATTATTCAGATTTCATACCTGCTATCATTTACTTATTAACAAACTTTTTTGCACAGAGTATAAATTTTTTCATGCAATCCTTTCTAGAATAAGGCCTAGAAAGTTACAGACACAAGTGACATTAGCATGGACTGCATATTTGAAATTTCTTCCTCAATTCAGTAAAATCCATAAATTTAAACATTTCCCAAATTATATAAAAAAATGAAAATCACTGTAGCAAGCCTGAGCACAGACTTAGCAGGATGCAATTAAACTATTACATGTAATATCAGAACTGAAAAAAATATTTTAAATAGTTCATAATTTATATTTCCACACTGATATAATTAAACTACTACATGTAATATCACAAGAGCGGAAAATGAATTTAAATACTTCATTATTTAAATTTCCACACTACTGCCTCAGAAATAAATCTCTTGCAAAGACAGGTTCCATATATTCTTTAATATCAAAGTTATGAACAGCATAGAGATGCAGAAACAAACCATGTATAGTATTATGCAGATAGATCAAAACATCCTGCACATGAAATTATAAAGAAAGTAGATGATTAAAAATTTAAAATATTCAGTAGCTTCCAATAAAGCTACAGAAATAGCTGCTAGTAAGATGTCTCTGAAAGAATAATCTTTGTACTGAATGTTTAAGCTACTCAATCCTTCCCCCGACCCCAAGCCACCTCTGTGGGCCAATAAAATACACATTCAAACTCCTAACATCCATTAAAAATGAACCCAACCAACTTTCAGGAAAGTAAGGCAAGATGCTTTTTAGTAAAAATACTATAACTAACTCATCTAGATCTTTTTCTACTAAAACACTGACAGTCCTGCAGTTACATGGTACTTCCAACTAGAAAAATGTGGTAAATTATTCCCATATTAATAAAATATTTTTCCTTACAATTAGACAGTTTTCCTTTTGTTTGTGTATTGAAATGTAACTAAGCATGCCAATACTCATTTGAACATTTTTATTTTGTATCATGCAATTGACTTTAGTCTGAAAAAATTCTTGGGGCAGGACTATGGGGTTGGACAACACAACAACTCATTTCTACAATTACATTTGCAAATTATCCAACCAGTCTGTCACTTTTCTTGGACAAAAATGAAGGATTCCAATCTCTGTTCCTCAAGACAGAAGAATATCCCAAAACTAGACTATCCCAATATACAGAACATATTAAATAGCTTCTAGAAGATCATTTGTATTCCAAGCTCCATTACCAATGCAGATAACTGGAATATTTCCTGCTACCTCTCCAACTCTATAGGAATTCTAAGTTTTACTGCCTTAACCACATTCTGCTTTACCAGACATTGTTGCCTATCCTATTATAGTACTAAATTGTTACTTTCAGATATTAGCTATTGCTTAAAGAAGAGCAAACTGAGACATGATTTTCCTAGGATTGTAGCTAAGTATATAAAATGTCTATTCTGACTCTACAACACTATGCCTAAAACCCAATAAATCCTTCAAGAATATGCACCTGTGCAACCTCTTGGTTGTTTCATTCCCCCTATTCACCTAAAAACATGATGCTCAAGATGGACAAATAATGAAGTTTTGAGCAGTATTTAGATATTCCTCTGGCCCTATTCCTGCTGGAATGCACAGCAAATCAGCAAAGAAAAATGCTGACATCATTTTACCGCTATGGAATTTCTCTTATTTGGAAGAATAACAAATAGCAACAATGAAAGCAGTGGGGAATGCTGAAATATGTTTATTAAATAGGCATATTAATGTAAAAGAAGTTCAAGGCCTCCATTTTTTCTTCTTGGGTCACATACAGATCTGTTTGACTCTTACTTTCCTTCCAATTCCATTGCTCATGAGCACTAAAGCTGAAGGGTCACATTCCCAATCCAAATTTGCAGAATCTGTGGACTCAAAGGATCTTTATTCCAGTGGTGCCCCAAACAATAAAGTTGTGTCACTGTACATGTGTTAATATCTGTCAAGCACAACATGGTGGGGATATACACTGCTGATGCTTTCAATGGACTGTGTCAGGATTTCCCCTATAATTGTAAAGTCTTTGAAAATAAATAACATTATGAGCATATACCATATTACTCATTTTACTCAAATCACCTACATCCCCTCTTATATCTCAATGATCAAAATAGAAGATTTTGATACTTCTATGATATGATTTATTGACTTGAAGAGAATGATTGTACTTTACCATTTTAGCAATCCATAGTAACAAGAAACAGCAGATGGAGGGTTAGTACAAAATAAAATCTGTAGAGTTACATGTCAAGTAACAATCAAGTTCCACATAATTTACTTTTATAAGGCATATTTTTATCTTAAATAATAAAGAAAAATGTCAGTTACAGACTCCCATGGGTTGCAAAGAGCCTGCAATACTAAGGGTTTAAGCACTGCAGTGAAGCACTTTGTTTTACACAATTATCTACTGAATAATCGCGAGTTCACTTTTGACAGCTAAGAAACCAAAGTCGATCGGCAAGTCCCACTTTATCCCAAGTGAAGACCACAGAAGAAATACACGGTGTCCAACAGAAACCACAAGCATTTAAAACGGTTTGGACGAGGAAAATCAACTACACGTACAACAGCGGCCTCTGATCCCAAGCTTATAAATTAGAACCCAAATGACTTATACACAGAAAACATCAGAATACAGGAATGCGTTTTATTTGAAAGGAAGGACAACCAAATCATACTATTTTCACCCTTCAGATCAGTATCAGGTACTGCAATGAGTAATTAAAACAAAGACATGACAGAAAAAGAGCACCACACTTTCGCTTTTATCAAAGTTTCATAAAACGGCTCAATACGTGTATACTTTTAATCGAGACGACACGAGGAGAAGATGGAAACGAGTTTGCTGGAGCGAAGTGTCGGTTTGTGTCACTTCTGCATTCAGCTGTAACCTTCGCCAAACCTTGTCCCCCACCCCGCCCATCGCCCGCGAGAGGCCGCGGCCGGCGGTCCCGCCCCAGCGGCGCCCAGCTCCCAGCGCCCATAGGATGCGGCTCCCGTCAGTCTCCAATCAGCCCAGCTCCGCCTCCTCAAACAGCAGCAGCCCTAGCCTTCCTATCCGTCTTTTGCCTTCATTAGGCCCTAAAGGACAATGCTGNAAAAGAAAAAAAAAGCAGGGGAGCGAGTCCCGCCAGATCGGCCCCCGGGGCAGCGCCGTAACGCCGCGGCTCAACCGGGGCGGTTTCCATCAGCCCCAGCCCCAGCTCCCCCTCCCCGATGCGCGGCCGCTGCTGCGCTCTGAACGCTCGCACAGGATGAAAGGTCACGGCGTCAGCACCGGCCGGGCCTGGCAGCTGCACAGCCCCGTCACCTCAATCTTGGGGTCAGGCGGGGCAGGCGAGAGGCTTCCCGGATCGGGATCTCCCTACTCCGACCCGAACCGCCGCATCCTCCGCTTTCTCGTCTGCTGGCGCCGGGTAACACCGGC
>VZTN01003126.1:14562-56871 GCA_013400515.1 Erpornis zantholeuca | reverse complement strand
GTACAGCCTCCCGCCTGCCGGGAGAGCGCCGCGCTGTCCGCCGGGCGTCTGAGGAGGGAAGTGGCGGGCAAGGCGCTCGGAAGTCCCCGGGCGGGCAGCGGTAGCGGCGCCGGCCGGAACCACCCGCGCCCCTCGGGAGGGCTGTGCCGCCGGGGAGGGGAACACCCAGGCAGGGCCGGGGCCGGAATGCGAGGGAGAGCGTGGGGGATAATGATGGAGCGTAGCAGTGTTTGTCATGAGAGGTCCTTTGGAAATCCTGAACGACTCCGAGGGCAAGGTTAGCAAATGAAAGTTTATTTTACTACGCTATGAAAGCCCGTCTGGGAGGGAAGTCGTCTGTTAGAAGACTGGTGCCACTGAAAGTCGGGTTTAGTAGGTGAGCTCCTCGGGAGCCACGGAGATTTTGTTCCAATTTAAATGCCAGTTTAATCACAACTGTTTACACAACCGTGGAGTAATGAAAGGGCAACATTTTTAGCATAGTTGATGGGTGAAAATGGGCCACTAAGGCTGAAAATATGACAAGACACACCAAAGTACTCATTAAGCTTCTTAATTGGGAAAATAATGATGCCCTTTTCAGGTGTACATTAGCACCCACGTTTCTGAAATACATGAACACATACGGGCCTAAAGAAAGTCAATATTATGTAATATGTCAAAGTAAGTCTTCTGTCTGTGTCATCCTGAGGTTTCTCCTTTTTGTTCCCTGCTCAATGTGTGGCTCCTGGAGTTCCAAAACGCAGTGTGTCATCCATGTTGGCTCACACTGCTCCTTTTGTGCATACCATTTTCAGTCACTGGAACCAAGATTGTCTTTGAATAGATGATCCCTCAGTACCAGATGTAGTCGCATTTAGGCCTTTCAACAAGTTAAGTCTGTATATAAAAAGTACGTTTCATAAGAAACATAAATTCAAACAGTGCATCCCAGCCTGTATACTCATTTCCTGATACAGAGCAGCATTATTCTTATTTTTGTTTTAGCTGGGGTTTGCCTATTTTGAACATGAGCACCTAATTTAGTCATAAGTCTGGTTTAGGGATAGCCAAAAGTTAAGTATGCAGGACTGAGTAGCTACATGAACTACCAGTGTTCTCTTAAATGCTGCTGAGGCAGTAATTGATGTTGTATGAGCGTGCAGTTAATCAGTTACTTTCTCCAAACCTTGCAGGAATATTTTGGGAGAGATCTAAAGAGAAATTAGTGCTTTAAACCCTGTAATAAAAGGACAGAATTGTTCTCTGAAACATTTAATTACTGTTCAGTTATTTTCTTGTTATGAAAAGTTGAAACTGGAAAGCTTTGGGGGAAAAATCCTGCTGACTGTTTTCTGCTGAGTCATTCCCCTGGTTTATCAGAAGCATTTCACCACCACTGTAACACAACTCGCGCCAATCGCAATCAAATCTCCTTTTGTTCAGGAGCTCAGAATCTGAATTAGCCTTTCAAGGCAGAATAAAATATACTAAATTATGGGCCACCTGGGATTTGTCTGTAGTAACAATTGGCACCAATTTAAATCAATCTCCATATAGTCTTCTGCAAATATCCTCAATGTATTGGTAATGTATATCATCAATACGAATCCACTTACCTTATTTCACCCTCTCTAAACACTTTTTCTCTGAAATCTCTATAGAAGGAACAGATGCTGAGAACATTGGTGTTCTCCTAATGGAGCAAGTCAGAGCATGAAGGCCAATGACATATTATTCTGAACATTCACGTAATTGCTGTGTGATGTTTCAAATTGACAGTTCTGGTTTTGTGGTCAGATCTCAGGTATCCTGACAGTGGAACTTTTTTGTTTGTTTGTTGGTTTTTCTTGGGTTTTATTTTCCTAACAACCAGTCCAGTTCTGATCCCCATTTGGCAAGCATTTCAGAAACAGCTGGTACATGACCATATGCTCTGCTGGCACTGCTGTGAGCTTATTTCCCACTTGTCCTCCTGGTCAATCAGAGTTTCTCCATGTACTGAAGGACAGCTGGTCCCTTGGCATGCGAAGCAGCTAATGAACTTTTCCTCCAAAAAGCCGTAGGGATGGAGCATGTGAGCAGCAATCAGTGGCTTTTCCTTTCTGAAGTGCATTCAAAGATGGAAGTTTTCTATGGGAACCCTGTTTGTGTCCTCCATGTGACAACCTGCACTCAGAACAACTATGTGGGTGTGCATTGTAGGTGACAGCACTTGTTTGGAAAATGAAGGCTGAATGATCTGTGTTGAAAAGAATGCTAAAACACAACTGAGTGACTGATGGACTTGTGCCTTCAGCCTCAGCAAGTATGACTGCTTCCTTCTTTCATTGTGATCCCTGCTGAAAGGGTCTCCAATAAATTTCTAAAAATGTATCCCTTTCATCATAAAGTGTTTTTTTCCTTTAAGTAACCTGCTGAAGGAGACATTGCACAGCAGTTTAGTATTACATAGCCACAGCTTGTAAGCATTTTATTGTCAGCCATTCTTCTTACTTCCTTAAAATCACTCAGTTTATAATATTCCCTAAAATTTCCTTATAGGTGCAATAAAAATCCCCTGATTTTTCCTGAGCAGGGGTTATATATCAGTTAACTTTGAAAGTCTTGATAACCAATCATTAGACACTCCTCTTGTTTACAGTTCATAAAGTGTTCATATGAAATGCTTGAGAGAAACAATCTGCCCATTCAGAATTTTAGAAATGGAGATATAGTACCATTCATGAGAGAATACATGTAGTTTGAGAACTCAAAAGATCATCTAAGTGTACAGACTCTAAATAGATGCATAAATTCATATATGTTTTTAAAATCTAGAAAATGGATAGACCTTAATGTAAGCTGAAACAGGGAATATCCAGCAGACCCACGATGAGTTTTTATTTGAAATCTTTATGCACAGATTCAAAATTTTACTTATCTATTTGAAACTACTTTTCTTAATTCTGTGAAAGTTTGCCTAACTTTTTTACTACTTTTCAGGGTCCATTTCAGGTTTTGAGCAAAAATGTTCACACCTCCCAGAAGTAATAACTCAGTTCAAATGACACATTCAAAAGGCATTCCTCAGCACTAGATAGGGTTTCAGATTCCTTTTTACTGATCCCTCTTTCCTAATAATATCCCTGTGCAGTGAAAAACCAAGCTGCAGATACCCACAGGATCAGAGGATCAGTGTTGTCAACATCAAGGACCTCATCTACTGCAGTAAATGGAATGTGACATTAAATTTTAGTGGGACTTTCATTAGGTTCAACTTTTTCCTTTCAGACTTCTCTCAAAGAGGTTTCAACATCTTTAATAGGAACACACTAGCGTGGTGTGCTTGGAAGATCTGAGTCACTTGAAAAATCAATTACATAATTCAAAGTAAATTTATTTTCTCTTTAATGCAACATGATCACTATAACCTCAAAATGTATTTTTGTTTTCTTTGAACACAAACTGCATGTAGGAAACTGTCACAGAAACTGCAGGTCAGGCAGTGCTGTTCTGTAACAAGTGTCTGGGCTTGGTGTTGGTATTTCTTTAGGACTCCACTTTTTTTTTTTTCAATTATTTTGTTTCAGTGCTATTCTTTTCATCCTGCAGCACTAACAGTTGGGAAACCCTAATAATACCTTGAGAAACCTCTGGGCAGTCCAAAGTAATACATGAATAGGACTCTGTCTCAACATGGTGCTGTGTGCATAAGACCACCTGAGGTCTACTGTAGAAAGTACTCAGAGAAGACGATAAAGATCTGTGATGATTGCCTGCAGCAGTTTGGACAAACACCCAAGCAGTACAAAAAGATAAAGAAAATGAAAGCATTATACTACATAATGAATGTAAAAGTCCAAGTACCCAGATACAGCATTTGAAACCATGCACCAAGGAATAGCTTTCACTTGTGGCATAATACAGGAAGTGCAGTGTTACGAAAATGAAATAATTTTCACAAGTGATGAAACGCAAAGCTAGTATTACATGCAATTGCATTTTAAGGACAGTTAGTCACCATTAAATATACCAGTGTCTCAAAATCTGATCTTTTTTTGTAATGCATGTGTAGAAGAATTTGATGTCATAACGAGGTATGAATTTAATTGCATTATATTTGTTGCTACATCAGCTATTGTCAAGCTATTAAGTTAATTACATGTTAGATTTTAAACTAGATTAAGCACATTATGACATCTGTTTTTTCCTATATACTACAGCCATTCCAGAATTACCATGTTGGAAATGTCTGAGGTTTTGGCAGCTCACTGTCTTACAAATAGTTCATGAATACAATTAAACATCCTTGAGTAGCCTGCAGCATCAGCATCCAATCCTTGCCTTGCTCATCAGAAATACAATTATTATTCTACTCTAATTCCACCAATTTTTTTTTTTTTCAGATACTGGCCGTGTTCTTAGTCAGTGAAAATGTTGAAAACAGAGTTGAGTGCATTGTTCTAGCTGACAATCTGGCCACAGATTTTGGATTGAATTTCCTACCATCTTTATTAATGATCTATGTAAAATGAAAGGTGAAGGAAGCACTTGAAATTTTATTGCATTCTAAAAGCAATTGCACTAAAGGTATTATTCTTTTCCTTAGCATTTTCTTAACAAGATAATCTGTTATAGACTCTGGTAATAGGAAAATATTCCTGTGTATTAATGGCTTATTGTCCTGGAACTTTGACATTATGTTTTGACTGATCAAAAAAGTTTTCTTATCTCATCCCATAGTAAAAAAATGCAAAGCAGAAAGATTGCATGGTTTCAGATGCTTAAAAAAAATGAACCCACTGCCCCCCAAACTTAATTTGAAAGCTGAGACAGGTGAAGGAGTCTGTATACATGACTTATAGGCTGTAATTAGATTATTATTTATGTTCTTGTTAATAATAATGCTGGTATTTTTATGTGTGTGAGCTGTTTTATCTGTGTGGGAGCAAAAGGAAAAATGTCCACTGCTGCTTTCTGATAGAACTGATAGTCTGGGAAGTGCTGCCATTTGAAATAAGTAATTCCATAGATATCGAAGGACTGTTAAGAGTGGCTGGTTAATACCTGTAGCCATTACAAAGAGTTCATATACAATGGGGAAAAAGGTCAAGTTTGACAAAGCAGCATTTAAAAAAGGATATTGAATCCCAACCAAAAATATTTTGATATTAGGGGAAAAATTTGGCAGTACATACGGAGCTCTAGTATCTGCATTTCCAAAGCTGTAGCTGCTCTAGGAAGAGATTTCTAGCTGGTATGATTGACTACAGGGCTGTCAGCCTGAAATAGAAACCATTTGAGCAGCATGAGAGAAGGAGAGGGTATTTTTCTGTCAAGAAGTAACTAATATTTCAATATTTTACAACTACACTGATATGTTCTCTAAAGTATATTCCATGATATCTTGGCTTGTAATTCTAACTGAATTAGATTTAGATGCTCATTTAAAGAGTTACTCAATAGAACTTGTTAATGGGAAGAAAACTACCTCACTTTCCAAGGCCAGTTGATGTGTTTATTCTAAAATGGTGTTTTCTCTCAAGAGAGTTATCGCTGTTGAGATGAAAACTACTTGTTTTCTGGTTTTATTAGGATTTTTTTTGTTAAAACAGAGATGTCTTTTGAGTTTGATACTGTTTCAACATCAACTATGAAGAAACAAAAAAGCAGGTGTAGCTTTAACTGGCTGAACAAAAATTGCTGTCTTGGTGTTAAAAAACCCACACACGTTTTGGCAGTTGAAGAGGTCATGAAATAAAGGAACGTTTAAATGCCTAAACCCAGCCAGCTTTTCCAGGTATAGAGAATTTATTTGTAGGGGTCATTTCCCCTTGAGAAAATAATATTTTTTTTCTCTGAGGCTGATTGCAGGCCCTACTGTGTTCACATAACATAGGGAGGAGGCACTAAAGACCAAGATCAAGCTATGCAGGGTGGCATATCAGAGGAGAATATTAAATTGTAGGATTCAGTCACAAGTACAGATCTCAGATGGGAATATAATCTTACAAGGTGGATCACTTGAACATTATTTGTTAAAGGTGTAAAATGAATGCAGCAACATTAAATAAGAGAATAGTTTATTTCTCAGAATAAATATTTTCCTCCTAAATGTAAACATCAATATTCACAGCATTGAATAAGAATTGATAGCCAAGGGCATCACTTTCGGACTTATTGCAATGTTTTGATTTTATAGGTTTTTACTCCTGGGAGCATACTTTCACAAATGCATGTGCTTTTGTACAATGAACAGTATTTGACTTCAAAGTTTTCCAGGTGGGAAACGATATCCTTAAGAAACAAGCTGAAAATTCCACGCTTCACTCTTGTGCATAGAAGTGATTTCTGTATCTGGAAATGAAGTATTTTTTCCATAGTCAATGAAAAACTATAAGGCCCTGTAAAAAGGGATTCAGGGCACCAGTGTGAGGCATCAGCTTCTCTGCTCCAACTGCCTACATCTGTCAGCTGATCCAGCACTCCCACATGCTGAAACGGAGAACTGCTTAGAGCTCATCAGTGCAAAACGTTTTTGAAAACTCTCTGAAGAGTCAGCAGGTTTGGCTTTTCCAGAACAAACTCTTGACACCAAGACATTTTTCAAGTAAGTAGGAGCCATGAGAGGCTCCCACTTCACATCCATATGACTGTTCTTTCATCCCACTCCTTGAAACTAGTGTTTCAGGATCACAGGTTTCCTATCAGGGATGGTTCTTGGCTTGTGGTGCCTCCTGATGATGCTAGGCAGTTGTTCTTGGCCAGCTGTGCTAACAGTTAAGTACTATATAGTCCTGTGCAAAGGTACCTGTTGATTTGGGCATTTGTCCCGGAAGACAGAAATGGTTTTTTGATGTCTAGGTCTAGGACCTTTCCAGTCTTGAGTGAGCTGAACTGACAGATTCTGATTTTCCCAAGGAATGGACAAATGGTAGAATGCCTTAGGATACAGGCTACTCTTCCATCCCTCTTGTTGCAGCTAGGTTATTGTTCAGAAAGGAGAGACAGAACCAAGAAGAATACAAAACCAGACCCAAACTCCCTTTATCTTGTTGAAGAAGATCCTCCTTTGAAATGACAGGTCTATAAGTCTTGGGATTCAAACTCTGTTTCCATTTATATGTATGCAGTTTACCCAGTTTTGCAGTGGAAACTGAATACTGTCTCTATCTCAGGAGTGAGTTACTGAGAGTTGAAAGGAGGAAGATGTGGACCTCATCCTAAGGTATTCTGTACACTGCTGGTTAGAGCAGTCTTCTGGAAGAGCTCACTCCACAGGCAGGATAAGAGTGCTAATGTCAGCTGGGAGTACTAAATGGAATTTGAGCTAAATTCAGAGCTACTCGTGGATGTTAGGTATGGGAATGCCCTCTCTGGGGAAGAACTTAGGCATTTGTTTCTCAATTACAGCCTTAAAGTACAGTTTGGCATACTTTTAAAGGGAGGGTCTATATAGAAAATTTTGGAGTCCAATATGGAAACTCTAGTAAATTTTAAGCTCTTCCATGGGTATTAGATGACCTGAATAGCTCTATTGGATTTTAGACACTGTGCAGACTGGAGCTCTTACAAAACTAGTAGGAAGACCAATGAGCAGAGATAGGCTCATATAACTGAAACATGTTTTTTGCCCTCTCATCTGCAAGATATGCACATTTGGAAAAAGTAAAAAAGGCAGTTTCCCTGCTTACAGTCACCCAATTTTAAATGAGGGAGTATATCCCGTAGGTTGGATTGAACTCCTTATCTGATTCATTCTCTGTGTGTCTGTGCAGTTTTCCTTCTGTGAATGGAGTTATCCATATATATGATGCTATAGTCCATGTTCCTTGTTTCATAGATTCACCACCAACTGCCTGGTAATGTATCATGCAGTGAAAGTGAGGTATTCAGCTGCAATTTTTTTCAGCAAACTCGTTAACTGACTTTTCTAGACAGTCACTGCTTGTCATTATTTGTGACAAGAGAGTTTTGAAAACTGCTACATGAGCTAGTGGTAGAAAGTACTTCCAATGTACATTAAAAGTACTGCCTCATTTGTTTTACAAAGAAAATCCTAGCAATAGCTCAGCTGAAATTTAATAACTGCCTGGTTTCACTGCTGCTGCTGGTCTCGTCCAAAGTCAATGATAAGTGCTTACATTTTTTTTTTTGTGATTGGTCTCAAATTTGGAGTGTGTGATTGTTTGAATTAACTATTCTGCTTTGTACAGCATTATGTACAGTTATGATACAGATGTGCAGGTGATAACAAGCTCCCATGATTTGATAATTATGATAATATTTAAACTGTAGATGCAGAGACCATTTTAATTGCTTACCACCCCATTTCAGGGATCCACCTGAGGCATATCTCACTGGGGGCAGGCAGGTTTTGAGTTTATGCAGTTGTGTGTTAAATTAACATTCTTTTTTACTTGTGATGTTGGTTTTGGGAGTGGGGGGGAGATTTTCTTTTAATTCCATAATGATTTGATTCTCCAGTGCACTTCTCTTACTTTTCACGGTGGTAGATTTTGTAATGTCATCTGAGATTATATTCCTTTGGCACACCTATCATTTGCATACACATAAGGCACTGAAGGTGCTCATTATTTTCAGCTAACAAGTAATCTTGTTCCCACTTAATTTGAAATACATTGTTCTCTGTATCCTAATTTTGGCTTTTACAGTTACTTGCTTCATTGCATTTGGATTACGCTGCACTGTGTTTTAATATATCGTATTTAAAACCAGCAAGATAAAACATCATAGTAAAGAGATGCATAGATATAGTCACAATGGAAACATTATGGCAGCTGTGGAGGTTGACATGATGTATTACCTGTAAAGAGTATGTCATCCTTGGCACAGTGGACAGTACAGTGCTGCTCTGTTGGTAAAAGCTCTGTCTTTTCACTGGTCTTACCAGGGTCTCAGACTTCCCAGGGCTGAATAGAGAGGTTGTACCAAAACATTTCTGCACTCCCTAGAACGGTGGCAGAACTCTCTACAGACATGGTCTTGTGATAATAGCATTGCAGCAGCAACCCATTCCTAGAAGGCAAAAAACTTATGGAGGATCATGCACCTGCCTGCTCCACTTTTCTAACCATTGAGCTGCTGGACAGATATGCCAGTGTCTCCTTGCCAAGCAATGGCAAACCATTCCTTCATGTGGGAGCAGCAACTTCTGCTGAGATTCATCCACCTCCTGAATTAGTAATTTCCATTCATGTCCCATCCAAGATTGTACAAGATGGTAATGGTGATATGACAGGAATTGTCTTGTGGGATGTGAACAACACTCATGCTAGTGTATTGTAGTTGCAGACAGTATCAGTTGCTGTTTGCAGTGGCTGAATATCTTGGTAAAAGGTTAATGTAATGCCAATGGAAAAAATAAGTTTCATAATTTTACTTACGTCTTCGGGAAGGTTTTATCAAATACAACTGTGAATGCTCCTTTCATCTTTCATTAGGGTTGTTCCTTTCAAGTCTTTTTCCATGTCATAAGATAATGAAAGAGCCACTTCAATATAAGGGTCTTCACAAGAAGCCACCATAGAATATTTCCATTAATATGTTATTGGAAAACCTGCTTCTGAAGATTAAACATTAGCTAAAATATCTAGGTTGCATTTAACAATATGGTGCACATTTGGTTTTGTCAGAACAGGATGCACCCTGTACCTGGAAGGTCTCTGCGGAAGGACCATATGAGCTCTGCCATATTTCGATAGGATATAGCATTTATAGAATGTTCCAATAGTCTCCCACCTTCAGCATGCTGACAGCTTAGTCGAGGACTTCTAGAAAGCACAGAAAAACATTGATGCAGCCTGTTTGCAGTTCAGAAAAATGTCAGATAAGGTGCTACACAGAGATGACTCTCCATTTACTGGGTTAATATACACAAATTCCTTATTTCCCTGGAAAGAAGAAAATACTGGTGTTGCTAAGTTTATTGTAGAGGTACATAAAAGTGAAAGCAGAAATCCATAAATACACATGTATATGCTACTATATATTCATGTCTATAAATCATGTGGGTTTTTCAGCAAGGAGTGGTGTCGCACTGATTTTTTCAGCCTTCTGAATTGTTTGCATTTTTGTAATGGAGTCTCTCATGTATTTAATATAAACAAAGCAATGTTTTTCTACTGTTCCATTTTCTTTTTCATTCCTCTGAGGATGTGGAAACAATTGATGGACTGCTGGTGTGACCAGTGTGGTTGGAGAGGAGGCAACCTCATCCTCCAATCCATGGGCACTGTCAGAAATCTATAAATACTGAGGTCAAAAACTAAACTGTGCCTTTTTCTACTTAGAACTAGCTGTCTCCGTGTTACTCATTTCGTGTCCTATAGCGACAGAGTGGTGAATGGTACATCCCTGCATTTCTCAGTATAAGTGTACATCATTTCCATGCGTGTTTCAAGGGATCAGCTGAATCCTTGAAGGCGAATTGTAATGGAGTGGGGGTTGTGGAGGGCTGAGATAATGCCAGGAGTCACCTGCAGGGTATAGAAACGGTGGAGCTATCAAACTTAGTAAGTCAGACCTCACAAAATTTGAATATTTCAGTTGTCTCATTGTTATTTAATATATTTTCCAGTGTCTCTTGATCTCCTAGATTACTTTTGGTGGATTGCTTGTGTTTTCCAATCACAGGGAAATAATGGTTTACCATGATAAGTATTCTTTCAGGAATGCATGTTATTAATCTGCTCCTTTAAACACTGAAGTATAGGCTGAGCCTTAAATGTGTGCTGAAGTCTTGATTTCACTGGGATTTAATCACAGGTTGAAGTGATTTCCTAAGTTAGAGCCAGAAAGGAAGACAGTTTACAACTAAAGGACAGGAAGAACACAACCTGGTTAGCTCCTAGACTGCATTTGTCCTCCATATATGCATGTTTACAAATCCATTTTCATACAAATCTGGGCAGAATTAGAGCTTGGTAAGAGGAGGGAATACATAAAAGCCTGCTTCTGAACTCAATTGAACTGAGAAGTCACTGAATTGGGAGAACTCCTTCAAATGGATCTCTTACAAACATGGTTTGGAATGACCAGAAGATGCTGGGATGATATCCAAAAGACAATTAGTAAAACAAAAGCTATTAACATATTTCGTTATGTGCATCCTGGCAAACAGCTCAGCAAAAATTCATATTGGTAAGGCCAGTGGGGTCTGGGTCACTAGTGTTCAGGATCATACCTTTAAATATTGAAAAGATTTACCAGGAACTGTGTAATGAACTGCTTTCATACAAATGAAGTTTCTATATAACAGAAGATAATGTATTATTATAATGCATAGATTTGATGATGTGTAAAGAGAATTTCTTGTACTTACCCAGACACAGACAACAAAAAAAATAAAGGAGTGGTCCATTGTGAAATAGATTAAATAATTTGACAAAGAATGTATTAAATGTATGTTTCAGATTATTTTCTGTGCTATATCAACAAAAATATAATAACAGAAACATTTCAAATATAAAATGTGTTATTAGTGTGCATATATTTAGCTAGTATATACAAAATAGAGACAACAGTAAAACCAAAATAGAGAGAATTTCAATTAAGCAAGAGGGACCTGGACGAGCTCAAGAAGTGGGCACATGGGAATCTCATGAGGTTCAACATGCTCAAGTGCAAGGTCCTGCACCTGGTTTGGGGCAGCCCCTGCTACCATTGCAGGCTGGGGGATGATGGATTGAGAGAAGCCCTGTGGAGAAGAACTTGGGGGTGCTGGTGGATGAAAATTTGGGCATGAGCTGGCAATGTGTGCTTGGAGCTTAGAAAGTATCCCAGGTAGCATCCAAAACAGCGTGGGCAGCAAGTCAAGGGAGGTGATTCTGTACTCTCCACTCTGGTGAGACTCCACCTTGACTGCTAGCTACATCCCACTTGGGATCCTCAGTAGAAGAAAGCCACTGACCTGTTGGTTTTAAATGAGAGGAGGGGGGATCCAGACTAGTTGTAAGGGAGAATTTTTTTATTATTAGGGTTGTGAAACACTTGAAGAGGTGGCTCAGCAAGGCAGTGGGTACCCCATCCCTGGAAACATTCAAAGTCGGGCTGGACAGGGCTCTGGGCAACCTGGTCTAATGTAAGATGCCCCTGCTCATTGTAGGAGGGTTGGACTAGATGAGCTTTAAGGGTCCCTTCCAACCCAAACTAGTCTATGATTTCATGACTGTGTATCAGTTCTGATCCTGAAAATATTTTGACATGTGAATAGTTTTATTTCCATATTCTAGAATTTATGTAAAAGATGTGCCACATTACAGGTAATTATGCAAATCAAAACTTTTTTGTTGTCAATGCAACTGTAGTAGGTTTACTAGTAAGGTACAGCAAGGAGCAATGGGCTCTAAATCCTTGGTTAGTTTGTTAGATCCCATATTTGTGTGCTCTTTTCTCTTTTCTAACTTTCAGTATATCTTTCTCAGCTGCCACCCCGTGCATGATGCATTCAGTTCACTACTTTCATGTGATATAGCTGATTATAGTGTAAGAAACAAGGTTACTCAGTGATTCAGCCTGGCAGAATTACTGGTAGTGTTTGTTAATGGAAGTATTTGGATCAATTTCTCTATAAATACCTAGTGAGAGGAATCTTCAAAAAGAGCTAGCATTGCTGAGCAGGTTTATTGTCTCCATTTGGATACTTGTGATTATAAATAGGAATAAAATGTGCTTTATTGAAGCATTCGGTATGAAAATTTGCATTTTATTTGATATGAAACTGAAAAAACACATTCAATAATTTGAAATTTTGAACCTCACTTGAAATCTGAATTCAGATTTAGATCCAAAATTAGTAAATTATCTAATAAGCAAAACTGAAATTTCTGTCTGTGATGGTGGCTCTTGCACAAGGAAAGAAGGTATAGAAGCTAGTGAAAGTTCCACCCAGCTAATATTTTTGCCAGTTATTTCTCAAACTGCTTTGCAAATTGACCTTCTCTCATTTTGTAAAGGAGAAAACTGAGACACAGAGAGAAAAGGTGATTTACCAAAGGTTTTACAGCAGGCCAGGGGCCCAAGCAGAAGCCCTGTCTCTGCTGCCCGGTTCTGCCATCTGTCCACCAGCACCATGGTGCTCATCAGTGATCACTGGGAACAGAAATCTTCTTCAGAGAGTATTAACCAGCTTTTGCCATAACCCAGGCCATTTCTTATTCATATATAGGTATTACTTTATGTGACTGAAAGAATGAAAACAGAAGAAAAAACAGTAGGAAAATCCCCTCCATTTTCAAGATGAGAACCTGGAACATTATAGTAAAATGTATGCTGCCAGAGACATTTATCACTCTGTGATCTCTTACTGTTTTCTTAAACGAGCAGCTTCTCTCCATCCAGCCGTAGTGATTCCCTCTTCACTCCTATGCAAAGAATCAGTTTAGACTGATTCAAGTACTTTTACAGGCAGCTGCCAAATGAATACATTGCATTTCACTGAGTTAGCAAATGCTGGTTAGGTCACAAGCTGCTCAGACAAAAAAGGTTCTATCGTAAACACTGGTCATTTTCACTTCTCTCCTCCTCCTTCTCATGTGCAAGAGGAGTGAGATTCATCCATTGACAGTTATTTTTGAAATAGAGTCTTCTCTCTTCATACATCATATACCAAATTAACTAGGTTATCTCAGCTGCATGAATGTTTACAACCCATTAAATTATACTGTTTAAAATTATGCATATTTATACTGGTATGAAGGTGTTTTACACTGCCACTGGTTTTCCTTCTGCTAAGGAAAAATAAGCTATTCTTATACATATCCTAAACTGGAGAGATACAGCTTTAACTGTACTAACATAGTTAGGTCAGCTCAACTCTACTGTAAACAAGGTCTGTGTTGCACAGCTAAGGCTAGATTACTTGGGTTTGCAAAAGGTCTGCCTACAGAATATGCACAACCAGTGTAACTAGTTGTGTTTTAATAAATACTAATAACACATGTCTAATTACGACAGTTCATCTCGACATTTCCTGCCTGCCTCTCACAGAATGACTAAGCGCTTCTCTCTCACCACCAAACCAATTGCTGGCTACACACTATTATTAGGGGCAGTCCTGCATAATTTTCACAATTATAGCATATGTCATTTCATACTTGTGGACTGCCAACAAGAGAGCACTGTCCATCCAGAAGAAAAATACTGCTTGCAATTGCTTTCAAGGGCTGAGAGAGGCAAATATTTACTCACAGGCGCAGCTTTTCTGACTGTGAATAGTCCCTGTGCTTTCAGAGGGATTAAGCCTGGTGGTAAGTATTTCCAGAATCAATGCCTTGATCAGCATACTCAAATGGTTGGTTTTGCTCTTTGCAAATGTCTTTGAAGGATGCTAAAGTAGTGTCATAATCATATACATGCAGGTTAGGTCCTGTTTTGGAATTGCATTTCAATTTTTAAAAAGCTTTGGCAAGCAAACCCCCACTGTCACATTTATGCCAAAGTGTGTTTTGTGATGAATATAGTGGTCAGAATGTCACACAGACAAATACTTCAGTAGAAACGTGCAAATAATCAGATAGAAATGTGCAAGCAATCAAATTACAATGTTCCAAAGTCTCAATAAATAATGGGATCTAGAAACCATGGGTTAGATTTATTACTGGAATGAACAGATGCCACTCATGGAAATTGTAGGCTAATTGAAAAAAAATCAGTAGAATATACGGATTTTATGGAAAGAAAATGTACATTAATATATTTTCTGCCTTTTTTTCCATCTTCTCTTAACATGCAGCCAGTTCCTACTCTGTTTTTTCCCTGCTGTCTTGCTGTCTTCTTTTCCTGTCTACAGCCTTTCCATAACTTTGTGTAGCACTAGATCCAAGAGATCAGTTTTGCCTGCTATTATGAAATCTGTGGTGTTTTTGAGTGCTCCTCTCAGCCAAAAATCAATTCCACAGCTTTGGCTGTTCTTGTTTCCCCCTACGATTAATCCTTCATAGATCACCAAGGAGTTTAGCCACAGAGGAGCTCAATTTCTCTCTTGTAAAAGGAAATGCCCTTGAAGGTGCCTTGAGCCCTTTCCGAGGAGCTCTGGGAAGATAAATAGCATGTCTGTGCTGTCCACATTGATCAGCTGCAAACTTTGCACCTACTTCTTATCTTCACTTGTCCACAAAGCCTGCCTGTCACTGTGCACATGCAAATGCAACCTCAATAGCTGGCTCTGTAAACGAGAAATTCAGATGTAAGTGATAGCTGCATCCATACCTCAGCCCCCACCTCTTTGCAAGCATGGTTGATGCCCCTCCAGTCCAAAAAGCTGTTGGGACCCCCACAGAGAAGATGTACTTGGTGTTCAGCACCTGAATTAGGTACACATTTCTTATTTTGGCAGTGTGATTAAAATCAGTCACGTCATAGGGACTAGAATTTGTAGAAAATTTTGCAAAGGTAAGTTGTGCATTACATGAACTTAATGATGTCTTTGTTCTATAAACTCAAATAATCAAAATCTAGTCCACAGTAGAATCAATACATGTTGCCATTATTTTCACTAATGTATGCACATAAATAAGAGTATAGGGAGAAGCTGTGAGTATATGTGATGAGATTAATGAAGCCTTTAATAATACTTCACCTGGTGTTTTCATAGTTGAGGTACATTTAGGTACTGATAAACATCATTTAATGTTAATAAATTAGAATTTATAATCCAAAAATGGAAACTGCTTACCAACAGAAGTTCAGTATAAAAATATTTTAAAATTATAGAAGGGAAAAAAAGCATATATAAATGAGCAATATATAAGTGAGCATATATAAGTGAGTCATACTGCTGCACAAAAGTAAACATCCTATCATGATGTCATGGGAGAAATGTATGTAAATAAAACCAAATTATCTTTCCCTACTACTTAGCTTTCTGAAGGTTTAAACTTAAAAATTGCTCATGTTCTTGTTTTTTCTGCAGATCAATGAGAGCATGAGTCCAAGGACAAGCAATAAGATTGATTGATTCCCTTTCTTGACAGTTCAGGACCAGATGCTGCAGAGAAGCTCACTGTGCACATTTTTGATCCACATCATGTACGGAAGCATCGCATGTTCATAAACTAAGTAAGATATTATTGACCTGAATGCCACTGAAAGCATTTGCACTCACTAAAAAATATAATGATCTCCCTTTTAATAAAAGCAGCACATGACTTGCATAAACTGGGACTGAAAATTTGGAATCATAAAATCCTAGAATATCCTGAATTGAAAGGTTCCTACACAAGGATCATCCAGTCCAACTCCTGGCCCTTCACAGCATTATCCCCAAGAGTCACACCGTGTGCCTGAGAGCGTTGTCCAAACTCTTCTAGAACTCTGTCAGGTTTGGAGCTGGACCACTTCCCTGGGGAACTCTTCCAGTGCTCAAACAGCCTCTGAGTGAAGAATCTTTTTCTAATATTCAACTTAAACCTCCCCCAACACAACTTCAATCCATTCCCTGGGGTCCTGTCAGTGTTACCACAGAACAGGGATCAGTGTCTGCTCACTCAGTGAGGTCTCCCCTCAGTCTCCTCCAGGCTGAACAGACCAAGTGACCTCAGCCACTCCTCACACGGCCTTCCCTCAAGGCCCTT
The DNA here is from genome assembly GCA_013400515.1 of Erpornis zantholeuca. Classification (NCBI taxonomy): domain Eukaryota; kingdom Metazoa; phylum Chordata; class Aves; order Passeriformes; family Timaliidae; genus Erpornis; species Erpornis zantholeuca. The sequence continues at coordinate 40,315 of VZTN01003126.1, read as the reverse complement.
CACCACCTTCACTGCCCTCCTTTGGACACTCTCTAATAGTTTAATATCTTCCTTTGATTGTGGCACCCAAAACTGCTCCCAGGATTCGAAGTGAGCCCACCCCAGTGCGGAGCAGAGCAGGACAATCCCTTCCCTTGCCTAGCTGGTGATGCTGTGCCTGATGCCCCTCAGAACATGGGTGGCTCTCCTGGCTGCTAGGACACTGCTGACTCATGTTCAACTTGCCATTGACCAGGACCCCCATGTCCTTTTCCATGGCCCTGCTTTCCAGCATCTCATTCCCTAGGCTGTCTGTACATCCAGGGCTGCCCCATCCCTGGTGCAGAATCTGGCACTTTTCCTTTTTCCCTTCATATGATTGGTGATTGCTCAGTCCTCTCATTTGTAAAGGTTTCTCTGCAGGGCCTCTCTGCCTGTGAGGAAGTCAATAGCTCTTCCCAATTTAGTGTCATCTGCAAACTTATTTAGTATACTGGTGGTATATAAGGGTCTGCATAACAAAAGCAACTTAAAAAGAGATTATTTGGGGCAATATTGAAATAGTAATGCATGTCCCTCCTGACCAAGGCTGCCATAAGAGCAGCATACAATAGAAGACTAGGCTAGGAGCCAACAGCCTGAGTTCAAATCCTTCTGTTCTTGATCTGCTCAGCAGTAGTGAAGAGGTGAGTGTATCTCTCTGTTCCCTTTCCCACTGTAGTTCTTGGTTTCCCTTCTGTGTTTTGACCTTTTTGCCACCTTTGACTTTTATCTCTTTGGAGCTGGACCATCTTTCCCAGTGTTTCCATAAAGTTTAGTACAATGTGTCTCTGGATCTTTGTGCAAGACTTTAGACAATACCACAATCATAATTTGGCATTAGAGAAATGAATTTCTTTCTTAGGCAGGAAAAGGATCCCAAATATATGTTAACATCTGAGACTTGAGTTTCAACAAATGGCTATTTGCTGTGGCATCTACTTCAGCATGCCATTGACTTCACAGGGGGTATGCTGGGGACTGGAGCTGTACATATGCTGCAGAAAACTTTCCTCTGGCTGAAGACTACAGAAAGCTAGACTGGCGTTAACAGCTGCCTGAAGCCCAGGTTACAGTAAAGTATACCATGTTCATATCATCATTACATACCTTGGATTCCACTGTAAGCCTGAAGTCTGGGGGTGAGGAGAACTCTTTGGACCATAAATACATTAGCTCGGCATGATGAACAATGTGCATCTGTTCTTCAGTTAAGGAAAAGAAGAAAGTACTTTTATTCCACAGTCATATTCTTGAGACTGCTATAGTGCAAATCTAGACAGGATTTTTTTCCCTTGTCGCAGAAAACTTGGAGACATTTCTGTCTGTAACAGATATTACTGATATTCTCAATACATGTATGTCTGAGGCAAGGTTAAGTGTAAATCTTTATTTGCAATCAAACTTAAATAATGATTCCTGAGTGTGCTTACACCTACATCTGAAATAATAGTTCTTTAATATTCATTATGCATTTTGTAGAGCGTTGGCAATTTTCTAAAGGGGAATAGAAGAAAAATTGTAGAAACAACAAAGAGATAATTATTAGAAACCCAGGGAAAAGAGAATTTTGGTGTTTATGATGTTTAGACACTGTGGAGAAGAAATGGACCAAAGGCACAGAGAATCAAGGATGAGGAAGAAAAAGGCATGACAGTTTTATGCGGGGAGGACTTGGCAGCAAAAGAAATATTTCACCTTCCCTAATACTGAATTTTTCATGTTGCCAAAATGAGCATAAGGGGAAAAATAAAGCCAGAAGTAGAAATCCATCTGACTTAGAATGGATCCAAGAGATTCTTCTTTGTTGTTGCTGTTGTTGAAGTTCAATGCATAGCTGGAAGATACAGATTTTTAAAAATAATGCATATTTTAGAGTAGTTGTATCCTCAACTACCAGAAGCAAGTTCAGCATGAACAGAAATGCTGCACTGCTTTCCCTAATAAGGAAAAAGAGGGCATAATATGATGTTTCTGATTGAAAACATGTTCTATTTTCTTTCTCATTTGCTGTCAAAGTCTAACAAACTTCTTTACATTCAGCTCTCCCAAAATTTCTGATAATTTTGTCACTTGCAGCCAAACCTCTGTGCCTTGAAACACAGCATTGTCAGCTCATCCAAACAAAGTCTTAGCTGCACCATTTACTGTACAGAAATTGAGATTAAATAAACAAATTCTGAAAATAGGGCATTAGGGTGTTTGTTTGCACTTGGAAATCATAATTTTTTATCTTACCAGAAAAATTGCCCCGCAAAGCAGTTTCCGACCCTTGATTCAGCATGCTGCTTCGGCATCCTTCCCAATCCCTGTTAATCCTGGGCATAAAAACCACCCGAGCCTACTGCGTGCTGCTGCAGAGCACCACACTGTGGGTCAAAGGGACAGCCCTGCTCACCTGCCTTTAGTGCCCTCTATCAAACAACTAACTCTGAGATATTAAAAGCATTTGGAGTTAATAGAAAAGACCCTACCCCCATGTGCAGAGTGTTTCCAGCAAGCGGCACAGGGCTGTGCAGGTTTCACCTGTGCATTAGCTCATCCGTGGGCAGTTTCAGCAAGGCTGAGAACATGAGGCCCCTCTAGCAGGGCTTGCAAAAGCTAATCCACGAAATGTTTCTGCTAATTGAGTCATGTGCTTGAACATGTGGAAATTAAAAAGTAGCTGAACCTTTTTATCTAATTGCTAAATTGAGCTTTGTGTACTTCAACTGAAAGTAGCAGAGGGGACCTTCCCACTGCACAAAGTAGTTGTTGGACTGTGTGTGGGCTGAATGGGCAATTTAAACCAGGTATTTATTTAGTGCATTTCTCTGATAGAGTATATTGAGTATATTTCTTTAATTCCCATAACGTATTTCTCTTGTACATCTACCTTTATATATTTGTGCATGTTTCAATGATGTTTTAGCATGAGCATCTTGAGGATATTTTTATATCAATATGTGTGCAGGAGCACACATATTGACAGAATGGAATGTTGGGGAAAAAAGGAAATATTAATGGATTTTTTTCTGTAAATACCAGGAATTTACAGGAAGATCCTCTGTAAATGTTATCAGTTTGTGCTACTGTAACTATTACTATCAAATGAAGTAGGAACACTGCAGTAGCTCCTGAGGGCACTAGTCATAAATCAAGTCTGTAAGACTTGCTGCAAGAATATCAGTGGCTCTGGAAAAATGTGTTCTGCTGGGAAACGGGGGAGGCCGCCAGAGATAGCTGCTTGCTCTTTCTGCTTGATTAGATGTCCAGACCCTGACGAGTACAGCTGGCCTTGTCATATGCAACATGCCAAGGCCAAACGTGGCTGAGCATGGAGAGCTGTTCTTAACTCATGAAGTATGGCCCTAGTCCTGCAAGGACTGTGAGAGCAGCAAGATTTGTGAGCTGTACAGAAGTATATGAGTAATGCCCAAGTCATCTAGCAGTAGACACAGAGTTGGATTAAATGTTTAAGTGCCCACATGCAACTTTTTTATCTGTTGACAAATCTCTAAAATTTGAGCATGAATTAAGGCATTAAATGTGGAAGCCCTTTTTATAAAAAAAAAAAAAAGGCATTGACATAGTCTGAAACAGAGCTACCCAGAGTCCTGCCAAGGCACCTGGCAAGGCTCAGGCTGGAAGATCAGTCTAAGCACAGATGAAACTACACAGCGAAGCCCCACGCACTTTCCCAGTGAGTTATCACTGTGCTGCAGCATTACAACTGCAGACAAAAATACCACCCTGCAGCAAGCATGAGATGAGTGAAGCAACACAGTTATTGATGCAATCTTGGAAGTGCCACCAGTGACCGAGGTTTTCCTTTTGGTATTTCTGTGCAGAATCTGGGTCTGAGAGACCCTGACATTTAATTCTGAAACTCCCACTGTGATATTCACGCACTTCCCTAAACTGGATATTGCACAAATTGAAACGAGCATCTGTGCTTCACTGATCATTCTGTGGGAAAATGTGTCTGATAAATAAGTTTACTTCCTTTTCCCCCACCTCAATTCCTTCTGTTTGTACCAGATTTTGCATAAACAAAATCATAAATACCATATTCCCTTGAAAATATTTTCCCCCCTATCAGTTCCATTTTCCCCCCAACCTTAAATTTCTACTCCTGGCCTCTGATGCCCATTCAAACCTTGTATGAAGAACTAAATATCTAAAGTGTTGAAGCTGATAAAGTCAGACTGCAAAACACTGACAGTTTTCGCAGCTGTTTTTGCAGTGCGAGCCTGCGTCCTTTCCGTTTTTACGAAAACACGCTTTATCCTGTTTTATTATGGCTAAAGTCCTGCAGATTGTCCGCTTCAGGGAAATACTGCCCCGTGACCTGGCAGGAGTCCCTGCCAGCGATAACCCCGTCCCTGCCGGGGGCCCCGGCTAATCGCGCCTCCGCAGGCTGCCGGCCCCCCCGCCCCACGCCCTGCGCAACCACGACATCTGTATTCGCTATTTAACAGAGTTATTCTCAACAGCAGCTCGCTTCCAATATCTCCTGACGGTGCTGCTGGAGAACGAAGCCTGTCACAGCTTTCCGTGGTTACTTCGCATTAGCGCAGAGCTGTTTCTGTAAATATGCAGCCTGAAAATACTTGGTTACAAACTCCCATCCATGCAGAGCTATGAACGGATTTGCAAAAATGTGTGGAAAAAAGAGATGAAAATTTTCAAGATTTCTTTACTGCTGCTGAAAATGAATCATCTATACGTGAAAATTATGAAAACTCAAAAAATGGCACATTAACATACATCTAAAGAAGAACTGCATAACAATTATATAAATACTAAATCTCTACCAAGATCTAAAACATAATTACAGGCTCAATTTTCTGACAGATGAAAGAGACAATTTTCCAGAAATTTGGTTCTGTCTATGCCTCAAAGATACTGAAAAAAGCCTTTCCTTTTTTTTTTTTTTTTTTTTCCCTGCTACATTGCTTCTACTAATCAGGAAAATTCTATATTGTTTTTCATATTGTCTTTAGTAATACAGTTGCTACCTGGAGAATTATGGCAATAACAAGATATTTCAACTTGATGACTAGGTAAAATTAAAATATGGATATGTTACAATAATTCAGGTTATTGCAAGTATAATGATAAATTTTCTCATTATTTTTAAGGTATGTCTTTATGGTAAAGGCCTACTAAATTGTTTTCCTACCATGGCCTTGAGCCTGGTGACTTTGAGCCCAGTGCAAAGGAATTTATTTTGAAAGTAAAACTGAAGACAGTCACCTCGTTTAAAATGTTTTCTTCAAGGCTTTACATACAACTTTTAAGTGTTAGTTTCCTCCCTCCAAGAGCAAGTGAGAGAGACAGAACAGGATTTCAATCTCCAAATGAATATAATCAGTTCTCAGGACTTGTCACTAAACTTTGATTTTCCTGTGGATTTTCAGGCTTCTAGGTGCCCATTCTAGCTGTCCCTTCCTCATGTGAAATACTAGTGTGGTGATCACTAGAATTTTAATTTGATTATTGTATTTTATGCTGCATTTTGGTTCCTTTGGTGATAGATACAGCAAAAAATGTGCCAGTCCAGGTTTTGCGTGAAGCAGCAATCAGCCACTCTCAGGTTGGCATTAAATGGCTGTGTGGGCTGGATTCCTGAAACACCTGAGAAGTGTGCTAGTGCCTGATGTTTAAAACATATTTATGTATAGCTCTGCTGAGGCTCATATGAACTAAAGGACTAAGTGGCATTTCTGAAGTAGTATGGATGCTGCCAGGTCTGAGGATGTAGTGTGACAACATGCAAAGTTACGCAAATTAGAGGCAAACAAGGTCACAACTAGAAAACAAGCCAGTGCTGCAACTGAATTAACCCACCATCCTCCCCAGACTAATTGGCCCTGCTGAGAGTGAGTGTGTTCATTAGCCCAGGAGCAGCAGCAGCCTCATACCCACTGCAAACCAAAGGTACTGGTTTTGACAGGCAGATCTCCATGATGCACAGACGTAGTAGTTTGCACAGAGACTCCTGGTGCAGCATGGCATGGCTGGAGGGGGCAGTGCTGTGGGTCCCCACTGGCTCTGGGTGATGCTGAGACTCCTCAGTGCCTGCACTGCCTCAGTCACCAGAGGCACGCCTTGGTGGCAGGGTACGCCAGCCCCAGAGGGATTCAAGGCCTGCTGCTGGCAGATCCTCAGCTGCCTGGCTTGGCTCCAGCCCTGACTGCAGGAGATCGGGGCAGGAGCAGGAGAGGTGTGGGGCAAGGCAATGGTGGCAGATGTCAGCAAGAGACTCAGGACAAGGAGGCAGCAGGAAGGTGCAGAGAAGGTAACAGAGAGGTGAAAGTGATGGAGCCTGAGTTTAAAAAGTAAAGTCTTAGGGGCTTTTCAGAGCAATGAAACCCATCAGTGAATCTCCAGGAGTACCAGGTGGACTCTGCATGGACTATCAGGCTTCGTCTTCTCTGTTCATCAAAACCCAGATTGGGTTCATTTGAAAATCTGTCCATGCTGCATTACAGTGGGGTTTTCTGCTCCGCAAAATATGCTTTGATAATTCATCTAATCAGATGGGGAAAGGCAGGAGGTAGTGAAACCTGAGAGATAAAAGGGAAAGGCAAACCTGCTCAGGAACAGGGCTAATGTGACAGTCCACCTGGACAGTGGACTTTAAGCTAGGAGGAAAGGCTGTAATCCTAAGGTTGTCTTAGTATGGTACCCAAAGAAAGTGTCACATAGTTGGGGCTGGTCATCTCCTTGACTAGCAGCTCTGTTTCTTCACCAGATGCTTTTAAAAATAAATAATTCCTTCTCAACCACATCCTAATATATTAGTAAACAGTGTTGGAAACTTTTCAACATCATTTTATCCTGTTGTGGAAACATAGTAACCTTCCAACTACTAATAAGACATTTGTTTGGGGCTCCTCTGACTAGGGCAACTTTGTACTTCTAAATAGAGAACTTAAACATCTTAATATCCTTTTTTTCACGGTATCAGGCTAGAATTTGTGGTTTTTAAAATTAACTAAGCTCTTCACTCCTTTGAAGTACATATCAGTTTTAATTTCATTCTGATGGGTGTTGGATCTCTTATAGATTGTCCTTTAAATCTGGATTGCATCCGTGGCCAGGATGATCCTCTGAAGGCTGAATTCCACAGTTGCCTCTTTGTGCTGTACAACCTTTACCATTATATGGGCTTGCTGATATTCCTTAAAAGCTCTGATTTCTCTAAAGTCATGCTAAACTATACAGACGCAGTGAATATGCCACTAGAGGTGCAACATTGGGACACTGAGCAGAATCTTAGTGTAAATGAGATGTTTGTGCTTGAAAATGTCTAGGACAACATGCTGCCCTGAATTTCACTTTTACGTTGGATGTGATAAAAGGATTTTCCTTTGCACTTTTTGGGGGAATATATTTTGGGCATTATGCTTCTAGACCGGTCTTGGTGCAGAAGAGTGGGAAGATTTTGAAATCTTGTGGGAAGATTTAAGAAATGTAAGAATCTGTTCAATAATATTTAATTTGTCTTTAATACCTGCTTTTTTGATCCATAAAAATCCTAAATGTTTGTTTTATAACTCAACATTGTTTTAACACTCTCTGTGTAAGAGGTAAAATCATCTGTAGCACATTGCAAGAGCATTCAATCTGTACAGTTGGCTGTATCCAAAGGAGAGAAATTACCACAGCAAATCTTGAGCAGCCTTTACACCTGCACACTTTGGAACTCTAAGCCTTGGTAAATCCGGTGGGGTGAGAATAGGACTTTAATGCAAAAGGTATTGCTTTGGCCAAGTGTCTGTCCCGTGTAGGAGTGGGAAGACAGCTGGAAGGTGTGTTTTGGAAAAGATTTGTGCATGCAATAAGACATGCACTTAGGACAGCATGTCAGCATGACTTTCTACCTGCTAAAGAGATTTTTCCTGCCCTTTTGTGAATTTTGTTCTAGTGGGTATATGCTTTCTTGGCTGAGTCCTAACAGGACAAAGCAGTCTCTGGGTGAATTTATTTTTTTATTCGGGTTTTTTAGGGAACCTTCTGTCTGCTTGTTCATCTCTCTCAGTTCTCAGTGACTTCTGGAGCTGTGTATCAGATTTTATTGAAATTAGCCAGAATTGGGTTTGTTTACTAATTATTCCAGTATCACCATATTCCTACAGTACGTAGAATTTATGCCATTTAATTTGGCTTGAGACTTCCTCAGTTTCTTGCTTTGTCTTGCATGGATGTGAACGTTGCATGCAGGACCAGCAGTGGTAGTGACTGTTCTGCAGAAGAGATGCTGGTATGTGCTGGAGAGACAAATGGGGAGATCTTTCTTAGAAGAAATGGAGTTGGTATGTGCCCACAGCTAAGCCTGCTTAGAGGTGAAGTGCTCTTGTGCAGTGTAAAGGCAGCACTTTGCCTCTGGCCAAGTTCAGGAATTGTCTGGACAGCAGACATACAGAAAGAGTCAAATCACAGTGGAAACCTTAATGCTGGTCAGCCATCTATTCTTGTTAGTTTCTTAGAGCACAGGTAGGTTTTTTGGCTTAAAATGATGACATTAATACAGATTCTTTGGCTTCATTTTTCAACCAGCAAAAGACCAATATATTTGTCTTGAAAGAAGAAAATAAATTGGTTGTGAAAAATATTCACTGGAGAATCTTGGAAAAAGAAAACATTGTTCCATCTTGTTCTTTTATTAAAGGTGGTAAAGCACAGGCTTTCTTGCTGCCCTGTCAGAAAAAGAAAAGGGCTTATTTCTAATTTGGCATATACTTATGCCAAATTTTCTTGACTAATCTGTCCAGGTACCAGCGAAGGAGTTTCATGAGGCTAGAATTCTGTTGGAGTTGAACAGGTAATTTGTTTACATCTGCATGACATATGTGCACTTTTGTTTAACTCTGACATATTAAATAAAATTTATTGGAAAGTATGATTAATTTAAAGAGACATCAGGAATCAGGTTTTTAAAAAGGTCTTCTGCAATGGAGCTACACCACACATGTTTTCTCAAAATGGAACCCCAAAATTTTCAGCCAAAAGGAATCGAGTCTTTGATGTCTCAAAGATAGCCTGCTTTCACAGCCTTGCAAAACTTCTTCAGGGAGGCAGATGAAAATAAGCGCTCCTCACAGTAAGGCAGATTATACTGTGAAAGGAAATGTGTTAGTGAGTACCAGGGAATTCACACGAGGGAGGAGAGAACTGCAGGAAATATTTCAATCACTGCCTGCACCTTATTACACACATAATAACCCAACCAGGCACACAAAGCCCTCTGAAATCAACCTTCACATGATCTGTCATTTAAAAATTCTTCATTTGTCAGACATGCCTTGATCCTTGCGCATAGGCCAGTGAAGCTGAAGAATCCTCTGGAGCACAGATGTGTTATTCTCTTGTATTCTGCAGGCACACATCGAGTACCTGCTCTGTGAGCAGCAGGGAGTGATGACAGGCTGCCCAGGGACCAGCAGCCTGCTGTGCAAACACAGCACGTCTCCTGCATTTTCAGCCCTGTCTCCCCCTTCCTCACCATATTTTTCCTTGGGGTTGCAGCACTACCACAGTCAGTTAAGCCCAAATATTTTCTATCTACCCAAGAATTATTTTAGATCTCCAGGTGACACTGGAAGCAATTTGGTTAGTTTCCTTTCACAGCAGCTGGCCAGCAGTTTGCTGTTGAGAGAGAAAATGCCAGGCAATGATTCCTCTTTTTAATCTGCTGTGCAGCCTTGAGAATTGAAGCTTTCTGTTCTCCACTGAAGATGTTCCCCCTAAGTGCCAGTCTCCCTCTTTCCTGTAGCAGCAGAAGCCATCACTGTACTCACTGGGAATTTTGCCTGTTCCCCACTGCCCTCTGCCCCATGAGGTTTTGTCTCTGGCCCGAGGTGTGGGCATGCAGGGGATGTGACACTGTTCCATCACTTTTCAGACAATGTTAAAAGATGGTGACTGCAATCATAGTGAATTAACTTCAATCTGTGAGCAGTCCATAGTTTGGGTGCAGTTACGTGGGCATGCAGTTACGTGGGCAAGGACCACAGGCACCTTGAGTTCCAGATTATAATATTGTGCAAGTTCATCTCTTTTCCTCCACTTCTCTACTCCTCTGTGTGTGTTTTGTCTTTGTGTTTCAGGGCAGAGGCATGGCAATGTGAAAAACCCCACAATCTGTATAGAAGGGAGAAGGGGTGGTCAAATGAATAACTGGGTTGGAGGGGAAAGCCAGAAGAGCACTATCTGATTCACACACAAATCAGAAGAGTCCACTATCACCCAGTCAGATTACTGAATTATCCATTCTCAACCTGGACAATTTCCAAATTCTACATTGCAGATTCAGCTTATCTAATTAAATGAGTTTCAGAGGCTTGCCTCACTGCATGCCTTTATTTTGCAAAAAATGTAGGAAAAAGAGACAGTTACCATGTACATCACAAATTCTGGTTCTTGGGAAGGCTGTATGACCCTGGCTGATAATTAGTTAAGAGATATCCTTGTTAAATAGAAAAGCCAAGATGATATTCAAGGCAAGGTATTTATCATCTCTGTTTGAGACTTGGCTGCAGATGCCATGTAAGATTGCAGTTATTTCTAGTTACCCCTTTCAGGGAACAGCCCCATGTCCTCTAAACCCAGGCAGCAGCACCCTAAGGCAAAGTGTTCCTGGAAATTGCCTTAGCTCCTTTCTAATACACCCACTCCTCAACACAAGCTATTATCTGAATATCTTGACTCTAAAGGCATTAAGAGCAGGTCACAACTGCTGTACATATTCTGTAAGGGTCTTACATCTCAAAAAAGTTCTCTCACCTGCCTTGGGCTATGCTCAGAAGCGTGTTAGAGTGGGAGACTGACAGTCCTTTTCACAAGGTAGGGAATGCTTGGGCAGACCTCTGTCCCACATTAGCCAGCTGAGTCTGCAAGCTCTATAATGGCTTGCTCCTTGCAGAACCTTCAGCAAAGCCCCTGGAAGTCCCTTGAACATACTCTTTGAGCCCACCAGCAGCAACCTGCACAAAACCCCTCTTCTGCAATTCTGCATCACCCCTTTACACAGAAATTGGGCTGGTATAGTGCATTCTAAGGAGAGAAAGATTCCATAGTCGTGTCCTCCCAGGAGCAAAAGCACATTCTTTAAATATAAAAGCAGATTTATTATGTGAGAAAAAATGCAGGGTGCATTTTGTCGCTATGTTTTTATTGCCTTCTGATCCAGAGGGAAAATACTTTATTACAGCAGTAGTTGCTAAGTCAACTGCTGCATCCCAGCCATCCCCACGGAGGGGGCAGCATGTCACCTGGTTGTGGGCACAGATACTGAGGGGAATGAGAGCTTTTTTTAATCACATGTCACCAGTTTTAATACGGCTCAGGTTTTCAGCAGTTATTTACAGGCCGGTTTATGACCTGTTGTGACACTGCTCTGGATTTACTCCAGTTTTTAGTAGGCAAGAACTCACATGTTTCACTATTGTCTTATTCTCAATCACAAGATCTGAAAGGGCACTGAAGGTGGACTCCCAAATTGCCACAGCCTAGCCTCTGCCTATAAGTGGTGGCAAAAGGTTTGTCATCCCTTCCTCATTGTTTTGGAAAGAAGTCGTGGTCATTTGGTCATTGTACCCTCTCAGATTTCAGGATGTATTCACCAGGATTTCTGGTACTCCCTCAAAGAAATAATGTGCCTAAGGACTTTTTAAAGCCCATGCCATAGCAGAAAATCTTGGCTGGTCTACCTATACCAATTAATCTTTGAGTTGCAATTTGTAGCAGTAGGTACAAGCATTTGCTGTAGCTTTATTGTTTGCCTTCTTATTTATGACCTTGTCCTCATGCTCAGCCCTGGAAATTCTGACTCTTCGATATACCAGCCTGAAACAACTCCTTTAAAGATGTCTGTTCTATTTTCTGTTAGCACAACCTGACCCTGCAAGAATAAACCTCTTCCATACCTAGATGATTATAGAGTGTAGGTCCAGGGCCCTCCTGGGAGCTCCCCAAGCATCCAGCTTTAGGATTTTCTGCCTTGGTATCCTTTGTTACTTCTTAGCCTAAGCATTGTAGGTGCACCATCATTGCTTCAGCACTGTTTCTGCACTCACATCTGTTGGCAGCAGCACACCTGCAGCAGGTGGACTTGGCCCAGGGAACGAGGCACTTCAGTCCCTTTCCTCTGTGCCAGGGGCATGGAGTGACAAGGACAGGTTTGCTAAGCATTCCACAGCCACCATAGCCATGCTACTCCTGTTCTTGAGTTTGGTGGGGTACCACCAGCAGCAGCAGCAGCAGCAGCAGCAGCAGCAGCAGCAGCAGCAGCAGCAGCAATGATGTTGTGTTTTTAAGGGGTCCCTCCCTTGCTTGGATGAACTGAGGACAGAAATGCATGGCGATCACTGTCACTTATGACTCTGAACAGGATACGGCTGTGATGCTACCAGTAAGCCATTCCTCCACCATCCTGAGCCTTTGCTTTACTAAGCCCAGCATTTATAACCATGAGTTTGTAATTCTTCCCCACTTGTAAAAAAAATCCCGGAGTGTTTTCCTAAACTCAGTAATGAATAAAAGCACTAAGATTAAGTTGGGTCTCCTCAATTTCTATTGAAATCTCCTCTGCATGAACCAGGAGAATAAACTGAGAATTTGTTTTTATCTAACTTCTTTTAGCACTAGAGTTTACTCAGTATATATTGCTCTATAGTGAATATGCCTGCTTATTACCAGATATTTCCTTACCCCCTCCATGCTGTGGAAAACAATACTATGAGCAGTAAAAGCACAGCACAGACTAGTCCTACCTGCTACTAGAGAAAAATGTATCCTTGCCTCTGGAGTTCAGGCTTTATTCTGGGGCTAGAATGAGTAGGCTTGAGAGAGCTCTGTATGAGGAAAAGAAAGATACAGAAAACAGTTTTCAGGCCATATGAGTATCAGAACTGCTAGTATCCAAGTTTGTTTAATTCTCTAGTCTTTTCTTTTTAGTGGTTGTTTTGGTTTTAGAATCACACAGATAACACAGGGGGATTCTAGATGATGGGCTCCATTGGGAAAAAAATCAGCTGTTGCTCTAAGTAGGTATGATTACACATTGTTCCAGCAGATACCTGTTTGGGAAAAAACCCAGTGTGTGCAAGTGCGTATACCACAAACACATGAGTGTAGAGCCTGGGAATTAGGGCAGTAAGGGAAGGACCTCATGGGTGGTTGGACTTCCTGGCTGTAACAGTCACTTCAAGTCCTGTTTTCTCATTAATTGACAAAAGGGAGGAGAGCTTGAGGAAAAGTTTGAAGTATGCCACCAAGGCACTGGGAGGTACAGCATTCAAAGAAGTCCTGCCGTCAGTAGTGCTGGGAGCAGCTTCTGGTTTGGGCTGGGGAAGAAGCAGTGGGATGGCTGAGCAGAGAGCACGGCTGCTGACTGGGGAAGAGACTCCTGCCCTTTCTGATTAATTTTAACATTCTGCTCCAAATATTAGAAAGTACATGTGCAACAGATGTTTCGTGGGGAGAAACCTCCTTTAATCCCTTCCTAAATAGCTTTACAAAATCCTCCCCAGGGCTTTGATAACCCAGTAAAAATAACAGCTGAGATACAGATGATCACTAATCTTGCTGTATGTGTTTGATCACAAAATAGATGGATGGCCAGTAATATGTCACATGTAAGGGATTTTTTGCTTAGATATGTTATGAGTTGCACTTCTAAAATCTACTGACACAAAGTCAGAAATTATATGATTGACTATGTGCTTGGGACATCAAACATCAACCACTTTCAACAACAGCAACATGAACATAGGGTCAACCAGGATAAATTATATGTGGGATGATAGAAGACTGAGTTAATGTGATTTAAGCACCAAAATATTACTCTGTAAGAATAGAAATAAATTTTTCTTCTACATCCCAAATTATATATTCACATTGAGATCTATTTGAATGAATGTCCCAATCACTCAAAGCAACAAAGTTGGAGTTAGACCAAGACTGAGAAGTTTGGAAAATCCCAGCTCTGAAAACTCTTAAAAGACTTGTAAGCAACTAGAGACATAACAAGAGATATTAATAACAGTTTTTACTTATCTTGCCATACTTCCTAGAGACCTGTATCAGGAATTTGAACCTCCTTTGAACTGGGCATCATGCATAAATTAGGGTGGATCTCTTTAAATTAACGTAAGATACTATGCTTAGAAACAGTTACATATTAAGAAATATGGTTTCTTTGTGCCTCCATCTATGTCTGTGCCACTCAGAACTAGGAACACCCTACACAAGGAGTTTTTGCTGGGAAATCAGCAGCAGAACAGGATCTGCCAAGAGCCAGGTACAGATTAAACCACCGGCTTTAGGCTCTGCAGCTTCTGGAGTCACACAGCTACATCAGCATCTAACTTGTTTCTCAACTTAGATTATTTTTAAAAAGGAAGTTCAGCTTTTCCTTTTATTTCATTGAGCTTTGCTGCTCTGTGTAAGTAGTGGCAGGCCAGTTGGAGCAAATAGTCCTTGATCTTGCAGAAGCTAGTCTGGAAGAAAACTAAGGCTCAAGCCTCGGTTGGAGGGATCATGTTAAATGGAGCCAAAACCTGTTGACATAGCTGTTAATTATAATTTTAATTCCTGGGATTTTAGAAGGTCAAAGCCTGTGATTTGTCTCCTAACATTGCCTGTCTTTTGCAGAATCTTCATTTATCTCCAGGCCCCAAATTACTCCATATGTCCCGAAATGTTTGCTTTCAAGATTTCTCAGGCTGGACTGGGAAGACAGACTCTGCTCCTGTCCAGTGCATCACGTTAGAACTGATTGCAGGACAACACAGCCACCACTGTCAGTCCTTCAGCTTCTGGCTGTTCATAGCATTTCTTACCCATGGCCTATGGAAATTAATACATCTGGTTTTATTTGGACAACAGTGAAGGAGTTGGATCCTTCCTGCACTGAAAGTGTAACTTCAGGCTTGGTTTAATGCCTTGAAAGGAGATTTCTTCCTGGCCCACCCCCCATCTCCATCCCTTCCCCATCCTGTCTATAAGAGAACTTTTTTGTTTTCCCACATTATCTTCTGCTGTCTTCCTGGGGGCTGCCATGATGCCCAGCTGAGACTGTCCCAGCCCAGCAGAGGCAGATAAGCACTAGATAGCACATGGGAGAGCATGGAGAGGAGAGTAAGTGTTCCAACTCTCCTAGTGGAGGGTAGATAATGACAAGGGTGAGGCAGAATCTCTTTGTAGAAGGAGAGGGCAAAAGGCATGGGCAATTCAGCTATTTGAGGGATAAAAAGCTAAAATGATTTTGCTAAGTACTGCAATGCTTCTCAGCAGGTCAGAAACATCAGTGCAAGGTAAGTAGACTCTAAATAATCCAGAACTTGCAGCATCCATTTCAATGGGGTATGGCAGACTTAGGTGCCATGGTGAGCAAGGCAGGACACCAGGAAAGGTCTAAAAGAAAGGTAGAAGTGGTGTCATCATCTTCCTTCAAGGAGAACAGCAAAAACATACTTCCTTACCATTCACAACTGCAGATCTAAATCTAGTCATAGGAATCTATTTTCTTCATTTTATGCTGCTTCTCCCACTGTCTTCAGCTTTTCTTTTCCTCTGTAAGCCCAGTCTATCAGATCCAGAGCTGATTACTTATTTGCTTACATTGTCATGTATTGCTTTGTGTTTCACCATTGGTATCCTTCACTCGTACTTTGAAACAAAGGCTCTATGTAAACAGAGAACAAACCATGTCCTATAGCAAAGCATTTAAGGCTCTTTTGTGAGTTACCATGAATTGTCTTCTATGACCCCATATTGTTGACTAATTGTGAAACTTAGTACTCTCTGCTATCCACTGGATTTGGGGACCCAGCACTTTTTTTTTTTTTTTCAAATCACTTTAAGGGCTTTTCCAACCAAAAATCTTAATCACATATTTATGCCAGGGTCCAAGGTTTGATGACCAGATATCAGCATTCCAATAGCCAGGCAGGAGGAGGACCACCACTTCTGGTCTAAGTACAGCTGACTTTTGATGCTGATTGGAAAGATCATGTGCCTATAAGTTGTGGCACACTTACCAGGCCTGTACTTCTGTTTGTCTTCTCTTTTTCTTTTCTAGATATGCTTCAGTACTATGTACATTTTCAGAGATAAAAAAACTTTCAAAATTTTTTTATTTTTAATTTATTTTACAACAGTATATGAAGCCCAAGTCTTTACAGAAATCGTAACTTTTTTAATTTTTAAAAATTTGAAATCGAAAAACACTTTTAAGAACCCAACATACAATAATAGTCTCTACAGAATGGTAAAATATACTAATAATTGGTTTCTTTTGATTTGAAGATGATTCTCTCCAAGAAAAGGTAGATTTAGAAGAAAGGCTGAGGTCATACCAGCATCTACAGAGTGCAGCAGCTAGTGACCACCATTAAAACCTTTGGATTATAGATGACTTCCTTGAGTTACAAGGTGGGACAGCACTGCTGAGTTTCAGTCCAGGCATGAGGCCAGCTTACAGCAGGCTCTGGACATCATCTCTCAGATCAGCAGCCTTCAATTCTATGTGTTCTACTGCTGCATATGAGATGCATCTGCCTGCGCTGATTCTACAGGAAGCATTTCCAGTAATGTGAACGCCCAGAGATGCTTTAATCTCTGAGAGGCAAAGTACTAATGTGGCCAGAATTATGCTTTACAATAGTAGCAACCTATGTAAACCTACCTCCTCTTCTGTCATCCTGTCCAGATTCAGACCTCATATGAGAGGTGGGCGGTGGAGGTGATTCTTGTCTCCCCTTCCCATCCAGGATTTGCACCCTTGCTCAGTTTCTTCTGAAGCACGTGGTTATCACTACCTGCATGTTGCTGTCAGCAACTATATTCCTAATACTCAGAGAACTGGCTCAGAGCTTCCGTGGATCTCTCTAAAAAGCCTTTCTCCAGCTTTCCTGATTACCTAAAATGTTCCTGTGGAGGAGAACTTAATCCAAAAGCATAATTGCAGGAGGAGACAGAGCCAAATGGACCCTGGACTTGCTTGGCACCACACTTATTATCCCAAAAGGAAAATTAAGCAGCTATTTAGAACTGTTGAACTCTCTCTTGAAGAGCCATCCTTTCCTAATTAAAGGTATCAGGAAAATATAATTATTTGTCCTTCTGCTCTCATTAGCACTGAGCTCTGCAGAGGACAGGCTGCCCATAGAGAGATCTTTAGCACATGCTTCTCTAGACAATATCCCCCAGAAAGAAGGTTAACATTGCTTCGCTTTTATTGCTCTAAAACTGAGAGGGCTGCAACACCAACCTAAAGCACAGCTTTGTTTTATCTGAACCCTGCTGCAAACCAGTCCATTAATAAAGTAATTGGGCATAGACTGAGCAAATTGGAATCAAACATTGCTTATATTCAGCTCCTAATGTGCTCATTCTCTGAAAGACTGAGCTGCCATGCAGCAGGGCGGGACTCACCAGAAAGGACTACGTTGTGCAGGCTGGACTGCGAGCCAAAATAGCAGCCGCCTCTGTCGAGGACAGTCTATTTGCTTGTCTTTGGAGGACTTTGCAGGACAGAAATGCTTTGGTTTGTTATTTACAGAATAAACCACAGAGTGGCTTTCTGCTGAAAGGCTCCTTCATATTAGGGCTGGAAGAAAATCGGAAGGAAAAGAAGAAGGAAAACGTGAAAAGAAGGGAAAAACAAGGGTATGAGGAGCTGTCCCGTCCTGCAGATCTGCCCCACCCCACTCATCTCACTCACTCCACTCCGCTGCCTTGGCTTTATGCTGCCCTTTATTGTCTCCCTGCCTCTCCAGCTCGCGGAGCTGAGGCGATGTGCCTGCAGCGTCTGTCAGCAGGGGCAGGCTGTCAGCGAGGATCTGCTGCTGCCTCAGGACGTGGGAGAGCCGACAGAATCTCCCTATCGAGAGACCAGTAGGGCAGTACCTGGGTTTGCAGGAATTGCTCTTATCCCTGCCAAAGCCAGACCAAAAAACCCTGTCCCTGATGTGATGGCTGGCAAGAATACCAGCCTAAGGAGTGCATGTCTTTCAGCATCCCTATGAATTCGAAAGGTAAGTTGGTACATGGCTGGGCTCCATGTTCAGAGCAAATGTTCAAGCAGGAGCCCCAAATTAGGTCTGGAAGGTGCTTTCCAGCACCCTAAAACTGCAGCCTGGGCGTTCCCTTTCTCCTCGCCCCAGTCCCAGGCGGAGTCCCAGGCTGAGTCCCAGGCTGAGCCTTAGGCAAGGCACACACGTTCGCTTCCTACTACAGAGCCCTCCGAGACAAGCCTAGCATCATCCCTACCTTACTTGGGATTTTTCATTTGCTTTAGATCCTTTCCAGTTCCCCTGCAGCTGCAACTCTGGGTTTTCTCTTTCTCTCACACATTTCATTTGGGAAGTCGGTGATGGGAAGGAAGAAATCGGTTTTCTCATGCAAAATTAAATATTAATTTCAGACAGCCCTCTTAGTACCTGCAGAAAAAGCAGCAGAGGGCACTGGGTCGTCGACCTTTTGCCTGTTCTGCAGATTTTACTGCTCAGTCTTTTAAACTTGGCACTGACAGATAGGAAATCTCACAGAGAGTATGGGGACACTGAGGTCAGCACAGGTGAGGAAGTTAATTCAGAAACGTAAAATTGGCTTTTGTGATATATTGGTGGCTTCCACAACATCTCTGTCTGAAGCTGCTTGGTCAATTTAAGTCAACAGATTTAAATTACAGAGTAGGGTTTGGAAATTAGGAGAAAGAAAGGAGATACAATTACTATAACGAGGATTTTGCAGGCTAAGGGAAACAAATACTTCAACATTAAAATGTTTCCAAAACAAACCCACAATCCTGGGATTTCAAGCCTTCACCAGGTTTAAACCCTTTTAGGTGGCAAGGCTAAAACTGTAGCAGTGACCCGCAGGTTGCTTCAGCCTCTGTGTTCATGTACTTTCATCCTGGAAAGGAAGTTTCTGGCTCTCACAGCAGATCTCTGCTGAGCTTTCTTATCCATTTCTTTTCAGGAACATTTTGTTCTTTCTGAAGGCAACAGTCAATAGTTACCTAATACTACAGAGACCTACTTCTTGTCATAACACGAAAGAAAATACTATTGGCAATTGCATCTAAATAGAAAATTTAAAAATCAGGAGGAAAAGAAAATCAGTACATTTATTTGGATACAATGGAAATGTTTAAAAGGCAAACTCAAATCTATTTAGAAAATATTCTGGTGCCTAGTCCTGCAGTATAATATGGTGTACACATCTACTGATCACCTGCTGGAGAGTAGTGGAGCTGTGTCCTCAAAAAAATGGAATTTTCTCTCCTTTCAGATAATGAACAGTTTCCAGAATGGAGCTGTGACCCAGAGGTTTAGAAGTTGTTACAAGACTAGGAAAAAATTATTGACTAGGAAGGGAAAAGAAAGGAATTTGTCTGGGGAAGAAAATGGCCTGTAAAAGCTGTACAAAAGCATAGTCAATTAGCTGCTGGAATGACTAATTTCCAGGTGGGTGGATCTGCGCAGACTGCAGAAACCTGTGTTAAGCCCCGAGGCTCTGCTCCCAGCACATGGGAGAGGAACCTCAGCAGGAGACCCAAAAGCATGAGCATATCTGTTGGGGAGCTTTATGACACAGTCAACAGGGGATGGCCCAGAGGAGGCCAGGCAAGCCCTGAACCTCTCCTGGGCTGCAGTCATGAACCCTTTGTAGCAAAATAGAGACCTTGATCCTTCCCTCCAGGTACCTGAGCAGGAGTCAGCTCTCGTTTTTTTTTAATTTAAGAGCTTCTCTGAGCAGTGCTGAGTGATTAAGGCAGGGGAGATGTGCCAGCAGGTCTTTCACTCTGGGGGTGGTGGGCTGAGCATCACCTGCTCTTTCACAGGGCAGGAGGAGGAGATACTCCCTGAGGGAAGAAGATGAGAGTAAGGAGGAGGAGGAGGAGAAGGAAAAGAAGGAGGAGAAAATGATGGAGGAGATGGTCCCTCTCCTCCTCTGCTGGTACCTTTTCAGCCTATTGCAGAGAACATTGTCCAAGAGAGAGACCAGAGCAGTGACCATACTTCTACTGTTCAATGGTTTGGGAACTCACCTGGTAAGAAACATCTTTTCAATTATGCCAGCTGTGTGTTTTGTATTAAATAGTTACTGACTAAAAAAAAAAAATATGCCCTTACACCTGCAGGAGTGGCTATATACTCCATCTACCAGGCTACAGAGATGGGCTGCTTCCCATGCACCTTTTCAAGGCCTCCTCAGCCTCACAAGCCTCTGCCACAATGGAGAGAGTCAGTGTCAGATGGCCTGGACATCCTGCTATTTGATGCATGTAGCTGGCGTGGAGGTTTCACTCAAGGAAAGGTTTGAACATAATTTCCCAGCTCTTACAGGAGCCTCTCACAATGAGACTGTTACATAAAAGACAGGTAACATCTCCTCCTCCTCCCTTCCCAGCCTCTTCTGTGGAAACCAGCAGCTAAAATATACCTTGTGAAGAGCTTGATCTTGACACTCCAGGTCAAGTGTTGAAAGTGCACAGTTGCTAGTGTAGGATGCTCAGAGGGTTTGGGGAAAGAAATCTCCCAGTTTTCAGCCCCAAACTGGGGTTACTGGAGAGATAAAATGTGTGTTTGACTGGGAGAATTTTTCTTTTCGATGAGCCTCAGTGAACTTAAAGGTAAAACAAGGAATGTTCCCAGCCAAACTGCAGCATGAGTGGGTGACTTAAGGGTTGGGCAACATTGTGACTGTTTTCTCCTGTACACACACTCAGAAATCAGATTTCAGTATGTCATTTTAAAAATTGGAGAGTCTTGACAGTAGCCCACTAGATTTCAAAATGGCAACTATAGATACTGGAGTATCTTAATCTATAGAATAGGCCTCATGTTAATATGAATTTATATTTTTTCTGTATTATAAGAAATACCTATTGGCTGATTGGCTGCTTAGCTGACTTTCTAACCTCTGCCTTTAAGACTTGTTTAATTTGGAACTCATCACAAATGATGATTTCCCATATTGTCATTTGCTGGTAATATATATTTTTTTTCCCCTTTTGAGATAGCTAAGTTAAACGTGCACAAGCCACAGCTTATATATTCCAAGCTACCTTTTATGTTCTCTTTTGCTTTCTCTTACAGCTGCCTATACAGTTTCTTAAATTATCTTGTACATAATACATTGAGGCCTAAAAGTTGAGATTAAATGGCAGGTATAAAACCAGGTCTACCATCTCTGTAGCTTGAACCTTGAATTACAAAAGTTTACTGAGGGAAGGAAATACACAGTATATTCTGAGTAAACTGTAGGTTCATAGTGAAAATTAGTAATACTGGGAAAAAAATTAATGGACTGAAAGATACTAAAATGATTCTTTTCAAATGCTTTTAGGTTAAATAATATATTCTGAAAAGTCACTTTTGTTCTATGGTAAGGTGGGAGCTATATGTTAATTTCTTTTATTCCTGGATCATTTTCTCTCTGAGGTGTCATCAAGTTGAATTTTCAGTACTACATTGAAATGAATATTCATCACAGAGTTACAGCTTTTGAAAAACCTGTAGGGAAAAAAAAAACCCACACCCCCTTTTCTTCCCCCTCTTCATGCAGCTCTGAACACGCGCAGCTCCCTTGGGTTGCAAAGCAGTACACAGCATCCGTGCACTTCAGGGCACAGGCTTTGAGCTCCCCAGGTGTGCCCTCATGTGGGACCAAGGGCTCTAAAAAGAGCCAGCACAAATGTAAGAGTTTGCAGGGCTGGGGGCTGCAGGAACAACCAGACCCATGAAGGGCAGCCCTGGTGCTCCCTCAGGGAGAAAAAGGTGCTTGAGCTTATCACAGTCAGTCAGAACTCCTTTTGGGAGATGGAGCAGCTACAAAGCAGCTTTGGGCTGCTGTGAGCAGTCCTCCAGCACAGAAAAACCCTACAGACTATCAGGGAAATGGACAAAATGGCACTAATGGGTGAGCGGAATGGTGTGGATATTGGACTAGGGGCAGGAAGTTTAGGAAATAAGAGTGAAATGTGGGGTATGACACAGCTTTCACTGCTCAATAATGTGGTTTTAACAATTTGATAGATGAAAGGGTGTAACAAGGTGAGTCCCTTGGCTTACAAGATAGGTGGAGCTTTTCACCAATGTTCTCTCTAAGAGCTATGTTTTAAAAGCAATTTCAATGCCCCAGAGAACAACACTGCAATAAATTTCACAGGTGGTTTGCACTTAAAAAGTAAGGGGAAACTCTTTCACAAGGGTGAGACTGGGCTGGTGCAGCTAAACCCTTCCAAAAGCTCAAGAAATGGAGCCTCTGCCTGGCCTTCAGCTCCTGCTGCTTCCACTGCAATCAGTGAAATGCCCTCCATGGGACATACAGTATGTGTCCAGATATAAAATTGCCATTTTATTGACATAAAATGATATTATAAACACTTTTGACTTTTTTTTCTAATCTGAACACTGATCCTTTCATTCTATGTGAATAATGATACTTGGACTTTTGGGCTCAATGAGTATTAAAAAGGCTGTATTTAGTGCCACATAGTGGTAAAAGAAAATAGATTTCGGTGAAGATGGTTGTTCTGAAGCAATGCAGAACATTACATGTTAATGCTAAACTTGTAAAAGTAAAAATACATTTCAAAAAAAATAGGATATACTGATCAATTTGTGATGTGTATCACCAAGATTTCCTCATCTGAGGATGGTTTGTACCACTAGCTAGATAGATGTGCAATATAGGAAATCTGGACTATATTTAGAATTATCTTGCTCTGCAACAAGCAGGTCATTATTCTCATTTATAACCTTGACTAAATAGTGAGGGATGTGATAGTGGAATCTGCCCCTGCAAGCTGCACAGCAGCCACAGGGCAGAGCTGTGCTGGACTAGAGCTGTAAAGATATCTCAAAAAATGGAAATAATATGGAGCAGTCTCTGAAGAAAGGGCTAATTTGGGATCCCTGAATTGGGAAGACTTTTGCATGTTTTGGTGACAAGTAGTTTTCTTGCTCAGGTAATGAAGAAAAATACTACTCTTGTCAGCAACACAGGTGATGGTACTTCTGCAAGTGTAATGTATGTGTTGCAATTCATCTCCAGCCATCCAGCACCAGAGCAAGCCAGATGAAACAACACCTGTAATTGTTGAAACAGCCTGAACTAAACTAATAAGACCACTGTGTTCCCCAAAAGATGAATACACCTAAGCAATGTATGTTTGTATAGGGTTACCAATGGGTCAAACCTGTGGTGTAACTTCAGACTTAGGAAACACAGTGAAACTGAGCTCTTGTCCCAGGCACGCAGCTGTGGGCAGTCAGCTCATTGTACCAGGCTCCAGCAGGAAAGGAAAAATGGTTTTGAGTTAAAGCAGAGCTCTTCACCTACAGAGCTCTTGTTCTTGCTTTTACAGTGCTTTATGACCTTTCAGGGGCTCCAGAGGGTGCAGGGAGATGTGGCACCTCCACCTACACAGCACATTTGCACATGTGGTAGGGCGGGGAAGTATTTGGCTTCTGGCACAGGATATGAATGGCATCAAACAGGACTGTTCTGTAGAGAAAGGAACTAAATGTAATGTTTTCGCAGTTTGCGTTGGGATGCTCACCTGCAAAGTGCTTCAAAATATGGATTGTATTCTTTATACAGTCTTGCTCTAGTTGCAGAGGTCAGAGTTCAAATGTCTGCTCTTCTGAAAGCAAATTCTTCCATTTCCCCACACAGACATTTTTCAGATAAGGAAGCAACAATTGCTGCCATTTTTGCTTCAGGCAAAAATGTTATGGCACACTATTTGGGAAAGTATTTAGATTTATTTTAGAGTAATATCAATATATTGGTACAAAAGTCTTATGGTGTCAAAGAAAACAAATCTCTGTGATCTGGGTGAGACTGCTCACTAGCATAGAAAAATGCACAGAATCCTCCTTGCTGAAAAATAAAAATAAATATAAAAGGTGTTTGGGGTTGTTTTGATGTTTTAACCAAGAAGGAATCTACAAGGCAGCCCTGCAGCAACCACACAGCTGAGGGTACCAAACAGGTTTGAAGGTAGCCCCAGTGAGGCCTGTCCTGTACAGCTGTGGTGCCACACATGTGGATTTGGGCTGCATCCCGGAGATACTGGTATATAAAAACAGCCTCCAGATGATTCATGGCTCCAGCAGCACTTATTCTTGTGCAGCTTCTGCACTGGGATGAATACTGAGCCTTTTGGCTAAGAAGAGAATTTTAAAATCAGAGAAAGGGAGAAACTACTCAGTGTGAGTTAGTGGGAGCCATTAAACCCAGGCTGTTCCACAAATGAGAAGAAATTAGCATTCAGGATAGGGAATTAAGCTCAGTAGGGTTTATTTTTACAATCCAGCATGCTAGCAAACTTCATGGAAGGAGTGAGGGCATCCATATACTAGCATATGGAGCACAGGAAAAGACAGCTTATGTGAGTAGTTTGACAACTATTTGGCTGCATTTTGCTCAAAATATTTGTGACAGCAGCAAGTCAGAGCTGCCACAAAGATGACAAATTCTTTGAAGTCCACTTGGGAATCTCCATTTTCATCCAGGTTCTTGAAGATTTTATCAATAGCATCCTTGTCCTTCCCAGACTGCAAAAGAAAAAGAGCAGGTTGATACGAGCAGATGCATGACCCCAATGCAGCAACATCTCCACCCACACCCCAAACTGGGTCCTTGATTTGGGTCTGGGCACTTGCTAAAGTCTCGTGTCTTCCCACTGTCTGCACAGCAGCACCAAGGACCCAAAGCATTTTTGTTGCACCTGAGAGATGCAGTCATGCACTGTCATGGAGAGGCATGTTTGCTACATTTAAAACAGCATTTATCACCATTAAGGCTGTGTAACACAAAGCCCTGAGGCCACTACCCAGATGAATTAAATGCCATGACTTCCCCATCCACTCCGCTGGAAAAGCTCAGTTGGAGCTCAGGCAGTTTGCAGTTTTGCAAAATGATGCTTTCCTGAGGCAAATGTCAAATTTAAGCTCCACTGGATCCCTCCACCCCAGAAAAGATGCAAACAGCCTCAAGAGTGCTTCGAGTGCTGCCACAGGCCTTATGGCCCAGCAGAAGGTGCTCACAGGAGCAGGTAGCTGGGAAGGTACCTCCTGAACCCTGCGGGATGCTGAGCTTGTATTACCAGAGCAAATATTTTTCTAAGTTGTCATTGTTCTTCTAAGTTGCCATTAATCTGATGGAGTGACTGAACAGAGTCTTCAGTGACAGCTGGCATGGCTTCATGAGAGGGAAGTCCTGCTTGTCAAACCTGATTTCCTTTTACGACTAAGTAACCCACCTAGTTGATCAAGGGAAGACAGTTCATGTCTTCTTATCGGATATCAGTAAAGCTTTCAATACTGTCTGTCACAGGATCTTTCTGGACAAAATGCCCAGCACACAGCTGAATGAACACATCATGGGATGGGTGAACAACAGGCTCATGGGTGGGGGGACATCAGACTGGGGACTTGTCACTCATGGGATTCCACAGGGCTCCATCTTCGACCTTGTTCTCTTCAACATCTTCATAAATGACTTGGACATGGGACAGGAAGGGATACAGACCAAGTCTGCAGGTGATACAAAACTGAGAGGGGCTGCTGACTCTGTTGAAGGTGGAGGCCCTGAAGAGAGACCTCAACAAATGAGAGGGCTGGGCAACCATCAGTCATATGAAAGGAACAAAGAAAAGTGCCAGATTCTGCACCAGGGATGGGGCAGCCCTGGATGTACAGACAGCCTAGGGAATGAGATGCTG